>JAQFVV010006232.1:8760194-9269817 GCA_028023455.1 Epiperipatus broadwayi
TGAAACAAGCATATTATTTATTGTAGTTCTCTTCAGAATTTTATCTTTAAACGATTGAAAGTATGACAAATCTTTTTCTTTTTTGTCAGGGTGAATTCTGTTCAAGTGATCTGCTAGTTTTGATGGTTTCATAGCATTGTTGCTAATTACTTTTTCACATATGAAATCCATTGGTAAATGTTTGTTTGATAATGATGGGACAAATCCTAGCTTCAAATAGTCCAAGATGTACTGTCCACATTTCTTGCTTGGTTGTCATATTATTATAGTAAAAAAATAAAAACTTTTATCAACAAACAATTTCAACAGCCCCTGTGATAAAAAAAAAAAACAATAAAATATATACTTATTGGAAACAGAAGATTTTTGTTCAAACTCGAATAAATAAACTCTGTCTTCTGATTTTCTTTCTTATAGTACTGGTCCTCACTAAATAATTATATTCAAAGTTCAAATCACAAATAAGTGCATGTCACATCAAACATACCAATTTATCGTGTTTATGAAAGCATGACCGTACAAGACATCATGATAGATTCTGCTAACATCGACTCGTCCCACCATAAACAAGTGTGGACATGCAATGGTTTTTCATGTCCGCACTTGCTTTGATATGTTCAATAAGACAATGCACAGACATGTTTTTGCTACATGTATTTTGATGCATTCTTATGTGTGACTCTTTTAATGACACATTTTATCTTTTTGTTCGCAAGTTTGGTATGTAATGTGTTTAAAATTATTTTACTTCTTAATTAGGTACCTATTAGAATCATAGATATTTTGAAGTAATAAATAAATAGCAGTAGTAAGGGGGGGGGGTCTCTATTATTGCTGCCGTCGACCCCCAAATTTTTTTATTGAAACTATCGACCCCAGGGAGTCAATATTGACTAAACCTATTCTCACAAGCTACTGATATTTCTTTGTCGTATACATAATAATCGTCAACAAAAAAAAAACCCATTCTAAAATAAAAATAGAGTATATTTTGCTGTTATAAAACAGATTTCTTGACAAATATCAGCAACGTTAAATTCTAAATCAATTTAATTATTAATAAGAATTTAGAATTTTTTATATAATTATTAAAGAATATATAAGAAACAACTTCATAAAAATAAGTAGTCAATAATTTATAAAATATATAATTCTAAAAACGAAATTAAAATTTTTCATTCCTGAGTAGGAAAATAACCTTTCCCAAATTGGTGTAATGGTTGCATTTTTAAACATTATTGTCAAATTTGTATTCAAATCTAAATAAATCTAAATACACAAACAATCTATACATTTATTTACTTATAATAATATAAATTGCAATTTAGAAAAAATAAATATTTTTCTCTTCACTATGCTACTCACCTATTACATCACAGTCCCTTTGTTCTCGAGCTGATAATTTTCTAGATGTTTGAATAGGCTGAAAAATTAGACACAATTCATCTATAATAATGTGAAGGATTCATTAATTTTTTTTGCACAATTCTAAATATTGAAAGATAAAATAAATTGTGATAATAAAGCATGACTTCTTAAAATTTCTTTCCTTCAGACAGTAAACAGAATATATATTTGAATCAAAATTAATCTGTAAAAAAAATATTTAAATCAATATGTTCAAAAACAAAATCTTATTTTTAACAAACGCTGATCCAACAATCAAAGCAATTACAATTATGCTAGCAATGCACTGTTCCTCCTAATTTGACATAGTTTGCTACTTTTAGATAAAGGTGGTACCATCTTTATTGTTAAAGCAAGTTGCATTGACTACAGGTTGAGATTGTTGATAGCTCAAGGGTTGATCAACTTGCATTTATTTTTAATACTTTTAATATTTGATTGAATACAAGTGTAATATGTTTAGATTTAATCATAAAGAACTTGAACACAGACTTTCAAGCTCCCTTCAGCTATCCGTTCCATCTCATACAACCGATACACATGACAACATACAAGTGAAAAAGATAAATGGTATCCAATATATGTATTTCATGCTGAAATAGAACTTATCAGTTGTACTTTTGCTTCTAGTTTTAATCAACTAAATATTTCAAATAAAACTGCTATAAAAGGTTTTGGAAAAGTAAGAACTTTATTAATGTTGCTGTATTGTCTAATCATATTGATTGTCTTTTGATAAATATAGGGATTTGAATTTATTCACATTCATCATTTTTAAATTGCCATTAATATTTGGATATAGTTCACTTTGGTATACTCACATTTGAAAGCACTTCTTTTTTTTTTTTTTTTGGTTGATTGAATCAAAAATTCTTTCTTGATGATTTATAAGGGCCTTAATTAACATCTGATATATAAACAATAAAAATTGATAAATGTATAATTTTTAACAGTTTTTTTTTTTTCATTTCCTTAAATATCACTATCATATTCTTCCAATCAACACACTTATTTAGACATCATATGTAAAACTTTTTCAATAATATCTTGTTTTCTTTTAGAATATCTTAAAAATCCATTATTTCCTAAAGTTTTTCATACTTCATGGATTTAATCGTCTTATTAATTTATAGCAAGTGGCAAATCAATTCATACTGTTACTATATATTACTTATGATATAGCTATAAAATTAAGCTTCTAGAATAAATTAAGTTATGAGAATGGCAAATAACTGTATCAAATTTCAGCTCCCTTGAAACGTATCCTAAAAACAACACTAACCAATATACCATTTGCCTCAATTTATCACATAAAACAATAAACAAGGATGTTTAAAACATCCATGATGATAATATAGAATTCAATAATAGAAAATACATTTAAAACTGATACACATGCATCATATATGTAAAATATTTTTGTGTGCATGCATTGGTTAAAGCAAAAGATAGCCCACACAAAAAAAAATCAATTAGCCTTTTTATCATAAAAATAATATATAATATTTATTTATCCAAATTAAAATATATATATATATCTGACAGCGATAAAGACACATAAAGAAGAGTGGTAACAAAAATATAATTTTATAAAGAAGGATAATTCTTGTGTTCAAATTCTATAAAATTTTATTTATTTAATACCAATCTAGTTTTAAAAATTGTAGAAAGTTGTGTTCTATTAATTGTTTGATGTTTAATTAATAATAAAAAAAAAAAAATTTGCTGATTGATATACTTTATAATTAATTAAAAAAATTAATATCTAAATATACATAAAAATTAAAAACATTACAAATATTTTTAATCCAATATATAAATAAATAAAAAATTGCCTTTGCAAAATCTATCCCAAATTTTTAGACTGATATCCTGAAAATTATCAATCACAAGTTGGTTGCCTCTCTTAAGAATAAGCAATAGCAAAACTACCATTGATGATAATACTTCATTACCTACATACTCTGACACAGTTATCAAATAGAGAACATACATAGTTTTATATATTAATTCATAATTATATTATCTTACATCATTAAGCTATACCATTCCACATAATCAATTCTTCTAATGGATCATTTTTAATTATTTTAATACTTCTTCTTCAAAAATTGGCACCATTTAAAAAAATTTTTTTTTGGAGCTTGTTATCTATATAGTTATTTATAATAATATATCTATTATTTTCCATACTGACCATATTTATATATGATGTGTAATTCTAACTTAAATTCATTAATATATTTCTGAAAGTTAAAAATAAAAAAGGCAATATTGTTTTTCTTAATAGCTTATGTCTCTAAGTTTGCTTTGACAAATATATCTTTATCTCGATTAGTTAGTAATCTTCCTTACTAACCACATTTAAATATATGTAAATCTAACTTAAATTTACTAGCATATTTCTAAAAGTTAAAAATAAACAAATCATTATTGTCTTTCTTAATAACTTATGCCTCTCTAAGTTTGCATTAACAAATATATCTTTATCTCTATTAAACAAAGGCAAAACTCCCCATACAGTAGTGCCACCCTGTGCCAAACAGAGTAATCAATGGATGCCAAAGGTTTGTGCATAAAATCCCTATCTAGTGCCTACTCATCCAATATCCCCAGACTAGTTTCTGGCTTGTGGCCATCATCAGTGAGGAGCCTTGGATCTGAGAGCACTGCACCTAGATCTTAGGATCTAATGCAACCCTCCAGCAGCCACCTTTTAACTCTACTTTACTACAAAACTATGAGAATGAAATTGAAAACATTGTTAATATCTTCAATCTAAGCTCAATAGCTTATATAGTCATATGGGTCTGAACTCAATTCAGCACCCATACATTTTGGTGTCTTTGGCTCTTAAACAACCATAGCCACCACTATCCCATTAGGCAGGATTGGTGTTAAACCATCAAACATCACATGATCACCATCTCTATACTAGCACATAATTTGTTGTGAACAAAGGCAAAACTCCCCATACAGTAGTGCCACCCTGTGCCAAATAGAGTAATCAATGGATGCCAGAAGGCTTGTGCATAAAATCCCTATCTAGTGCCTACTCATCCAATATCCCCAGACTAGTTTCTGGCTTGTGGCACAGGGTGGCACTACTGTATGGGGAGTTTTGCCTTTGTTTACAACAAATTATGTGCTAGTATAGAGATGGTGATCATGTGATGTTTGATGGTTTAACACCAATCCTGCCTAATGGGATAGTGGTGGCTATGGTTGTTTAAGAGCCAAAGACACCAAAATGTATGGGTGCTGAATTGAGTTCAGACCCATATGACTATATAAGCTATTGAGCTTAGATTGAAGATATTAACAATGTTTTCAATTTCATTCTCATAGTTTTGTAGTAGAGTTAAAAGGTGGCTGCTGGAGGGTTGCATTAGATCCTAAGATCTAGGTGCAGTGCTCTCAGATCCAAGGCTCCTCACTGATGATGGCCACAAGCCAGAAACTAGTCTGGGGATATTGGACGAGTAGGCACTAGATAGGGATTTTATGCACAAGCCTTCTGGCATCCATTGATTACTCTGTTTGGCACAGGGTGACACTACTGTATGGGGAGTTTTGTCTTTGTTTACAACAAATTATGTGCTAGTATAGAGATGGTGATCATGTGATGTTGGATGGTTTATCTCTATTAGTGATGATATGCAAGAATTTGTCATAGCAATCATTATTAATTAGTGCTTATTACTTTAGTTTCCAATTGATTGTTCACTATTACGATTTTTTAAAAAATTGAGACTTCTATTTAAAAAAAAACTGCCATTTAAAAAATAGATATCACTTTGTAAGATTGATGCCATAGGATAGTGACTTCATCAAAAATATAATCACATTCATGCTAAAAATGCAAAGTAGATTTTATTCATTATATAGTGTATAATATTATGTTTTGATTATAGAATTAAAATATGATTAATATACTTCATTTAACAAGACAATCAATGATTTCATTTATGACAACCAAAGTAAAAAAATTCATTTTTAATGACCACAAAATTTAAAAAAAAAAAGCCAGTTTCATTGAATAGAATAATGAATCATAAACATATTTTGATAATGTACAACAACAACAAAGTATATTAATATTTGTTTATAAAATGTGTACATTAACTAAACAACATTCATTCAATAAATTTAATGGATTACAATTCTTAATGTTATTTGGCTACAGCAAAAATAGTCTTTCATAATAATCATTAGAATTGCAAGTTATTTGGAGAAAAAAAAAGATTTTATGCTCTAAGCAGCTAATAATCAATGGGTTTAAAATGCTATTTACTTTTTTAATTATAACTCAATAATCATGAAATTTGCAACTTATTTAAGAAAATAGCCAGTTTTATTTTAAACATAGATTGGCAAAAGTAAAAAAATAAGATTTAATTATTTACATACATTATTAAAACTACAGCAATCAATTGTATATTATATTTATCTACATTTTATTTAACTTCACTGCATTTATATAAAATAAAAATTAAAAAAAAAAAAGACTAATAGTTCTGCAAAAAAGATTCAAAATCTTATTGGTTAAAAATAAATTTTAATATGCACAAATTTTTAAATTTGCATTGTAGGTTTTTTTTCCCCCCTTTCATGCTTTATTTTAACTCAATGAACCATGATTCAGGAAATATCATTCTGCAGCTATATAAGATGCAAAATGATGGTTCATCAATGGGAAACTTCTAAATTTTTTTTAGTTATAATTACTGAAATCTTTTTATATAATGTATTTATCCATAGGTTAATATTTTTTTTTTTAATAATTTGCTTAGTAAAATATTAATTAACCCTTTCTCAATTTAAGCTTCATTTTCCTAATTGATTATATATATATTGATGTAAAGCAACAAATTAATTTTTTTCCTACACAAATCTTGTATAATTGCATTTTTTTTTTACAAGAAATTTTGGAGGATCAGTTATCTCACTAATCAGGGTAAAAATGCAACATATCTTATTATTTTCTGTATTAAATCTATTATTAATCATATTACATAGATTTTGAAATATATATTTTCTATTAATAAAAATATAATCCAAAACCTATTGAATCTTCAAAATATAGGTTTTTTTTTCTCTGAAATTCTGAAGCCCATATCCTCATCCAAATTTAATCTATGCACTTATATATTTTAAATATTTTCAAATAAAACAATTTCAAAATATTGTTTGGTCTAAAAATATTTTTTAAATTTATTTAAGTTTCAGCATATTATTTTTTCTTCACACCACTACAACAGTTACTGTAAGCTTTAATAACTAATAGATGCCAGATATAGTGGTTAATAAATTCTTATCCAGTGCTGTCCTATCTAATATCCCAATTACTCAAGTTTATAACTTATAAAAAAAAATCTGTTGAAATAGCAGTGAGTAAGTTGAAATCAAGTAATAATTTATTGGTTTTATATAAAAATTCACTGCTTCTTCATCACAATAAACAAGTTGTGACATAAATTTGAACTATTTGTATTGAAAATCTTCTAGTGAGTTGAACAACTAATTCATCTAATAATATCGCTAATGTCCACATTGTAGTTTTTCCATTTTTTATTTATAATGAATTCACTCCAATTATATTTCTAATATTTGTGCCCTCATATTTAAGTGCATATCCACTTTCAAATCAACAGTTTCTTTATCTTTTCTTCTAATTTCATAAAACTCGACAATATCTCACTTAATAAGGAATAGTTATTATTAAATTTATAAAATCTTTCTTCATTTGAAACATATTTTATGTATCATATTTACAGATATCCAATTTATGTATTATATTGGCATAATAACAATGTAATTGATAAGTTGCCATCTTAATTTAGAACCAATGTTGCAATATTGGATATTAAATTATTTTTTGACATATAAAACACATTCACCACAAAAATACATCATAATAAAAATATTAAAATATGTTAAATTACCTGGTTAAAATCATTGTCAATGAATAAGCAATGTTAAAAATACTTACCACCTCTGGTAATAGATTAACAGGCTTTTGTGGACTAAGTAATGATTGAGTTGTGGGAGGAGGAAAATCATTTATGTCACCTTTCCCTCCTCTTACCCAATTTGTTAATTTCCAACCACCAATGTTAGCATTCATAAGGCTATCAACAGGCTGAATAGACTGCATGAAAAACAAAATAAGAGAAACACTATTAATAAAACTGAAAGGAGTATAAGCAAACAAAAAAATAGAAAAAAGTATTTTAAAAGCATCAACACGAATAAAAATAAAATTTCTAAAGCTTCTTAGTCAAGAACTTTTTGTAAATGGTCAAATTTTTAAAATCCACAATTTTAAAATTATCCCAATATAATTAAAAACTATTTATAGAAAAGCATCTAATAAAGAAAGCTGAACGAATTTATGTAGAAATAATCTTTTAAAATCAAAACGTGTATTTTTTACAAAAACAAAATAAAAAAGATCATTCTAAAAATATAGCTATGTGTACTAATGTATCCTCATCCATTAATTACAAATTGTAATTTAAAAAAAAGGCATCTCCACTTATAAACAAAATATTAATATTTGATAATGATTTACCAAATTTTTCCATTTTACTTACTGAAAGTATGCAAAGTTTAAGCCAAACTAATTCGAAAACCTAAGTGACTACCACACTCAACAGAAAAATTAGGAAATCAATAATTGATTATTAATCAAAAACTCTTGACTGAAATTGTCTTTTGACGTAACATTCAGTTAATCACTCTCTGAAATTTTTACCTTTAAAATTTATGACTCAACAGGATAAAATAGAATTAAAACTTGTCAGAAAAAAGACAGTGAAATCAACAGAAGACAAGTCTGAAAAATATTTACACTAGAAATCTGCTAAGAAAAATCTATTCAGACAACATGCTAATTATGAAGACTAAAACATATTAAAATAATGTTCTTCATGATAATTGCCAGATTGTCATTCATCAAGCCTCAATAATACAGATCATATATCATGGACCATTTCAACATTTACTATTATTTATATACACTCATGTACATTTCATATATCTATCTATTTGCAACTTATAATTTATTATATTAATAAATCACTCATTATGTCATTATTTTAACTTACGTTATTTCAATTGAAATTGCTTTTATCTTCCATATTTTAAATTGACAAATTAAAAAATACCTATATTAAATTTTTATTATAAATTTTATATTAATGTTTAAATTTAAAAGTATTAACTACCCCAAAAAAATATACATAAATTTAATATATATTTTTTTATTATTACTATTTGGTGAATGGTGCACTAGCACGTAGCTAAAGAGAAGTTTGAGCTTTAGAATTAATGTATTAAGATACACTAAACGCTTCTGAAAGCTTCTGCTTTACAAAAAAAAAAATACATCATTCAATTTTTAAATTGAAAAACAAATTTGTACATTGATAGATGCAATAATGAAAACTAAATTAGTGTGTAAAACATTTATAGAGAAATTCTGCCATTTATAAATATGTAATCATGAATCTTGATCCGACAATTCAGACAAAATCAATTAAATAAATAAACAATCAATAATGTTATAATTTTGTTAAGATTTATATAAAAAACATTAATAAACTATTACTAATAAAAAGTGTTATGAAATGATGGCAGGGGATTCTGTAGAGTTAATAAACCTGTTTTGCAGCCTAAATTTTTTATGAATTAAATGTCAGTAATAATCTTTTATATATATGTGGTACAAATGTGATGAGTGAATTCATTATTTTTTTATGCACCTGATGATCATCTTTGTATTATGAATAATATATACATTTTATTATGCAAATCTGTAAAAACAAAATATTAATTTAAAAATAATAAATTAAATCCTTATTAAAGGCCAAGTTCAAATCTACACGGACTTTGCATTAAATATTCAGTATTTCCACAATCAACAAATAATCAAGACTTGTGATATAGTATCCAAAAAATGAAGATAAGATATTCTTCCAGAGTTCCTAATGAATTCTCTGTTAAAGATCATTAATAACATATTGACTTCAATCTCCAGATCATGTTTCTGATTGTATTTTCATAATTATCATAGACTCCTTGATGCTCATGCAACATAATCAGTTATCATCATTGCAAGTCTGAAGGCTTTTTATGAGATGTTCACCCTGCTGACCACAATGTATATATTTTCATTGTGCATTTGAATTTAAAGCTGACTTTTATTAAATTTATATTTTCTTCCAAAGTCGAAAGCTTGTGTTTAAGACCTGTAGAGGTCCCTATCTTCGCATTTTTCAGGCACATACTCTTGAGGTTCACAGCCTTAATAAAATATTACTTATGTAATGTATATGTGCTTAATAAATTTATAATTACAACTTTAAATTATCGTAATAGATTTCTAACTATAAGATCTTTCCATTAACTCATTGTAAATCAAAAGATTTCATCAGTACTAATGTGTAATAGGAATTGTGGACTTAATCAGTGAAGTACTGAATAGCTTAGGGCTCTCAGATCTAAATATTTAGTTTCGCCTATTCATATAGAAAGTAGGTTGAAGGAAAAAGTGGTTCCGCTCTTTTCTTCCAAAGTCGTAAGGTTGTGTTTAAGACCTGTAGAGGTTCCTATCTTCGCATTTTTCAGGCGCATAGTCTTGAGGTTCACAGCCTTAATAAAATATTACTTACGTAATGTATATGCGCTTAATAAATTTATAACTATAACATGAATACCTAAATGAATGGTGTTTTGATTCCAACTAAATAGTAAATTACATTTGATAAAAACTATCTATAAGAAGCCTCAAACATCTTTTAATAGGGAAGTAAAATTTTGCACTTGAAATTTGAAGTTTACTTCATTCTTATTTCACCTACAAAAAAGAAAAATTCAAAATAAAAATATAAGAACATTCTTTTACACAAAATACTTTTCCAAAAGTGACACATACTTTTGAAATATTCTTCAAGTCTTAATGCAAGAATACAAATCATAGCAATACAAACTCTATTTGCCTTTATTAACTTAAATATCTTATTATCCTTATTATAATTAAATTGATCAGTTAAAACTGTCAGCTAGTTTGAAAATATAAATAAAATGGGATATTGTTTTATGTGGATTAAAAAGTAGTAATATTTTTTTATGTATTACTTTGTTTAAAACTAATCAAATGCCTTAACAATATTTAATACTTTTTGCTGAACTATGGCCAATGGAATAATAACTAAAAACATATCTGAATTATGAAAAAGTATATTAAAAACAATTTAATTTTCATGATAGACATTATTTATCATTACTAAGCACTCTGATTTCTAAAACTATTAAATATTATTAACAATTTTTTTTTAAAAAAAGCATTTTACAAATTTTTTCATGTGTTAACCCATTTGAAGATTTTAATGGTTTTCAATATTTTAATGGAATTAAATGTAGTTTCTTGATTTTGAATCCTTTTTTATTCATATTTTTATGTATAGAAGTTTATGTAAGTAATTGATTAATGTCATAAAAAAAAAAATCCACTCGAGACTTAAAAGCAGCTGCTATGCTCTCAAGTCATGGCATTATTTTCAGCAAACTTTTAAATCATCATTCATCAAAGATAATCTTTAAATTTGTCCTTCCTTTGGCTAATCTAGCTTAGCTCTAAAATAACTCTTCTCTTGCCTGACCTTGATCATAAAATCATATATTATTGGAAAAATCATCTAAATAATGGAAATCTTATTAAGTTTAATTTTCTTCAGAAAAGACTATCCACAAAAGTACAAATGAATTTCCCCAAATCAGAGAATGTGATTTTGATTCTCATTGCATAAAATATCCCCAGTATTTAGTATCTGAATCAAATCTTCATCTTTCTTTATATACTATTAACTATCAAAATTGTCTTAATAAGTCCTGCTTGTATAGTGGATGCAAAAAAAAAAAAAAAAGATATCAACCATAACTCACCCAAATCTACTCAATTTGTTAAAAATTTCAGCAAAAACTCAATATTTTATAAGATCTTGATGTTCAAAAAAAGTTTACAATTAGATTAGATTTACATTCTCTTTCTGTATTTAAGTCACCAATACTTTTTTTTTGCATGTACAGCAATAGTAAATATTAATAAGAGTGCTGAAATTAATATAATTAATAATTCTATGAATTATTGTATATATATATTTCTTTCAATAAAAAAAAAAGCTTATTGGGTTTAGCAATTTGTTAAAATAAAACCATAACAGTGTAACAAAATTTACAAAAATATTTCAGAACTGAAATTCATTTTTCAAATAAAAAAATTAGCTTGAAAAAAATCTTTTCATCAATATTCCATGCTGATATATGTACAAGAAAAAAAATTCCTTTTTAGAAACTCAAAAAAAATATATAAATATTTCAAAGCCAAAAAATAATATAAATAGAATTTCAATTAATGATCAAATATGATTATATACAGAAGCTGATGCACATATTGAGTATTTATTATTTCAATGATTGACTTACATCAAATGATAAGTCTTACTGCTTACTTCTTAAAAAATAAATAAGAAAATATCAATCTTCAAACTATCCTGCTTAGACACACAGACATCTAAGTGATTTAATTATTTAAATCTATTATTTAAAATCCTGGAATAAAACAAATAAATCAATTGAAACACGATTATAATTTTGGTGAATTAATTCGATTTAAAAATATATGTAAACAAATTTGCGTCACTTTTCCATCACGTGCTCTGCACTATATAAATGTCGATGAAATGCAGTGTTCTTTTCCTGTTATTCTTTCCTTGAAAAGTTCTTCTTAAACCTTCTCATTTTAATTACTAAATTTGTTATTATGCATATGCAACTGAAAGCCACAATAGCCGACTAGAAAGGAAGTTATCGGATGTTCGCCTTTCAGGGTAAATATTAGTCTCTTGATTGTAATCATCATCATCATCAGAATGATTAAGTATTTAATAGCTGGAACTGATAAATTCAATATTATTTTTTTTGTAACCTTTTATTTAAATGTATAGATTAAGATTTTGTCTCTTTTAAAATCAAGAGATGATTAACCTGCTATGATGAATGGACCAGATTTTATTGTTGTTGTTTTTTTTTTTTATCAATTTTATAGAAATCGTTAATTTAATGCAACTGTGTAATTTCTGGTATAACCTAATAGCTATATTTTGCCAATTCCCAAATGAAACTGAAATTGTTGGACTATTAAAATGATGTGATACCCCTCTCTCTTCTTTAATACAATCAGAAGGAAAGGTAATTGCCTGAAGAATTCACAGCTTAATTACTTCCTTAATAGATTATTTTAAAGAATTTGTGATAAACATCATCACCATTTGCCTTTAAATCAAAACACCATGTCATAAATGGATTGTGACTAATGACATTTTTTAAAATTTCACCTGTGAAATGAAGGCTTTAGAAATGGATAACAAAAAATTTGCCATTTAATTACTATAACACAAAGTTTAAAACTTAACAAATAATGATTAAGTTTATCTAAGGGAACTTTATTAACCTAAAACCTATTGGAAGGAATAAAATGTGCACATCAACTAGAATAAAATTATTCAAACTTTCATGCATAATGACAATTATATATATGATTTATAGTTTTTTTTTTTACATATAATAAATTTAGTTGTAAGCATTAGGATCAATCAATATTCTTGTCAACAATAAGCAGATCAGGTAGTATGTTTCTCTTTTATTCAAACTAATGTGATATTTGAACGTAATCATATAAAGATAGATTGTTACTTTATTATTACATTTGTTAAATAATAATATTCCTAAATTATCCTATTGGATATGAGATTCTATTATTTCATATACCTCATAGTTTATCGGGGTGTGTACATGTTAATAGAAATGAATAAATAATGTTTTATTTATATAATTGAAATATACTTATAACAATGATACCAAATTTAATAAATAGTAATTATTTCATGGCTACAAGTCTAATAGAATACTTCATTTGAGACATTAATGTTGTATAAATGGGCCATGTATATATTGCACTTGTTAGTGAAAGATAGATGTTCCCTAAATAAGAAGATTAACAAGATGACACTATTAAAACAATGTGTTTTCCTTAAGGTTTGTGGTGATGGTATTTTAATTGTATTTATATATTGGACTATTTCCATTATCTAATATTAAGTATTGAATGTCTAGAAAAATTTAATTTCATTTAAATTTTCAAAATACATTCAATTACTACTAATAGCACACAGATTAGTATATGCAGAATATTTTGACTGATATTATTCTTCTCTCTTCTTCAGGCATTGCTGGCCTGACCAGTGACAGTACAAGCATGGGAATCAAACTTGAATTCTTAGATTCTTGAATATTAAATTTTAAGGTAATGCTCTAACCAACTGACCCATCCTGCCAAAGGCAACAATCAGTAAAAATTTCATATACTTATCTATGAAGTTCCTCATGATTTCTCCACTTTTCCTAAGAGCAAAGTTGATTAGTAGTTTCCACACTTTATGTATCGGCACATCAAGTTGACTTATGGGGTTATTCACCATTGCCATGTGAGCAACCTCTATGAATTTTCTTTTTTGTACCTTTTCCTCTCTATCCAATATTTTTGAATTTTCCCAGTTGAACATATATTCATTGATACATACACGGTCTGCTACTTTACACACATCTGTTTTCTCTCTTCTAATCATTAGTTTGTGCTCTTGCAATTCACATGTTATTTCATGGATGCAGTTTTATTTTTCAGCATTTCAAGTTTAGGTTTGTAGATGTTAGAATTCCTCATAGTGTGGTAGCTGTTCTGATGTTATACTGATTGCAGATTTTTCTTAATTTGTCTGTTATTTTTGGCATTTGATGGTTCTTTATTTTGTCTATTTAAGGTTTCATAATAACAGCTGATGAATAAACATTTTTCATAAGTTTTCTTTTTCCAAATCACTGGTTTCTCAACAAACCTCTTTTGCTGTGTTTCATAGTGATAATATAATTCCATGTTTTGTATTTCTGGTGTGATTGGATATATATGCTAAGTATTTTTCTGTATAAATGACTTTTCTGTAATCTATAGTTTTGATTTTGCCATGAGAAAGACTTATCGCAAGAACATCTAAGAATGTCAATTTGTGTTCTTGTTCTGATTCTATTGTGAATTTAATTGAAGGAGATATGTTGTTGATATGTTTCCAAAAAGTTTGCAGAAGAGCTTCACCATGTGGTCATACAACACATGTATTATCAACATATAGAAGTCAAACTTGCTTTTGACATTATCCCTCTCAGTTTTTTTTTGTCAAGCCGTACTTGCTATTCAGTAAATAGTTAGAATTTCATGTTGTTATGTTTGAAAATAATCAAAATGAAAAATTAGAATCCAATGCAGACAATGTTAGTCTCTTTTTTAATCAGATATTTTATGACGTTTTTGAATTATATAAAACCGGAGATATTCAACTTAAAATTTTTTTGCGCGTAGCATTTGTATAGTTATTAATATTGTATTAATTATCTTTGCATGGACAATTTATGTTTTGTGAATATCTAAAATGATTTTGAAACAAGAATCTCCTCGACAATTATCTGAAGATAAGAATGAAATTGGTGAAGAATCTCTCAATTTATCTAAAGAGCACTCACATCATTATTAATCTTGGGCCCCCATTTCCATTAATTTATATAATATGGCATCAATTAAATTTTTTTTTTTGAAAATTGAAATGCTAAAGCAAAATTTAAAGTAACTGGTCCTGGGTGCAGAATTAATAAATCATTTCCTCCTCAACCAACAAACATATCTGCTACCAAAATAAAATGTATTCCAGGATAAACCAGTGAAAGTGCTCAAAAAGCTGCTGAAACTGCCTTAGCTAGACTTGAAAAGCAATCTAAAAGTACTAATGTTATATCCAAGGTTTTGAGGCAGCAAATAAGAGATGAATTAGATTAAGATCAACCTCGAGCTGAACTCATTCCAACTAGCTCTTCAGGAAGTAAAGAATCGCCTGTTTCTGAACCAGTAGGTATTTACTTTACTTGTCCACTAATAGGAGCTGATATCCTTCCCAAAAAGGAAATGGAATCAAAATTAAATCTTTTCTCTATTTGCAACTTGCTGAAAAACCACTTATTACTAGTTCTTTAATGATTTATACATTTACTAAAGATAAAAATAAAGTAAATACATGTATAGAAACATTGCATAAATATCTAGATAATCTTATTAGCAATCCTCTTGAAGAGAAATTTAAAAAAAATTAATATAAACAACTAAGTCTTTCAAGAGAAAGTAATGCAGAATTTATGGAAGCAGTTGAATTTGAGAAACAACCTTTCTACCATGAAAGTAGTGAGGAATATTTCTATGTAATATGTGAAAATATACCCATAAAAGACACTGAACATTAATGACAGCACTAGATGTTTTGATCCATTCTTCTGGAATTTTCATGAAACATTCTGATCTTTAGACCATCTCAGACTCTTCCACAAATTAAGCTATCTGATAATTTGTATAATTTAACAGCTGAAGAAATTAAAAGACAACAGCTACTAGATGATACATTAGAACAGTATGTTTTGAGTTTTGAATATAGGAAATAGTAGGATCTATAACACATATAGAGCAGCAATGGTCTATGATGTAATTTTAAAAGTCCGCAAAGAAATTCAGATATTATTTAAATTCACTAAACTCATTTAATAAGTAAAAAATACATTTTTTTAAAGCTCTATTGTTATATGTAAAATAGAACAAGAACATTATATTGCTAATTGATTTGTTACAAAATATTACTGTGACTTTCAAAACATCTATCTCAAAAACATTTAATTAACCCCTACTCAGTCAGCAGCATAGAAAAAGTAACAAAATAAGAATACCAAATTCTGTACAATTGACTAGGCATTAAAATTGACTATGGTACAACCTTGGTAATTGGATGAACTAAAACTCAAAAATTTTATGAAGAATTTTGAAGGAAAACATATATAAAAATTATTAAAGAATATAACACTATCTGTTATTAATCTTAAATAATTTTTGTAGATACGAATTAGAAAATTATATATATAAAATGTAACAAATACATATTTATACATTTATTTTTATGAAATAAAATGAACATTATATTAACAAAAACCAAATAAAACATAATTCTTTAACAAATTATAAAACATATAAATATTAATATATAAATAAATATATATGTATATCATACTCAATACTTGTATTAATTGGTACCTTTAAAAATTATGTTAATGGACTGCAATATCTAAAAGGTTGCTGACCGCTAATATGGAATAATCTGTTGTTTAATTTTAATAAATTTTAAAATAATTAGGATTTGTTAGAGATCCTACACATAGGCAAGCTTCTTTATCAGTTTGTGTATTTGTCTGAACAACACTTCCTGTTACATATTTATGCATCTATCTGGCAACTTTTCTTTAAAACAGCACTTATACAGAAACTCTCTATGTAAGATATTGTGGAACAGTGATATAATTATCTTATATATATATGTATTTATTCTATTTTTTTTTTCCCCATATGTCAAAGCATCGGACCCACAACAACTGTCTGCAAGGCAGTTGCGCTGACCTCTCGGCTACCAACGCTTGTTTTATTCATTTATTTTGTTTAATAAATTAATTTCTTGTCATTTTAAAATGAGGGCTTTGTGTTTTACTCATCATCATCACTTACACTTTAATCTATACTTGTGGTCATATTAATATAATTTTAGTAGTTGAATTTTCATTATATTTTGTTACAGTTCACTAAATGAACATTATTTATGTTAAAATTGCATTACAGTTCATTTGCACTATTTTCACAGCTCTGTTTATATGCTACAAGGCGTGTGTAATTAGAAAGCATTTGAACCCAGACTTTCAAGCTCTTTAGTCATCCACTCCCATCATTTATCTTTTTCACATGAATGTGGTCATGTTTATTGATTGTATAAGATGGAGTGGATGACTAAAAGATGTTTAAAAGTCTGGGTTCAAATGCTCTCTAATTACATCTAGCTTAAAATATAAACACTTTACATATATTTAATTATTATATAAGGTATGCGCTGGATATAATCTCAAAATACTCATTTGTATCCTGTCATAATCTAAGAAACTGTATCATGTAAATATCTAAGAGTCTTTATAGTATTATAAGAGTAGGAAAAATAATATGTAGGTGAAAATATTATTTTGACATACGTGATGTTATGCTAGTCACCATATTGTGTTTTCTTGGTAGTGAATATAGATTTATGAACACATACAATATTTTAAATGCTGGATAATCCCAGAGATTTATTGCTAATATTGATGATCACATGTAGTGATATAGTAACAGATACTATTTATGTGACAGGTATTTTTATTTATTGATCTTATTCCTATTTTTGAGAGGTTAAGCTAAGAATTAGGCAGTCCCTGTTTGGTGATTAGTCGTCTTGACTTTACATACCATTACAATATATACATAAAAAAATATGTCGGTCTATTTCCTGATGTTTAATGTCTGGTGGTTCTTATATAAATTAAATTGAAATAATGTCAACGTATATAAATGACCATTACAATATATATATATATATATTATTTTGTAGTTTACTAATAATGCATTACATTAATACTAACATCTAAAGTCATTATTTTCAAATAGAGAATTCTTTAAGTAAAACTATAATAAAATGAATAAAATTTAAAAGGTCTAATAGAAAAATTTGTAAAAATATTTTTATTCTTTGCCTCTCTGCTTTATTTTATTCACAATGTTAAAACTATTAAAAAGTTTAACTCTTTGCAAAGTAATGTCATAAAGTAATAAAACACTTTCTATCATTATTAGCCTGCCATTGTTTTTCACTAAATGTTATCACAGTACCTAACTTTCTTTATAGAGCAGTAATCTAGATCATATTTATTTCAAATATGAAATTATATGAGAATAATTACATAAAATTTGTCCAAGTATTAATAGCTACAATCTCTATGCTTGCATGTTCTTGTAGATGTTATTGTTGTTTAAACAAATTATCTTATGAATTTGATTCACTGCTGTTTATTAACATTTATAACTAAATTAATCTTTCTCCCATTTTCTTTCCATTTGTATTTGTGTAACAACATGCCCATTCTTTAAGTCATGAATAGCAACTCTAACTCCAAACTTTTTTATTTTTCTCTATTTAAAAAAAACACTTTTTTGTCATTTTTTTCTTCTAAAGTTGGAATGACCATAAATAGTTATTTACAAGTTGCTGCTAATTGTTATATATATAATATTTAAATATAAGTATATTGTCTGTACTGAACTTAAAAGTAATTAGAAGAGATTTGAACTCAGATTTTCAAGCTCCCTATATCTATCCACTCCATCTTATACAACCGATATATATCATTACTTACATGTGAAAAAGATAAATGATCTTTTATCTTTTTCACATGTATGTGGTCATGGTGTATCTTTTTCACATGTATGTAATCATGTGTATTGGTTGTATAAGATGGAGTGGATAAATGTAGGAAGCTTGAAAGTCTGAGTTTGAATATATATATATATGCATAAAAATACATATACTCATAATAGAAATTACTTTCGTTTTTATAATAAACATCATATTTAAGGAATGTATTTATCTAGCAATTTTTTAAGGCAAATAATAATTTCTAATTATTATAATGAACTCTGTAAAGATTTGAATCAAGTGATAGACTGACTCATGACTTCATAAAATGCTGTAAATTTTTCGTTTGTGTGCATAAACTGATGGTTTTATTAAAGTTAAGTAAGACAAATGTTTTTAAATTCTATTTATGTCACAGGTAAGCAATAATGAGAACATCCTGAATTTATCGATACATAATATCTAATAAGATTAATTATATTTGTTTGTAATACTGATATGAAAAAAAAAAAATTGTTTAGACTCTCATACAATACTAACTTGTTTTACCATAATTATTATTGTTTGAAGGCTGTTCTGGTTAAACAACAAAGATGGACATTTGGAAATGAGACATGGAAGAAAAACTATATATAGAGTTGTTGATAAATAACTATTATTTAATAACTTCTTAGATATTTTTTATATGATAATGAGTTGTCTTATAATATCTAGTAAAAGAATATATGAAAGAATGAATAGCGATTGGAAAAGAGCATATTTGCATATGCTATTAGTATTTCTCATAGTAATATTGAAAAAGACAATGTGAAAATACTATGAAAGTATATCTAAGTACTGCTAACCAGTTTTCCAAGATGATTGTAAACAATATCATATCCATATTGTAAGGTGATGTCCAATTCTTATAAAAAAAATAATAATAAGTAACTGATGTTTTAGGATAAAAATGTATAAAGATTAAATAAGCAGCCAATTTTTAAAACCTATTTTTTTTTAGATATTTGGGGACATATACACATATATAACCATACATTCATGAAGGAATGAACATTTATTTTTTTTATTAAATGTAAAATAAAATATATACATATACACATATATATACATGAATGTAGATTTTAAATCATGATGTGACAAAATAGAAAAAAAAAAGTATTTGACATTAAATTCTAGTAACCACGTTTCTTTTGTTTAAAAGAGTAAAAAAAGAGTAAACCTTTGTTGATTTTGGGAACGTGGAAAAATATCTAAGCAACAGATTTTTTTTTTTTAGTTGTTGTTGGTTTTTCTTGTTCAACTGAAGTGCATGAAAGTAAAGTTGTAATGAATATTTTAATTATTATATTAGTTATTAGGATTTCCTTTCTTTATTAATATTAAACTATTTAATATTTGGAATTTTATTATTGATAAGTGTAAAATGTTTTAAAAAGAAAAAAAAAACATTATTTAATTGATGAACTTTCGTTCGTTCAAATAAATGCTAAGAGCATCATAGTTATTTAACATTGTTAAAAAATATAATTGCTATCAAATGTTTCTAGGATAAAATAAAATCAACTAATGATGAAATAGAACTTTATTAACATTATTTTTAAAGTAAAATCTTTATCATGCGTTTCTTACATATATAAATAAAACTGCATAGAAATAGCGTTCACCTTATAATATAACGTAAGCCTTGGAAAAGGATTCATATTTAATAATTTATATTGTGTAAATAATATCTAACAATGCACTTTTGCTAATTGAGTGTCAGGGGATTTTTCTATCCTCTTGGTGTCGTTGACGTGTGATGGAGGATCATATTTATTGGTATATATTGTTTAAATCAACGTGGAAAGATCTTGTTATGGAATGGAAATGCATGGCTTTAAAATCAAACGCCAGGAATTCAATTTCGTCAAGGGAATTGTAATGCTTAGAATGTCAATATGACTTAATATACATGAAGGAAAGAAAGACATTATCTGCTAAGAATACAGAAGCTGCTCTTGAAAATTTAATTTGCTATTGTTTTAAGGAATTCCAAAATTTCATTATATTTTATGTTTCAAATATTTTTTTTTTTTAAATGTATACTGAGAGTTGGGTTGTGAATTTTTCTCACTCTTTTATTCAAGTGTAGCAAACATTTTTTTTTTTTAAAAAAACAAAAGAACCCATTTGTTTAGATTTTTATAGGGTGAGAGAGATGCACAACTCAAACTATACATCAATATATTATATATGTTTGTAAATAAAATATTATCACAATTGAAGGCTTAAATTAAACTGGACAATGACTGAAACAAAAGGTAAGATTTTAAATATTTACATTTATTAGATAATTAATACATTAAAATCAAACTAATTAATAAGTAAATATATATAATATTTTCTTAACTATACAAAACACAAATTAGCAATTCATGGACATAACCTTGAGGTACATTTAAAGGACATAAACAGAATGATAATCGTACAATAGTAATATAATTTTATATTTAAAATAATTAATACATTATTGTAAATTATGCACTAAATTTTATAATTCTTATTTCAACCCATATTTTAATATTTAAATTACAGCTAGTCTTATTGTTGTAGAGATAAATTAATGTTTTATAATAATCATGTATATATTCTGTTGATTTATAAATATTATAACTATAAGCATGATCTGTTAATAAATATTTATTGTTTGAAGTTAAAACCTTTGTTTCTCTGGTCTCTAGATTGTCAAGCATCATTCATACTTCACTCACCAGAATAGCTATTATACATGCATACAGATTTTTAATTTATTATTAGCAATAGCCATTAAGGATCTATATAGAGGTCACATTATTGCCATCCTATTTAATTCCATCCTTGAGCAGAGTTAAAAGCAAATGTCTACACTGAGTTAGAACCCCGAGTAGTAATAGGACCTGTAAGTAGAGAAGGCTCTGGATGTACTATCCTAAAAGGGTTTTACAGTCCGTTACATATTTTGGCAACCCAAACATTTGGGACATCAATTAATTAAATATCTTACCCTGTAGACTCCCGGTACATTTTACGGTCCGTTACAATATATTTTCAAAACTAAACTCAATATTTATGCTATCAGCAAACTGTTTAATTCATAAAAATGCAAAGTGAGCTCCTGGTGGATTTGTTTGTACAAGATGAATTCTTAGCAGGCATAAACAATGTAAAGACTCATAGATAAATGGAAGTTACTGTTCTTATACATGACCTGAAATCCAACTGTTGAATGTACATCCAGATTTATTAAATATATTTTGTAATCATATTAACACTGTGACATTTCTTTTGATCAGCAATCATTTGGATTACTGTTTTATCTATGGATTTAACAATTATCGAACTCTGCTAAGGAAACAAGTTATTGATAAAACAGATCTATATAGTCAGACAGTTTATATGCTTGCAAATTAAATGGTATAAGTAATGATTTCAATTTTAAAAGATATAAATGTCACATTGTTAATATATATGCATGTACATGCACAGACTTGTGAAGAATATTTATCAAAATGCAAAAGCAATAATCACATTACATAGCATACTAAGAAGATTAACAATGATAATGATTTACAATAGAGTGATTCCATATGTGTAGAATATTTTACAGCAGTTTTACTATAAATATTTTATGGATTAAAAAGAGAAGCTAAAAGAATAAAAATACATAATGATTATTTAAGTCATTTAGATTTTGCAGATGATGTGGTCATTTTTGCAAATAATGCTTGAGCATCAGGAAATGCTGCAAAAATTATCAGATAAAAAAAAAAAAAAAAGATAAACATTACTAAGATTAAAATAATGACCAATGTTTTTTCTCATAAGATAAAATAAAAATGTATTACCATGAATTCAAATAAGTCAATAATTACATATATTATAAGGCTAGAATGGAGATTTCAATCTACAGACATTCTGCATTATAATATTTACAATTTTATTAAAAAAATAAAATATTGGTACAATAAGATTAACAAATATTTTATTTAAAATCCTTAAATATTTTAGTTATGTTAATCTAATAAACAAGTGTGAAGGTTGATTACGATCACAAACATAAAATATTTTATTTTAATTGGAAAGTTGAGTATTGTTACTGTTGAAGTTTTGTTGGTATAAGTAAATAAGATTAACAAATATTTTATTTAAAATTCTTAAATATTTTAGTTATGTTAATCTAAGAAACAAGTGTGAAAGTTGATTACGATCACAAACATAAAATATTTTATTTTAATTGGAAAGTTGAGTATTGTTACTGTTGAAGTTTTGTTAGTATAAGTAGATAAGAGAAAAGAATTTACATTAATAGAATCATATAAATTTCAAACATATATATATAAATTAAAAAATTAAGAATGTTAATTAATTTTTATTTTTATAAATAATGATTTTTAATTAAATAGAGGACATTATAGAAAAGTGGGAGGAGGTTAAATGGATTTGAAACTATGTAGTAATAATTAAAAAGAAAAAAAAGGGAGCAGCTGGCTTGTGAGAATAAAGATTGGAGGTCATTTTATTGTTTAAAAAAAAAAAATCAAAATCAGGCGAGAATTTCAGCTCATAACCGATTCCTTGTTAAGCTTTGGTGAAGGAGAATTTACACTGTGGTAATTTTGATATATATATATATAATCGTTCTTGAAATTGAACTACGGTTGTTTTCAAAATTTGAAGAAATGAAAAATAAAACCATGGGGGATTAAATTTAACATATGCCAACCTACAGCATGCAGAACTGCCTAGCAAACCAGTGGAGGTAATGCCCTGTAAAGAGTTTAAAATAAAATGAAAGTCTTAAAATTATCACTTATGTGGGATTTAAATCCATTGCCACACTCTTTTAAATAACTACTTATAAGAAGTATGATTTAGTCATTAATCTACTAAAGATGTATTTTTCATTTAATTAATCATTATGTTTTAGCTAGCTAGCTAGATAGATAGATATAAAAGACTTGATCTGTCTACTTTAATATTAATATTTCCATGCAAACATATGCGAAGTTTATATTCTACTGAGAAAGATTTTGTTCGGTTAACAGAAAGAAACTCTATTAAAAAAACACTAAGTACTGCTCCTCTAAGATCATGAATATAAAGGACAATAGTAGAAAAAAATAAATGCTTTGGAACATCTGAATAATTAAGTGGATTAAATGACTTTGGGATAAATTCCCTTATTTGAAAGTAAAAGTATGTTACATTTTGTACGATCATATGTGACTTTAAATAATAGCGTGGTAAGATTTAATTTATTTTTCCAGAAAGGTCTAATAATAAATAATAAAATTGTATTAGTTATTTTCTTTATACTATTAACTGTCAATTTATATATATATTGTAACCTCTGCACTTTTCACTTATATCACTTTATGTACAATTAACTGCCCAGGCGCCAATTCTATACAAGATAGAATAAATTTATAATTGAAATTACTTTTCTTTGTACTGGTAAACTCTTATTCCTCCATAGCTTAGCTCAGTTGAGGTTATAGGATATGGTAGTCATATTGAATACCAATGAGGATGATATAAACATTCATAAACAACAATTCCGTAATGTCGATTCAATTATATTTTAAGCATCTATTCAATAATAAGAAATATTGTGAAATTGATAATTATTACATTTATTACAGTATAGACAATGATGAGGATCGGGTACCTTTTGCCCCACATCACCATCTAATCTAAGCAAAGTAAAGCATATTTTTGACAATGCAATATTAAGATCTGTTACCTTTAGACTGTCTCAGTAAATGACCTATATTGGCAAATCTATATATTCCATAGCTATATTATATTGATCATATGTGTGTGTGGAAATGGACAATCAAACGTATATAATAAAACAACTCATATGGGATATTACTTCAATAAAACATTATAAATAAAAGACAAAATAAATAAAATAAAAAATTATTTTACATCTTGCTAATAATTATAATATTTCTCTTATACGAACACAAATTAATTAATATTTATTATATCAATTTAAATGATAATTCTACTATTGTCTTCTTTTATTTATACAAAATAAACTTTCTCTCAAACTAATATTTCATTCATACTGAAGGATGAATTGTTAACAATGAAAAGGAATAGGATATTAATAAGATATGTAATATGATTTAATATCTATTTGTAACCAATAATTTTAGTAATGGTTTTCTCCACTATTTCTTTATTAACCATATTTTCGAGTATGTGCGCCTTTATAACATTACAAATATAATGCATTTATAAATCATACTTTTACTAGCTTATTTACAGAATGAATGGTGCAACAAGTTAATCATTAAACTAATGATCTATTCAAAACGTATTATAAACATCTATAAAACACTTAACTGATATAATCAGTATATATTATCTAACGATAACTACATCCAAATGAAGAAAGGGAGGGGAATAATAATAACTAAACATTCGCATCTATATGCGTGAGGATTAATTAACATCTCCAAACTCAACCTTAATTCATTAATCTAACATCCACTAACTTTAAGACATAAAGGTTACAGAACTTAGCTGACTTATTATTAATAACTGGGCATTTGCCACTTCATTTAAAAGGAAAAGAAATACAACTATTTCAGCAATATGCTCTAAAATAAGTATACCAACCACTCACGATTTAATAAGCAAATAATCAGGAGAGTATAACTCAATCCATGTAACACAATCATCCCTCGACCATTTCTACATCCAAATACCCCTAATGTATTTTTTTTAACAAATTGCACCAACGAAATTGAAATAAAAATAAAATACAATTTTGAAAAGAAAATAATAATAATAATTTATAACGGTGCATACACACTCGAACATAGGATTATATATAATATGAATTCTCAATCATATAAGATAATACATTGTCCTATCACAACAATAATAAGTTACATTAGCTTAACAAAAAAAAAAATTATATATCTAGTATATGCATTAAGAAGAAATACCTATCAACATTTAATCATTAAATGTTAAGTTTTTTTTTTAAATTTGAAGTTTCAACGAAAATATACATTGCTTCCAAACAATAACAATGAATTACACATTAAAAAGAAAAGAAAAAAAAAACAACATTGCTTTTATCGGTTGAAGTATAATCTGACAAGAGCTACGATAGTTTCCGATATTTTATAATCTCATAGCAAATATAAGAAACATCATTGGCATGCAATGGAATTATTTATTAACTACAAGAAACAAAATCTCCGATTCGGTAAAATAATCCTGGTAAAAGTTTATGACTTTATTCCTTTAGCTTTTAGTACTTATTATAATTTTTATTAATCATTATCATTAATTTATCCTTGCTTGTATACGTTGTGATAATTAATCACTGAATATTGTTAAGTTATGCATTTAATTATTCATTGTTTTTTTTATATATGTGCGAATGGTAAAGTTCTTTGGAATATAAAACTATCCTCCTGATAAGAGAGTTAAAATAGATAAATTCTTTCATTTTAACTTTATCTTGCATAATATAGAAATTTTTTAAAACTGAGAACACATATAAAGCGTCTGACAATAGCGTTTAATAAAAAAATTTTTAGTTAGCTTCATTTTTAATAATTTTATCATTCCAATATTATTTATTTATGGTAATACTTTAAAATAAACTATAATTAATAATCTTACATAATATCCAGGCATTTTGAATACAGCAAACTTAAACCGTCAGTTGATAAAAGCCAGAGCTGAAACCTTGAGAGTTCATTCTTCCATATGTAGTACTATTACAATAAATATAAGAGGAAAAACCATCCACAAGAACAGTAGTAAATTTTCATGGTTACTTCACTTTTACTATTTCTTTTAGAGAGTTATTCTATTTTTTTATAACCTTTTTTTTAACCTTCTTCCTTGGAATCTCCTGTTCCAAGCACTCTCTTATTCAAGCTCTCTCACACCCTCTTTTCTTTTTTATTATCAACTTGGCAATACACCAGAATCTTCTTGCTTATAAAATGTTAATAATAGAATATTGGAACGAAAGGGAAAAAAAAATTAAATATTAACTTACAAATGTTACCCAATAATAAACAAATAACCTTTACAATTTTAAATATGAGATTTTAAACAATGCATAATTAGTAAATAATAATAAAAATTAAAAAAAAAAAATCATTCTAATTAATGATATATGTGTTTTGCTTTGCATATAAATTTTTCTACTACAATTTGGACATTATAAGCAATAGTATTAAATATGAATAAAGTGTGAGATGATGTAAAATGAACATACACCCACATATACAAGTTAAATCTTGGATTGGAGTAGATAATAAGTTAGAAAACCAATGAATAACACCTGCTACAGCTTTCCTATTAATTTTATTCTCATACTAACATTCCTGATGTTGTCCATCTTCCTTTTCCACTACTGGACATATAAAACCTAAAATTTTATAAACCTAATTTTAAATACTGAATTATATCACAATTCATTTTTTTTAAAATAGTTATCTCTAGCCATTCTCACATTTCTTCCTGGTGCCAACCTAGAAGGTCACAATATATATATATATATGTAACGGAAACACAACGATCGAATGCTAACTTCCCTTTTATTCATATATTACGGATTCTTAAATTCAAAATCGTCCACCTTCCGTTACCGCAAGCAAAGAGAACATACAGACATAAACGAATCTATATCCATACTTAACCGAACCTGTGACTATACGGATATTACCCCAGGTTATCTTTCCTGGTCAACTGTCTCTCAACTGCTGTAATATTTAAAGAATTACAGCGCTTGGATAATTTATAAAATTAAATGGGATCAAGAATACTGCCCACTAGCCTCACGGGCTATTTCAGTAATCAAAATGAAGTAATAATTATCACCCAAACCCCTACGGATATATTACTGTCTGGAATGGCGAAGAACAAGACGAAACAGATAAAATAAATAAGAAATATTTAATATAACAAATAAACAACAAAAATCAATTGAAATATTTTACACATAATAGAAACAAATTATTGGATATAATGCTACGAGTAAATATATATATAAAAAAAATCCTATAAATGATTATACATTTATAGTCGTCATTCCATGTATTAGAAAGAGTTTAATTATTGTCTATATCACTAATATCTGGAATTGGCAATTGTTTTAAATTAAAAGTATGTGCACATATGTCTATAAAGGTGTGATATATAATTTACCTAGGTTTCTTTAGTCTCTGAAGTGAGTTAAGGTCCTGCTGACCCCATGTGGAATTCCTCCACTTCTTTAGCAGGGAACGGTCGCTCTGAGGTTGGACTTGGTTTGTGGAAATTCTTCTTATTTGTGGTGACTTCTCCGTATGGCAAGCGGATCATCCGGCAGGCGCTACATGACGATGGGAACCGTTCGAGCACGGTGAATCTGAATCGGCCAGCGATCGCGATGGCCCTTAGCCACACATTCTTGAAGCGTCACGTATGTTAGAAATCATTTTCCTGTTCATACAGTGATCCGTTTCTATGTTGGAGTCCTTCCACTCCGTTTCTGGTTTTCTCTGTTGTTTTTTAAAACTTTAGAGGATTCTTGTGTCTGCTTATTATCAGAGCAGTGTCTTAACCAAAGTCTCGACGAGAACTATCCGAACTCCAATAATTTAATTTCTTTTTTTTTCACATTCTTTTATTCCCTTGATCCTTTTGTTTGTAGCTTTCCATTTACACCTTTCTTTTTTAATACACATTCAGCAATTTATACAAATTTACTTTTATACAATCTCATAGCAATATTTACATTTATTTCTTATTTCTTTTCTTTTCCTTTTAATAAAATGATTTTCCATTTGACAAGCATTAAATATTGCTGTCATTATCCATACTCTATACACACTCTACACATGCATTTCGTTTTTTCCGCCAAAATGTGTACTTTTATGGAATAGATCCTTATCTTTTGTCATGCTTTAAATTCTATTTTAATCTGATTTAAACTCTTCAAACTTTTACTTTTCCTTATAAATCATTTTTTAGTTCTTATTTCGTTCATATTTCCTCTTTCATTTTTTAATTTTAAGCCAAATAGATGATTTCAATATTTTTTACATTTAATCTATTTCTTGTTTTTTTTAAAATACCAATTTTGGAGGGTAAACGATAAGAATCTTTTTGATTCTATTTCGATCTCTTACATTTTATTACATTAATAAATTATGATCTTATCTTTCCTCCTTGGTTAGATCCTTTTATTTATTCATTCTTTTTTTTTTTATTTCCGAAAAGTATGATATTTAATATTGTGTGATCATCACAATATATGTATGTGTGTGTGTGTAATAATCACAAGCAACATTATCATTATTATTGAATTGTTAAAAAGCTTTATGGTGAATTTGCCAAATATTTGTAAATATCTGTATCTATACTGTGTGTCAATTATCATCATGGTTTTTTTATATATTGTACCATTTACATAGGTGATAAAGAGTGTGGCATTTGTTAATATTTAAAAAAGCTAAAAAAAAGTAAAATTTAAAAATTGTCAATGGACATAGTTTAGTTTTTTTAAATTAGTAAGTGTAACTTCTTTTTGATACGTGCAATGAAAGTTATTTGTGATTAAAATTATCTACTTTATTAAAGTTAGAATTGGAAAGAATATAAGTGCATACAGATTGTGTATCTAGATAAAAAGAAATTATAAATGCAGATTACAATCAGAGTAAAAATCTTTTTACGAGATAATTAAAGATAGCGGAAATAATTTATAAAAAAAAGACGACTTTGTAACTAAAAAATAATAATAAATGTACAAGATTATCAACTTGTATTCTGAAAACAAAAGCAAAAGAAAAAAATATATATTTGCAGAAATCCAGAAAACAGGTAGGAGAGTATATAAAAGGAGAAAATAACTCCAAGCAAGGTCTGTTGTGCTTCTCTTTTTTGGCTGGCTATTCCCGTACATCCCGAATGGAGGAACAAGAAGCTAATTGCGGTTGTCTTCAGGAATACTCATATGCTGAATTAAGTCTTCATGGAACAATAGAAACCAGAGCATTTGCGGATACCTTCTTTTGTCATGGAGAAGTCACTCCAAAACCCTTTGAGCCCAGCCTTAGAACAGACTAAGAATGTAAAAGATGTCGATAGTGATTAAAAATCAAAGGCCACAAGCTCTTCAACACAAGAAACACATGTATGATACAATCTATATAAATTTGTGAAACTTATCAAAAAGTTAATACTACTTGCACCCTAAATTATGTCAAATTAAATGTTTGCAAACAAAATTTAATTATAAACTTTATCTAGAAGCTTCAAATACTGATAGAGACATTCACTTATATATTATGCAAAGAGACATTCATTTTATCGATGGATTACTTTATAAAAGAAGTAAAATATTAACTGTTTAATTATTTAATATTATTATCTGGATGAATATGTGTATGTTTCTTTCTAGTTTTATTAATAATTTAATTTCTCTTTAATATCAACTTTTCATTGTATGTTATCAATTTTTGTTTATTAAATTTTACTATTACAAAACATTATTTTAAGAAATGTATAATTACCTATGCCAACATGTTCATTTTAATCTACGAACGCTGGAGAAAATTCTTAAATATTACTTGATAAGAAAGTGAAATCACGTAAAAATTACATTTAGTTATTTACTGCAAAGGTGCATGATGCAATGCGACAGATATCAGTAGGTTTACGACCCTGGCGCTTGTTAAAATAAATGTAAAACAGATTCCGCTGGCAATGAAAATCATAATAATAAATAAAATATTAGGTCAGTTGATCAAAAAAAAATAACACTTTGAGATATCTAAACTCAAATATGAACAGAAGATTCTTCTTTTTTATAGTTTGATTAACTAGCACTTTATAGTGCGCAATAAAAGTTCTAAATCCAAATATAAAAGGTTACAATATATACTTGTATGTTATGTGTAATAGTTTATTAAATGATTAATGAATAAATTATATAAATTTATTTATCGCATGCCATTTTGATCTTGTCGGACAGTTCATTTCTAACTTTAAAAAAAATATGTTCTTAGCTGAGTATATAGAAGAGTATTAACTAGTTATTTTGAGTTATTGCACATATATTGCATTCTCTCCTTTCAGAGAGGGGTGTCCTTATCCATAATGGACCTGTATGATTATTTATTCATACCTAATGGATAAAATAAAATTTTGTATATACATGAATGGTAGATTCAAGAGCTTTTCCGAATTAAAACTTCAGTTTTATGATTAGAGTTAAGTTCCTGGTACAACATCTACAGATGGAAATGTAGTAGATGCAATTAATTATGAATTAAACTTAGATGGAGTGTTTTTAGTAGAAATAATATTAAAAAAACCCATGAATATGTCTTTGAAAAGCAAGGTTGTTAACAGATGTGTTTTATCATTTTTCACTTATGAATCTGATACATATGATTCTTAATAGAAAAGCAATATAAAACAAAGACTTCAGATCAAAATGAAATACATAGGTCAGAGAACAAAGTATTCTCACTGATGTCATTAAAAGAATCAAGTAATTGAAATGAAACTGGGTTGTATATAATGCCAGAAAAGATTATAGTAGATGGACAATTGAAATATGGGGACCAAGAGACAGTGAAATACTTAGAAGAGTTCACATATGAGAGAGATGGATATTAAAAAAATTTGTTGGTGTGCTATGAAAAATAGTGGTATTGGATCAGAGAAAATGAATTAATCTTGGAGAGATCTTCATCCTACAGTGAATCTATAATGTTTGAAAATGATGATACACATACATTTTTGGATTTGTTTGTGTGTAATTAATATAAATGTTGCATCAAGATTTAAGCTGGATTGCACCTATAATGTTGTAGAGATGCCACAGATACGTTTTATCTAAAATACTAATATAAGAAGATTGTTAATTATAGAGGCAAAACTCTCCATACAGTAGTGCCATTCAGTGCAAGCCAGGCTAATCAATGAATGCAGGAAGGTTTGTGCATAAAATCCATATCTAGTACCTACTCATCCAATATCTCCAGACTAGTTTCTAGCTTGTGGCTTTTATCAGTGAGGAGCCTTGGATCTGAGAGCACTGCAACTAGATCTTAGGATCTAATGCAACCCTCCAGCAGCTACCTTTTACTTTTTTAGCTTATAAAGCTTTGAGTCCAAAATGAAAAAAGCACAATAATGTTTTCAAGCTAAGCTCATTAGCTTGTATAATTCTATAGATCTGAACTCAGTTCAGCATCCATACTTTTTGGTGACTTATTCTTTTGGGCAGGATTGGTATTAAACCATCAAACATTACATGATTATCACTCTTTATGCTTACACAAGCATCCATTGATTACTCTGGCTTACACTGAGTGGCATTACTGTATGGAGTTTTGCCTCTGTGAAAAACTGCTTGTGTAAGCATAAAGAATAGTGATCATGAAATGTTTGATGGTTCAAAAGTTAATTATAAATAGATAAATCTAATAATTATATCTTCTTTTGCCTGAGAAAACTTTTAAACACACACACACACACATATATATGTACACACATATGTAAACATTCATTTACATTTATATACAACAACACAACAGATATTTCTTATTATTCCAATAAAATTTTCAAAAAATCACAAATATTTTCTGTAAAAACCAGTTTCCTAAGATTTAAGCAAAAAAAAAAAAAAAGGAGAGAATTAAAGATAGCTAAAAGTCATGGTTAACACATTAGTGCGTAACAGGTGACTCAGGTAAACTGTCAATCTTTTATTAAACATCAACCTTCTTAAGCAGCTAGGAAATGACTGCAAAGCATTAGTAGATTAGGCCACAGATAAACAATGTGATATACTTTACAACAAAGTTATGACAATTTCAGAATTTTAAAACCATCAGCAAACCTTAATTACATAACCTACATATAAATTTATACTTAGATTAAAATTAGAATTAAAAAAAAAAAATCCATAACAATCATACAATACATGACTTACATTCAATCTTCACTTTACATTAATTCATATCAGTCTACTCCAGAATCATCTATATAAGCATGAGTAAGCAATGGTTATCAGAGAGCTGTGATAAACAAATAAGAAACACTGTTTTATGCAAGTTGTCCAGCATACAGTTTGTCTAAAAGTTTGTTCTCCATAGAACACAGTTTTTACTACATCTGATATACATCAATCAGCAGACTACTGTGGTTATTGCCAGATTTATCTTTTGGCTCCTCTAATAGCTTTAACAGTATGTATTGTTATGGCTTTCTTCAACTTCCTCACATTATTATATATACTCATTCCAGGGATAATCAGAATCCCACACCTAGTGGTCTTTATTCATATTCTACAAATAAAATATCTAATCCTCTGTCTGCACCATTTGAGTTATGTGTAAATAGTATGTATATTCAAACTATATCTGCTTCGGGGATTTTCACTCAAGTTGTACTACTTCTCAAACTTTTCAGTGCCTAACAACACACAGCCACAAAGTAATGTTGCAACTGTTTATCAGGTTTCTGCAATCAGATACAGTCCAGGAATTCAAAAAACTATTCAATTACCTCATCACGCTAGGTATTAATGACAGCAGATTTGTGCCATCCACCAAATTAGAGTGAGATAGTAATCACAAGTCATTTTGTCCCCCAAAAAAGATGCCAATTTGACAAGTTCTCTAAGCTTTTAATGGATTTACCTAGTTAAAAACACAAGAAAAAATCACCAGAAGATTAACATTTGGGCAAGAAATTAAAAGACATTATGTTTTGATATTGACACTAAACCTTTGATTCAGTCAACTAATTGAAAAAGTGGTTGGTTATTTTTCAGGATATATATCTCCTAGAAACCCTGAATAATATATTACTATTAGAAGAAATGGTCATCAGGCAGTGAAAAAAATTCATTCATTAGAGAAAATGGTTAAAAAAAGAGATCATAGATCAGCAAATACAATGTTACAATAAAGAACAGCATTTATTACATCAGCAGCATAAAATTGTATGTCACCTAAAAATGACTTCACAATTAAATCAAAAGAAATAATAGGAGCCCAATTAAATGAAAGTGTTTTCTATCTCATCAACAAAATGTTTACTAGTAGTGAAAATACACTTCCTATTCCTCCAGCTCGATGTAGCAAATTAAACAAAACTTCACAGGTATTGAAATTGAAGTCTGAACATGAAGATGGCACGAAAGATAATCAATCAATGAAACTGCTGAAGTAGAAGCTAGAAAAAATATTGATCAGGAATTTGAAATAACAAATGAAGAGTCAATTATAAGTATGTGATAATGAAATGAAATGGTCTTGAAAAAAACATAGATTCTGAAAGAGAATGCTCTCCAATGTAGAAAATCCCCAGATCCTCAAAAAGTTAACGAGAAAAAAATAAAAATAATAGTCATGTTTCAAACAGGGAATCAAATCCATTGTCAACAATTACTGATGCTTCTAGAACTAATAAAATAGATATTAGAAAAAAATTCCGATTTGAGTAATAGTTTTGATAAAGAGATAGTTATTAAGAAACTCATTATAAACCCAATAATAAAGGGTGCAGCACAATCAAATTCCCAGACCCTCAAGAAGTTAACGAGAAAGAAAATAAAAATAATGGTCATGTTTCACACAGGAAATAAAATCCATTGTCAACAATTATTGATGCTTCTAGAACTAATAAAATAGATATTGGAAAAAAATTCTGTTTTGAGTAATAGTTTTAGATAGTTATTAAGAAACTCATTACAAACCCAATAATAAAAAGTGCAACACAATTAGTATTCTAGGTCTAAGAAGAAATTTCCTTCACTCCTTTTTTCTTCAGAAACAGGAGCTACACACAGTCCTAAAGGCAATGATGTTTCTAAAACTGAATCTCTTAGTAGACATTCTGTATCTGGCATAAAATCAGAATCAGACATTAAAAGATAAATAGTAGCACATTAGAAAACCCACTTGACAATTTGCCTACATAGATGGTAGAGAATAAATCAATGTAGATATAATTATTCCTGGAAAATGAAAAAAAAAAAAAAAAGTAATCTAAAGGTATCATATGTTATTTTGGTATTTAGCATTTCTTTGTCCAAAAGATCAAAGAATCCTGCAATTAAATTATAAATAATTTCAATAAGATGTAAAAAGTAATAATCTAGTCAAGTTTATAGAGCTATATATAAAGGGACGTGAGTTTGGATTCAAACCTTAGAGAGCTTGAAAATTTCAATAGTACAATAGAAGTGAAAAAAAAATTACCGCTGAATGTGACATGCAACACCTTTTCTTTAAGCAAAGTCAGGAAGTTTCTGGGCATATACTATATATCCAGAAAATCTGTTGACAAGTTAAACATTCTCTCCCTCCAACCACTTATATACCACAATAAACATATTTATTTTTTAGTCCTTATTACTTAAATCACAATCTAACAATGACTATTGTATAAATAAGCATTAAAATAATATAAAACACTATTGCCAGCGCTCGTCTGAGTCCTTAGCAAGGTTGAATAAAAATTGTTATACTCTACTAAGCAATAAACTCAAACATTTTATTATATCAGCCAGAAACAACTAATCGGAAAACTGGTTAACTTTGCATTAATAGTGCCAGAAGAATTTTTTATAGCAGTGGTCTTCTTCAACCTTTTCACACCTGCGGACCGGCAAAAATCACAGACTGTCATAAATTTACAGATAAATTTTCTTAAAGATGTAACCTGCTTAGCCTTAGATAAGCATAATTGTTATAACTGACCAAAACAGCACACTAGTTATTGTGTATTGAAATGGTGTTGCTTACCTTCACATGCTGAACACTCTTTCTCGAGTTGCGGTCATACTGCTACAGAAAACAGTACAATAACAATCATTCTCATTAATGTGCTAGCATTTCTACATTTATTATTTCATTGTTAAAACATGCAAGAATAAAATGTTATTCACCTGAGTGTTGGGAAATATCACAGCTAGTGTAATTACATGACAATGATAAATGTAATATCTGTATTTAATGTTAAATATACAAGATGAAGTTATATATATATATATATGGAGGTTGTCTTTTGATAACAGTAAGAGCAAAATAGAAATCGTGTAATTAAAATCACCATACAGCCAAAAAAAAAGTCGCCATATTTTAAATCTGAAAAAATAAAATGAAACATGTAAAAGTCTGAAGTTTTGATGTTATTGTAATTTTTTTTTTGTGCTGGTGTGTTGAATGGAACAAAACATGTAATTAATAGGAAAAGTTTTTTTAAAAATTGGCAAAATAGACATCGCGTAATAAAAATAAAGCCAAAAAAAAAAATCGCCGTATAGTCGTTGTCTGTTTTTAAAAGACAACGAAAGAAAAAGTCAAAAGTTTTGATTTTATTTTAATTTCTTTTGGGGGGAGGGGTGGGGAAATATTTTGTCATCACTGAGACAAAAGAGAGACCAAAGTTATTTTTTGTTTGTTTTTATTTTTAAAAAAAGGTAACAGAAATTGGTTTTAAAAATAAAAGTTTTAGTATTTTAGCAGTATACAAATAAAGCCAAAAAAAATATCACCTTATATGCCAAAAAAAAAGTGGGCGTATTTTTAAACAAAAAAAAAGAAGAAAAAAACGAAACTTGAAAAAGTCAAAAGTTTTGATCTTATTTTAATTTGGGGGGTGGATTAAGAAATACTTTGTAAAAGTTAGAGACAGAAATTTTTTGGTTGTCTTTTTTTTTTAAAAAAGGTGATAAAAATTGATTTCAAAAATAAAAGTTAAAGCCAAAAAAGATATTATTTTAATTTTTTTGGGGGGAGTAGGTTGAGAAATACTTTGTGTTCATTGAGATAAAAGATAGAGACAAAAGTTATTTTTGGTTTGTTTTTATTTTAAAAAAAAGATAATAAAAATTGGTTTTAAAAATAAGTTTTAGTATATCAGCAGTATACAAATAAAGGCAAAAGAGATATCGCCTTATAGGCAAAAAAAAAGTGGCCGTATTTTTAAACAAAAAAACAACAACTGAAACTTGAAAAAGTCAAAAGTTTTGATCTTACTTTATTTTGGGGTAATGGGATGTACTGAGAAATACTTTGTAAAAGTTAGAGACAGAACTTATTTTTTGGTTTTTATTTTTAAAAAAAGGTAATAAAAATATTTCAAAAATAAAAGTTAAAGCCAAAAAAAAAAAAAAATCACCATATAGTCAAAAAAAAAACACTAAAAATGAAATATTAAAAGAGAGAGTAGAAAAAATTTAAGAGATCAAAAAAAGTCAGGTTATATTTTATTGTTTTAACAATGCCGACAAGCGATCGTGATTGGCTATCAACAGACAACTGGAGTTTGTATAATAAAACTTTTTTCTACCCCCTCTCCCAATAAACATCTGTGATAAATAGAAAAACAAATTAATTTATGTATACTTGATTAGATCTTATTTTTGTTCTGTTTCTTTTTTTTAAATCGGGTAAAAATGCGATGAAAAAATAAATAATTGTTTATATTAATTAAAAGTTTAAAATCTTATTATTTTGTTACGACAAACTTTCTTGCCAGTCTAACGCGGACCGGCAAAAAACTTCTGCAGTCCGGCGCTGGGCTGCGGACCAGTGGTTAAAGATCACTATTTTATAGCATACAACTCCTTGATCTTATGTTTTTTCATCACGTGTTTCATACATTAATACACTAAACTTTCATGGTCAACATACCTGCCCCATAATATTTTGATAAATATAGAAAGCTGAATAAACTGTATCATCTTCCATTGCCTTCTTATGTTGTTGAATAGGATAAATAACATTTGTCTTAGTTTGACCAATATATATAGCATTACAACCTGGTTGTGGGCATTCAATAGAACAGACAATACTGTTTTTATACTCTTTGCTAGTTATTGCCTTAAAATTGTTTATTAACCTATTAAGGTTAGGCGGAATCCTCCATGTCAACCTGAAATCTTGGCTTAAAAATTTCATTATATATTTTAGGGATAGCCAAACTTTTAGACGTTGGGGGCAACTTTTTTGGTGAAAGTATACCTGAGGGCACCAATGATTTTTTCAGGGCTTTGAACTGGAATCCAAAAAAAAAAACATTTTTGCTGAAATGAAAACCAGAACAGGAAAAAATAATGGTGTGATGTCCTGGTTTTTTTAGAATGTACTTACAAATTGGTGGGTTTTTTTTAATAAGGGTTTTTTAGATACTCACAAATATTGGAGACATTTTTAGAAGATACTTACAAACTGATTTTACTATGACTACTAGCTCTCTCTAGTATTACAATTTGTCCTTGTCATTTTATAAAATATTTACTAAATTACAATTATTAAATTATTTATAAATAATTATTTTCTAGAGCTGGTCCTGAATTTTAAAAAAAAAATTCAAGAAAAAAAAAGAAAATTATTGTTTTAGAATTGTATTAAAATAAATTAGATGCAAATTTTACAATAAAAAAAATAAATTTTTTTTTATTTTGTTGATACTTTGCTAGAGAGAGAAAAAAATATGTAACAACAATAAAAATAATATTTTACAAAAGTCCTCTATTTCTGTGCACTGGAAAATCCCCACATTTTTTCTGCTAACAATCTATACAATAATTAGACATAAAGTTCATTTCTTGCTTTGACACCTATTTTCTTTTGTAGACAGGAAAAAAGTTGTTTTCTTCTTAAATCTCGTTGGGGATTATTTGCTAGCTAGATGAAGTATTTTAAAAAGTTCTCAACTTTGTTTTAAAATCAGTTCATTAAAATCCTTGTTTCTCCAGGACAAGTTATTTTCATTTTTCCGCAGGAAAAGGGCAATTAAATATTTCTAAGAATTTTAACTCTAGCATTACATAAAAATAATTCAATTCTTTTCACCTTCTTCCAACTTAGGTTTATTTTTGAGATTGACAATAACAACAGGTGTTATTTAAAATGTAGCTATTTTTAAATGAGAATAATTTTGAATTTTTACTTTTTTTTATTTTTTATATTCAAATCAGCTTTGAATTTATCACTATAAATGGTCAATGTTCACGTCAGGTTCGTAGTCGACCATCTTGGTCACCCTTGATATATTTGTTAATATTAGGAATAAAACCTAATCACGTTCACAATTACATTTGTACTATTATTTCTTTTATAATGTTTTAACACAACTGATAACAATCTTTGCTCATTATATCCAATTTTTAACAAATCCTGCATATAACAATCTATATTATCTTTACGAAATGCTTTATTTGAACATAGGTGCTGATTGTGCATTAAAGAAGCCCTAAAACCAGAATAGTAGAGTATAACAATTTTTGTAGTCCTGATAAGGACTCAAATGAGTTGAAAGTACTTGACAATAGTGTTTTATATTATTTTAATGTTTCTCTGTTTTATACAATAGTTGTATTGTTAGATTGTGATTTACATTTTATAATAACAAAAGTATTTACTTAATATATTTTCCATTTTGAATTCAATTTTTTTTCTCCTCCTACCAGATTTTTATAAAAGCTGCCTTATTAGTTATTCTATTTTTATATTTCCCAATAGATCTAAACAAAATTTCTACCACTCCCCATACAGTTTATTCTGATTCTCTTTTAATATTCCACACTAAAAAAAAAAAAAAGTGTTCGATATTCTTTCTTTCATCTCCACTTGATAGCGGAACAATCCTCAAAGAAATAGAAAAATGAGAAATGTATATTGGGATTAACAAGAAGAAACTAACAGTGAAATATGTGGATGAAAGAACAAATATGAATCACTGATATTATTGAAAGAATAAAGATACTAAAATAGTGTTAGGAATAAGTTGCTAAAAGATATGATAAATAAAATCTTAAATTAGTTTTCAAAAAATTCTAAGAGACAATAACATATGTCATGGATAAATAAGGAAGTTTATTAGTGTGATTTGAATAAAAGAAGCTATGGATCAGAAAAAAACTAAGTTAAATTTGGAGAGACTTACTTCAACTGTGGATTAATACGGTTTGAAAATAGTGTTAGCATGGAAGAATATATAATGCCCTGTATGTTTTACCACAGCACTTGAGTGACATTCAACATGTCAATTTTGGTGCTCAAATATCACATGATCTCTCAAGTGACTATTGAATACATATTTAATAAAAATGTAATTAATAAAATTGATGCTTTACTAGATTTTTTAGACAGCATATAAAATGACATAACAATAGAATATATATATATAAAAAAAAGTGAATTGTTTTTTTTTTTTTAAAAGTCTTAATCATTTGGACTTCAGACAGTTTTTATTTTACTTTCTGAAAATTTGAAAATGAAACAAATGATTAATATATTTTTGTATCTTTTTACATAACATTCAAATTTTACACTTTCATGTGATGTGATGTATTGTGGCTACACTGTATCCAAGTCACCCTCAACAGATATTAATTAATTTAAAGTTATAATAAACTATATTCATTAAATCCTTATCAAATTCTCTTTATTCTATTTCATTTTATCAAAAATTATATTCTATTTTTTCACTACTTTATTCTTAATTTCTTGTTATTTCTGACCCATCTTTCTTTTTTATCATAATTTTCCTATCATTTTATATAATATCTCAAAATTTCATTATTTCTCTATATTACTAAAATTTCTACATTCTAACAGTAAACACTCAACATTATCTGCCCACAACATCACAAACCTTTCCTCCACTTATTATGTTTTTTTATTTCCAGCTTTAATCTTAAATAGTACATCAATTAATTCTTCTACTGTTATTGAATAAACCTTCATTTTTAATGCTGATGTTATTTTGAAACAATATTAGTAATATTTTTAGCATGTATTTTTAATTTCCACAACAATTTTCACTTTTTATTTACTAAATTTCTTTTAATTCAATCCATTGTAGTTTATACTTTACTAAAATGTTCATCCCAATTTTTGTATAGACATATTGAAATGTATTTTCTTATTTTTTTGTCTAATTTAACAAGTGTCTTAAACAATTCATCCAACGTTCCTTTTAATTAATCCAATCTAAAATTACTTATATTTACTGCAGCAACATACTATTCTTAATGGCAAAGATAAATGGTTTTTTAATTGTACAAACCTCATTTTCATATTTAAAACACTATTAAGCATTTCACATTTAGTTTTCAAACTACCCAAGAATCTTAACATCTTTCTTTAATTGTAGTCATCTATTATTATAATGAGGCAATCCAAGAAACCAATGATGATGTATATATATAAATATCTAAAAAATTTATTTCTTTTCTCTTTTTTTCTAATTATGTTAGCAATTAAGACAGGATAATTCATTCTTCTGTGTAGCAGGAGTGGCCAAACTTTTAAATGTTGGGGTGTGTGTGTGTGACTTTTTTGGTAAAAATGTACCCGAGAACGACTATATTTTTTTAAAGGCTTCAAACCGGAAAAAAAACATTTTTTCTGGAATGGAAAAAAATAATAGTTCGATGTCCTGGTTTTTTTAGCATGCACTTATGAATTGGGTTTTTTAGGTATTCACAAATATTGGTGACATTTTTAGAAAATACTTACGATCTGATGAGTTTTTTTTTCTATAAGATACAAACTGTCGAAGACATTTTACTATGACTACTATTAAATTACCTCAGCTCCCTCAAGTATTACAATTTGTCCATATTGCTTCATAAAATATTTATTAAATTATAATTATTAAATTACTATACAAAGTGTTTTAAAAAATTCACAACTTCGTTTTAAAATCAGTTCATTAAAATCCTTGTTTCTCTAGGAGTTATTTTCATTTCTTCTCAGGAAAATGGCAATTAAATATTTCTAAGAATTTTAGCTCAAGTATTATATAAAAGTAATTTAATTCTTTTCAGTTTTTTCCAATGTGGGTTTATTTTTGACATCGACAATAACAACAGGTGTTATTTTAAATTTAACTATTTTTTTTTTTTAAAAGTGTCATAGCATCGGCCGGGACGCGAACCCGCAACCCAGGCAACTGCCTGTTAGTGCAAGGCAGTCGCGCTGACCTATCAACCACCATCGCAAGACAAATTTAACTATTTTTAAACGTGAATAATTTTGAATTTTTACTTTTTTATTATTTTTTTATATTCAAAGCAGCTGTGAATGTATCACTATCATTATAGTTTGTCAATGTTCACAGACCTTGCGGTCCCTATGGTCAATGTTTTGGCCACTCCTGATAAACAGTATATATAATATCACATGATCACTCTCATACTAGCACATAATTGTTATTAAACAAAGCAAAACTCTCCATACAGTAGTGCCATCTTGTGCCAACAAGAGTAATCAATGGATGCCAGAAGGCTTGTGCATAAAATCCCTATCTAGTGCCGCAGATCCAAGGCTCCTTCTGGCATCCATTGATTGCTCTTGTTGACACAAGGGCACTACTGTATGGAGAGTTTTGCTTTATTTAGTTTATATAATAAAATACTATATTAATTTCAACCAAATGGTATCATATTTACTAATGACATGTTTCGAACAAGTTATTCTCTTTATAAGAAATCTACTTTAAGATAATAATGTATCATAAAATAATGTAATTGATTAATGTGTAACAAAAGTAGATGGTTAAAGTTTTATTATTTAATGCAGAAATTATGTATATAAAATCCACAAGATTAAAAAAAATCGACAGATATGTTATGAATAAGCTAAAATATTACTCAAAATGAAAATGGTTTTATTTCTCAAATTATGTTATAAACTTATATATTTTATTTATGAAAAAAACTTACTTTGTTTTCTTTATCAGAATTTGGCAAGCTGTTTGGAATTACATTTGGCTGAAAGCTCATATTAGTTGTTGCTTCTCTTTGTTTTCGTCTACTTTCAGCTTCAGCATCTTTAATGAGAGTACTAACAAGAGCTGCATCACCAAAATCAGGGTGTTTTGTATTGATGTAAGCTAGTTCAATAGCCACTAAATTTTCAACCTTAAATTATATATCAACAAAAAAAGTGTCAAGATAAAAAAATTAAATGAATAAAGTTTTAAAAAAAAACGTTTATAATAACCTAAAAAGGAATACTATTAAATTGCAAATATATATATTATTACTTTTTGGGCTAAACAGTGTATTATTTTCCATTACATACCGATATTTGATGAAATAGCATCCGTCAATGTCAAGGTAAACTCTTAAAAGAAAATTTGTTCGATCTCAAACTGTAACATGACTGAATGCGAGATGAAGCATAAGAATCAGTTTGAAATAGTTTAGTATTCAGAATATGAGGTTCATCAAAATGCATATTTCTCTTAGTTTCACCACCTGTTAATTTAAAGTCAATATTAGAAGACATAGATAAAATGAGAGGTTTCCATAAGGCTGGAATACGTTGTGCTTCATCAGCTCTATTTAAACCAACAAGTCTCTTTAATATTTCAATTGACTCTCTCATGGTTCTCAAATCATATCTCTCCAAATTAGCAAGCATTTCTATGTTCCTTAATTCTGATATTTATTCGTCTATCAGACTGACCTACATAGTTTCTTGAGCACTGCAAACATGGAATTTCATAAACTCCTTGGTGTTCCAAAAATATTCTGTCTTTAGGTTTATATAAAAAATCACCAATTTTTTTGCCAGTAGAAAAAGTAGTCTTTATATCAGAACCAGTTAATCTTCTACTGATTTTATTAGTAACACCTTTAATATAAGGTAAAATTACCATATTAAAAGAGGAATTGTCAATTCTATCCTGTTTTTTTTCTTTTTAGTATTAATGCTATGTAAAACCTTACATATGATGTTTTTATTATAATCATTGGAAAGTAGAATATTTTTTGTAAGTTCTATTTCTTGAGTAAGATGTTTTTTATCAGATAAATTCAATTTATCTGATAAAGAACATCTTACTCAAGAAATAGAACTTACAAATAATATTCTACTTTCTAATGATTATAATAAAAACATCATATGTAAGGTTTTACATAGCATTAATACTAAAAAGAAAAAAAAGGATAATAAGAATTCCTCTAATTTTACCTTATATTAAAGGGGTTTCTAATAAAATCAGTAGAAGATTATCTTGTTTTAATATAAAGACTATTTTTTCTACTGGGAAAAAAATTGGTGATTTTTTTATATAAACCTAAAGACAGAATATTTTTGGAATACCAAAGAGTTTATGAAATTTCATATTTGCAGTGCTCAAGAAGCTATGTAGGTCAGGTAGACAGTTATATATGGTTTTTATAGATATAGAGAAGGCGCATGATAGAGTAAATAGAAATAGATTATGGGTAAGTTTAGTAAATTTGCGAATGGATGGAGCAATATGAGGCTGATAGGAAGACTAATAGTGCATGCTATATAAAAGATTTATTAAGTGTCGGCTTTAGCTACAGATTAATTACAAAGAAAATAGATTAATTTTACAAAAAATCAATAACTAACCACATAAGTAAAGATAAACCTCAAATTATCCTCCCTTATATTCCCAAATTATCACAACAGATGATAAAAACTTTGGCTGGCGAATTTAAGATTGGCTTCCGTACTCCCCCTAATACTAACAGACTCATTAATAATTCGAAGGATAGAATGGATCCATCTCAGACATCCCAAGTCATATACAGTATTTCATGCCCTCAGGCTGGATGCAGTGCCACATACTAAAGGAAAACCAAGGCCACTGTTCATAACAGAGCTGCTCAACACATTTATACTTACAGAAGAGCAAAAAAGAACAATGATAACTTCTTGATATTCTTCGAACATGAGAAGCAGGCTGGACATGTGTTTGAACCCGGCAACCCCAAGATAGTATGCTCTGAAGCCAATGACTGCAAAAGAAAAATCAAGGAGGCGTATTTTATTATCAGTAATAATAATGCCATCAATAGATGCGACACGTGTTTTTCTATCTCAAAAAAATGGACAAATTAATTGCATTCGCATATTTTATTAGTTAGCAACATTACATCAATGATTTATAACTTATGTTGGCCATGAATATGAGGGAAAACCTCAAAAGTACTCAGATGAATTAATTGTTTTGGTTTTTGCAGCTTCTTCGTCAGCGGGTAAATCGCTTTTATATGCTAAGAAATTATATGAAAATAATTACTATACATATCAATTAGGGAATATAGAATCAGTTAAAGTTAAAAATGGGGTAGGACTAAGGCAAGGATGTCTTCTGTCACCTATTTTGTTTTTGTTGTAATTGAAAAAAATGGAGAGAGCAATAGAAAAACTAGGAAGAGGGGCAGAGATACCATTAATAGATGGCAAGGCAGTATATACATTGTCGGTTCTTTTATTTGCGGATATTTTTTTTGTGTGCAGAAAGACAGGGAAGATATAGAAGTTATACTGAGGACATGCGCGAAGGTGGATATAGAGATGGGGATTAAATTTAGTGAAGAAAAATCAAAAGTAATGATGATTAATACTGGGGAAAGAGAAGACAAAGAATTTTTACTGGGGGATATAAAGTTAATGGTGGTGAATAGATATAACTATTTGGGAATCATCTTAAGTAATCAGAGAAATTGCTTGGACGAATGGGAGAAAAAATTGATAAATGAAGCAAAGAAAAGAAAGACATTGATAAAGAAATTAACAGTGTTCTCATATAATAAATATGATGTAGCTAGAATTGTATGGAACGGTGTGGTAATGATGCATTATGTTTTAGTAAAGGGGTATTATATTATTTAGAAAAAATACAAAGAGAAGTAGGAAGACATGCATTAGATGCAGAAGTGTGGATGGCAAAGGAGGCAATTCAAGGAGAAATGGGATAGTCAAATTTTTATATGAGAGATGCAAAAAGCAAAATGAAAATGTTCAATAGATTGCAGTTTATGGATAATAAAAGAATAGCCAAAATAGTATTTAATTGGGTTATGAATAAAGGGTAGGCAATAAGATGGGTGCAAAAGCCTAATGTGATATGCAAAAGATTTAGATAAAGAATTTATGTCAGTATGCTTATACAAAAGGTGGGATGATTGTGTTAGGAGAATTGTTGAGTGTTATAGAGTTAAGGAATGGGATAAAAGAATAGTTGCATTAATAAAGAATAGGGAGTTGGAGAGAGGGAGAGCTAGTATGGAGAGTAAAAAGAGTTTAAATATTTATAGAAGTAAACAGAATATTGGATGTGAGTTAATTTATGATAATAGCAAGAAAAGTAGTTTATAGTTTAAGGCTCAAACATACGCATAAATAGAAAAATATGGGTGATTTAGTCTGCAAGTTGTGTAAGGAAGGCATAGAAAGTATTAGGCATCTAACAATGTTAATTGAATGTAAATGCCTGAAAGCATACAAATAATGAAGTTGTGGAAGAATAAATATGAACAGTGATTATACAGAAAGTGGCTTATTGGTTTTTATACTGGGTTTGGGAAAAGAAAAGGGTGTTTTAGATACAAAGGCCATGGAGTAGACAAAGATTATGTTGTGGAAATAGGATGGAGCAGGATAGAGAAGAATATGGGGAAACTTGGGGTGGGAAGTGGAAAGGGAAGTCAAAGTGGCTAACAGGTTTCTCCGGGCATAGTTGCTGAGAGATTCCTGACTCCGTATAAGGAGAAGTCACAGTGCATCACATCACAGTATTTAAAGAGAGGGGTACTAAAAGTACAACGATAAAATTTTTAAAATTTGAATTTAGCAGTTAGGAGATATAAAGGTGGGATAAAACGTGTTTAAAATAATTTTATAATTTAAAATAATCATAAATTATTGAATGAATAAATTATAAATAATTATTGTTAGTAAAATAAGTAATAATAATGTAAAATATAAAAGATATTAAGTTAGAATTAAATATTATAAGAATAAAATAAAATAAAGTATAAAAATAGAATATATATGTACAGGAAGTTTTTAATTAATAAATATAGAATGTAAAAAAAGGGTAAAAATTATATAATATTTCAAAGGTAATAAGTAGAAGATGATTATAAGATATATATATATAGAATGTAAATTATATATTCATGTATATTTATATGTTTGTATTATGTTGTAGTTCTGAAAAAGATTGCTGGGGCAATCAAAACTGTAAAAGGAAGTGGTAAATAAAGCATTGTGTAACAGTAGTAGAGTGCACGGATGATTTAATATTATATGGTAAATTTAGAAATAAGATGTTAAAGATCTAATAACAAAATGGTAGTGGAAAGAGAGAGGTATAAACAGCTAAATATACAAAAGGAGTTTTGTTTCTAAGAGAAGACACTCTTTGCCTTTTTAAAGGAAGCTGCGCTATAATGAGGTCTGGCTAGTATAGCGTATTTCCTCCTGGAAACTGCTTCCCCATGGCCAATTCTGCAATGGAATGACCATGAAACTGTATACTCTGCCCAAAGGACCTGTGCAAGACATGGAGATAGCTGAAGAAGAAACTAAATTTTTCATGGAACACTTGTTCCAATTAAACAAACTTCCATTATCTACTTCATACATGAGCTTATGTTTTCGAACATCTGTTTATAGATGAACGTTGCAATATTCAACTGAGTAAATATAAAATACGTAGTGTGGGTATAATTAGAATCATTTCAATATTGATTACTAAAAGACATTCGATTTAAATTAATTGAATGAAATTAGGCCTGTAGTTAAAAACAGAAAGGGAGCTATCTCCTACAAAATTACTTTTAATATGTAGTGTTCTATTATGTAATTCTTTTCATATCTAGTTACCATTGTTTCTTTTTATATTTGATTGATTTTGTGTATAAGTGAACAGATTCGATCTATCCCCAGGCTGTTATTAGTAAATTTGATCCAAATAAGTTTGATAAGTAAACTTAGTTGGAGGGAAATTTGATATTATTTCATAGTATCATCATTATGTGTATCCAGGCTATCCTTCTTATCACAATAGGGTTAATATAAGTACTAAATTCAGGTAATATTGATCTTGTATGTTTAGATTAATAATTTTGATCGCTTGTTCTTCCTGGTGTTGTAATTTCTTGCATTGGTCTTTCCTGTTTCCTTTCTTAAAAGTAATACTTAATCCAAGGTTAATTGTACAATTCACATATGCCTCTCGGGAATGTTATTTTTTGCTTTGGTACTTGTGAATAATTCAACCGATGACGTTTTTGACTTACCGATTTCCCTTCCGGTAGACATCAACGTTTTTTGCATGACAATGTTGTCATGGTAACCAAGTGACTGGCGTGATTAATCCATCAGAGTCAATTTTTTTTTTTTCACCCGCGAGATTTAAAATTCGTAGAGAGGTTTGGGAAATTTTTTGATTTTTCTGTCTATTGTGATTTTGCTATCCACGGCATCACAGTTACTTTTTTGAGCTGTTAATTCGGGTAAAGTGTTTTATTTATCTGTTTATTTTGAATTTACAAATTTTTTTGTTAATATTTCTACAATTGAATTATGTTTTAATTTCATTTTTAATTTCTGAATTGTATCATACAGAAAATTATTTTTCGTAATTTATTCCGGTAAACTGTTTTTTATTTATCTGTTTATTTTAAATTTACAAAATCTTTTTGTTAATATTTCTACAATTCTCAAATTATTTTTCGTAAATTCATCGTCAATTATAAAAACTTTTTGTTAATATTTCTACAATTCTCAAATTATTTTTCGTAAATTCATGGGCAATTATAAAAATTACAGGGTGCGACGCCATTAATACCAGATTTGCATTAAATCGCGTCTTTTTAATTTAGCGCTGTTTATTTAAAATTTACAAAAATTTTTTGTTAATATTTCTACAATTGAATTACGTTTTAATTTAATTTTTAATTTCTGAATTGTATCATACAGAAAATTATTTTTCGTAAATTCATCGGCAATTTTTAATTTCTGAATTATATCATACAGAAAATTATTTTTCGTAAATTCATGGGCAAATTACAGCTATGAGAGTAATACAAGGTATAGGTGTACGCCAAGCCTAACGGCTTGTCAAAAACACAAAGGTCCCCCCCCACCAACTCCAGCGCTACGCGCTGTTTTTTATAATTGAGCATAATATAGGGTGGTTTTATAAATTAGAATATAGTTTTTTCTAAATTATTTTGACACATGCATGTACATTTTTATTTTTATTTTTTTTACTATTTGCCTGACCTGCGTCAGATTTTTGCCTTTTTTTTTGTTTTTTATCACGTGACCTGCGTCACATTTTTTTTATTTTTATGTTTAATTTTTTTTTAAATTTTTATAGTTTTGCCATGTTTTTTTGTTTTTTACCACGTGATCAACCGATGACGTATTACCCTGAAGGCATATCGGTCTAATGTTGCGTTTTTTAACGTGCCGTGTTCACGTGATCTGCGGACACATTTTAGCGACTAAATGTGTCTGCAGATCACTTGGAGACGTTATCTTAAAAATCGCAACTTTAGACCGATGTGCCTTCAGGGTAATACGTCATCGGTTGAATTATACACAAGTACCTTTGCTTTATACATATAGGTTTATTTAGAGGAGAGTTATTTTCAATTTTAAACAAGAATGGATTAGTGATATTAGCGATTAAGCCAATGCACATGCGCTTTAAAGATAAATTATAAATGAATACTCTCAATTTTTCCAGACACAAGATATAGTATTTTAGAAAAAATGGAATGAATCCACCCATTCTTTCGACCCAAATGTTTATGTATGGGCGAATCTTAAGCATGTGGAAATGAGAGCATGAAGGTGTTATACGATCACTTTAAATTACATTTGTTATGTTTGAATGAATGACACTTGCGAAATCTTTACAATTTACGACACGTCATTCTTTAGTTGAAATTAAATATATATAATGAGATTATTTTATATAGCGCTATGTTTTTTTTATGTAATAGTGATATTAGCGATTAAGCCAATGCACATGTGCTTTAAAGATAAATTATAAATGAATACTCTTGATTTTTCCAGACACAAGATATAGTATTTTAGAAAGAATAGAATGAATCCACCCATTCTTTCAACCCAAACGTTTATGTATGGGCGAATCTTAAGCAAGTGGAAATGAGAGCGTGAAGGTGTTAAACGATCACTTTAAATTAAATTTGTTATGTTTGAACAAATGACACTTGCAAAATCTTTACAATTTAAAGTGATCGTCTAATACCTTCACGCTCTCATTTCCACAGCTTTAAGATTCGCCCATACATAAACGTTTGGGTCAAAAGAATAGGTGGATTCATTCCATTCTTTCTAAAATACTATATCTTGTGTCTGGAAAAATCGAGAGTATTCATTTATAATTTATCTTTAAAGCGCATGTGCATTGGCTTAATCGCTAATATCACTATTACATCAAAAAACATAGCCTATATAAAATAATATCTCACAAGAATGGATTATAATTGGCCTTATGGGCAAGAAAGGGATGGATTTTGTAGGGATTAAGAAACTCAATCATTTTACTTCACATTATACTGTTTTTGGAATAAATATAAGTTCTTTAACAATTTTTCATGAATCAAGATTTGTATTTATTATTTAGTGTTGTCCATCTATTGCATTCTCAATATTTTAAAGGGGATAATAACTAATCAATAATATGGTGGGTGTTCATATATATATAATAATAATTGTTTATTATGGCATATATGATAGCTAATAAAAATAAATTATGACCAGCAACCTAGAGGTAGAAGGAAAGCAAATTATTCTAGTATAGTTTGGTGTGATGTGAGGCGCCTACTCTTTCATCAACTTCAGGAATCTCTTAGCCAATATTTCCTTACCCTAACTTTCCCCCATATTCGTATCTATTCCACTTCCACAACAACATCTTTGTCCACTCTATAATCTTTATCTAAATCCCTTTATCTTTTTCCAAGCCCAGCATAAATACGAAGAATCCACTTACTGTATAATCATTTTGTTTACATTTATTTATTCTCCCACAACTTCATTATTTGTACCCTTTCTGCTTGTAAGCATTTACATTCAATTAGCAATGTTTAATACTTTCCATGCTCTCCTTACATAACTAGTAGCCTAAAACAGGGATATAAAATGAGATACCCTATGGCCTTTCCTTTCGTGCAGTCAGGAATCTCTCAGCTACTATCCCCAGAAAAACCTGTTAACCACCTCACCTTCACTTTCCTTTTCCCACCCTAAGTTTTTCCAATATTCTTCTCTATCCTTCTCCATCCCATTTCCATAACATAATCATTGTCAACTCTATGAGCTTTATATCTAAATCCCCCTTATCATTTCCCAAACCCAGCATAAAAACAAAGAACCCAATTTCTGTATAATCACTTTGTTTATATTTATTCTCCCACAACTTTATTATTTGTACCCTTTCTGCTTGTAGGCATTCAGATTCAATTAACAGAGGCCTAATATTTTCCATGCCTTCCTTACATAATTTGCAGACTAAATCACTCACATTTCTTCGTTTATATGTATATTCCCTTGTTACTAACGATCCTGTTCGAGCCTTAAACAGTAAACCCTTTCCTTGCTATTATCATAAATTAACTCACAACCAATATTCTGTTTTCTCTATATATTTAATCACTTTTTACTCTCCATACTAGTTCTCCATCTCTCCAACTCCCAATTTTTTATTAATGCTACTATTCTTCTATCCCATTCCTTGCTAGAGACCTGGGCCAACTGATAAGTGCTGGTTCAGCACGAAATGCATCTTGGGGGTCATTTGTCTTTTATTGTATCTTTATTTATATGAATTTAAAAAGATTGGGGCAGTATGGAGGTGTTTATTATTTCTATAAAGATATTACATACAGGACAGATAAAGGTGAATAACTCCATGTGAGTAAATTAAAAAAAAAAAAAAATCAGACATATTAATCTTTAACTGAGGTTTAAAGTTTATATATGTGCTAGAGATAATCTCTAGTTTCGAAAATAATTAGTAGTAATTATTAGTGTATTTATCAGAAATGGATGGCGTCAAAGTTATGAGTGGAGGAAGTTTGACAATGGTAAATGAAAATGTAACAATTTACTCTAGATAAATACTTTGCATATAATGAAGATATATATGAGAGATAGTGACCTGGGCCAACTGATGAGTGCTGGTTCAGCACGAAATTCATCTTGGGAGTCATTTGTCTTTTATTGTATCTTTATTTATATGAATTTAAAAAGATTGGGGAAGTATGGAGGTGTTTATTATTTCTATAAACAATTCTCCTGACACAATCATCCCACCTTTTGTATAAGTATGCTGACATAACATCTTTATCCAAATCTCCATATAGTACGATCTTTCTCACCCATCTTGTTATCTGTCCTTTACTCATAATCCAATTAAATACTATTTTATCTATTCTCTTATTATCCATAAATTGCAATCTACTAAACATTTTCATTTTGCTTTTTGCATCTCTCATATAAAAACTTGACTATCCCATTTCTCCTTGAATTGCTTCCTTTGCTGACCACACATCTCCATCTAATCCATGTCTTCCTACTTCTCTTTGTTTTTTTTTCTAAGTAATCTAACACACCTTTACAAACCCATAAAGCATTGTTACCATAAGTTAACCATGTTACTACCACTCCCTTCCATATAATTTTTGCTACATCATACTTATTGTATAAAAACACTGCTATAGTCTATATCAGTCCCTTTCTTTTCTTTGCTTCATTTATTAATTTTTTCTCCCATTCATCCAAGCAATTTTTCTGATTACTTAAGACGATTCCCAAATAGTTGTACCTATTCACCATATTTAACTTTATATCCCCCAATAAAAATTCTTTCTCTTCTCATTCCACAGCATTTATCATCATCATGTTGGATTTTTCTTCACTAAATTTAGTCCTCATTTCTTTACTCATCCTTGTGCATGTCTTTAGCACAACTTCCATATCTTACCTACTTTCTGTGTACAAGAAGATATCAGCAAATATGACCTGGTATTATATATACTGCCTTGCCATCTATTAATGTTATGTCTACCCTTCCTAGTCTTTCTATTGCTCTCTCCATTTCTTTCAAATATAACAAAAGCAAAATAGGTGAAATGGGGCATCTTTGCCTTAGTCCCAATCCATTTTTAACTATGATTCTGTATTTCCTAATTGATATGTATAGTAATTATTTTCATACAATCTCTTAATAAGATCCACTAAAGCTCCAGTCATTCCCAAATTTACTCAACTTACTCATAATCTATTTCTATTTACTTATCATATCTTCTCTATATATATACATAACTGCCTACCTATATTCCTACTCATATCTTTAAGCTGTGGGACTACAAATAAACTATCTCTTGTATGCCTAGTCATTTGAAAACCTCCTCGCATTTCTCCCACTAAATTTATTTTCTTCCATACATTTTGCCACCCTTCCAGCCACCATATATGCAAAAACTTTATAATAAACACTGACATTACTGCTATTAATCTATAATTGTTTAACTTTCTAGGATCCTTACCCTTTCCTTTAAATAATAGCCTTCCTCTTGTATTATTCCAACTATCTGGAAATTCTCTGTTCTGTATCATCTTATTAAAACATGATAATAAATTTAATTTTGTTCTATTTTCTAAACTCATCAGCATCTCTGTTGTCCATCCATTTAAACCTCTTGCTTTTCCACTTTTCAGTTTCTTCCCTGCCTCATCCAATTCATTTTCTATAACCTAATATTTCCATTACTATATGCTTTTATATTTGTTATCACTGTGTCCTTCACGTCTAACATCTTTTCTATATCCATTACATACTTATTTAAGATTGTCTCTAATTCTTCTCTAGGCTACACCTTTTTTCCTCAAGATTTAGTAATACTATTTCTCTCCCCCCTACATTTCTTCTTTTAATATTTCCAAATTTTTTTACTCATATCTCTTCCACTTTTATTAATATCCTCCTATAATTTACTATTTAATTTCATTCTCTCTATATAATTATCTATTTTAGTCAACTTTTTTTTTTTTTAAAATATTTTTCCTATTTAATATTAACATCTTTTTCACTTTCTTTGTTTTTAATAGCACATTAATATTCTCTGCATGCTTTTCCCCTCTCTTATATACTTTTACTAATTCTCACTTTTATTCTTCTGAACATTCTCACCTAAAACCCTATTCACCACTTTTTCCTATTTCAACCCACACCAGTCCTTATATTGATCCCAAGAAACTCTTCTATGATTTCTTCTACTTTTATTTTATATTCTTCTAACTTATTCTTATCATTCATTCTCCATCCACATCTTTCACTATAATTTCTACTTTTATTCCTATTTTCTATCACACTACTAACCATTTCTATTATAAAGAAATTGTGATTACTGTGACATTCTCTACTAATACATAATTTATTATGTGAAATATATTATTCCTAGAATATGCGTATTGTAACCTCATAAATATTTGATAAATTTACAATGTTCAAATTCCCTTTCTGACAAAAGCTGTCCATTCTTGTTACCCATATCATCAATTTCTTCCTTATGCCTATTCATATACCCCATAACCATTATTTTTTTCGCTTTTTTTTTTTTTGAAACACTGTATATCCATAACTAGGCATTCATATATATAGTATTGTTCCACTCCATTATAGTTTAACTGTCTCCTGTGGCCATATACACTATAATCACCATCCATTCCTATCTTAATAACCTTATTTCAAATTACAAATGTTCTTGATACTGTACCGTTTTTTTATATATGGTAAAAATATATTGGCATTCGATAAGATAGTTAAAAGCTAAGAAGAAAAAATGTAATTAAATTTTTTTTAAAATTTGTATAGTTTATTTTTTTAAAATGTACAATGAAAGTTAAATTTTTGGGCCATATTTCTTTTTATCTAATTACAAATAAAAGTAAAAATTGGAGAGAACAAAAGACACACAAATTATTAATCCAGATAAGCTAAAAGAAAAATATTTTAGCTAATTAAAGATAGCAAAATTATGCTAAAAAAATAAAGACTTTGTAACTGAAAAATACAAAAGAATGCACAAGATTATCAACGTGTATTTTTGACAAACAAAAGGTATGCGTAGAAGTCTGAAAACTGGACCCCGAATATAAAAAGGAAGAGACCAGTTAGATCAAAGTCTTGTTTTGTCTGTTTTTCCTATGGTTGGTCGTGGATAATAAAAATATATCCAGGGCCACTCTACGCTGAAATAATTCTGCATGTTGGAGTGGACCGGGGTTTTTGTTGACATTGTTCCTGAAAACGGACACCAGAAAAACTTTCGTGACCAACTGGTAGGATAGACCAAGATCAACTTATAACCGATGGCCAAACTCATTCTCTCACAAAAAACTATGCATAGTAATCTACAAGCTTCATGAACTTGCTAAACTTACTGGTAAGCTAAGATTAACTTTTCCCGATTGTGACTTAAAGTTTACAAACAACTCTAAAAAAAAAAAAAGCTTAAAATAATCCCGATAGAGACTGTAATTTTATTATTCAAGAGACTTGTTTACCCAAGAACTTTAATTTTCTATTAATGGATTCATGTCTGGATTAGCAGGTGTTCTCTCCAGTTTTATTTAATTAGTAATTTATCTTTAAACATTTTAATTTGTTAGAATAAAAATATTTATTTCTAATATCAACTTTTCATTGTACATTATTGATGATGATTATTAAATTTATTAACATTAGTTTAGTAAGATTTGAAAATATAATTTACCTTTGCCAATATATGTTGACTAAACTCCAGGAATAATAATATCTAGAAAATAACTCTAGTTGCGGTAAAATATGATACCGATTCTTTTAAAAGCATTTTTCTTTTTAATTTTTGAGACGTGATGCAACAGATTTCAGCGGATTCTTATATAATTCCGTCGATTCACTAGGTAGAGTTGATCAAAAAATATAGTTATGTTTTTAGAAATAGGAATGAAACTTTCTTATATTGATCAACTCATGCATTTTATGTGTAACAGAGACCTAGTCAGACGGGCAAAACGCTTCAATACATAATAGTATTTAAATATTTTTTTGACATAACTCCTATACCACCACTCCTTTTTTCTTGTCTATTTATTCCCTACCATAACAAGTCATCCAATATAGATTCTTCATCACCATGAAGGTCAAATATCCAATATAATTTATTTGTCCATAATGTTGTCACAAACACATAAATAAATAATCAATCAAATAAGATTGAAATAAACAACTATTAATAAATATAATTAAATGTTTATCAAACCAGCTTTCATCTCCATTGAGACCTCAATGGAGATGACAGTCGGTATGATAAACATTTAATTATACTTATTAATAGTTGTTTATTTCAATCTTGTTTGATTGATTATTTATTTATTAATATAGATTCTTTTTCTTTTCGTAGATGTATTTCCACTACTGCTAATATCTCAAGCTCTTCATTTTTAACAGCTTTGTTTAATTCCAGCCACTTTTCTGGTCTCCTACCACCTTGCACATTCAAATATACAATTTCTTCTTTTGTTATTAAAACAGGCAAAACTCTCCTGCAAGCCAGAGTAATCAATGGGTGCCAGAAGGCTTGCACATAAAATCCCTATCTAGTGCCTACTCATCCAATATACCCAGACTAGTTTCTGGTTTAAGTGCTTCGTCAGTGAGGAACCTTGGATCTGAGAGCACTGCACTTAAATCTTAGTATCTAATGAAACTCTCCAGCAGCCACTTTTTATTTCTACTTAACTACAAAACCATGAGAATAAATTGAAAACACACTAATATTTTCAATCTAAGCTCATTAGCTTATATAATCATATAGGTCTGAATTCAGTTCAGTACCCATACATTTTGGTGTCTTTGGTTCTTCAATAACCATAGCCACCACTATCCTATTAGGCATGATTGGTATTAAACCACCAATCACCACATGATCACCATTTCCTATGCTTGCTCATAACTGTTGTTCTTCTTTTCTTAAAACTCTTTTATAAATTCTTTTGATTCTTTCTTCTTTATTATATTTGTAATTAGCTTATCATTAGTTTTACAGATCCATTCCCAATCCTTACATCCCACCCATTCTTAATCTTTTTGATAATACTTTATTTTAAAACCCTATCTGCCTTTATAAGTTTGCTGAACTATAATATTTTTTATAAATCAAACCCCCTAATGCTTCACTTCCTTATTTTGCTAATTGCAATCCATCTTTACTATATAACCCCCTCTTACTAATAAAACCCCCACATATCCACAAATATAACCTTATTTTCTCTGCATACTTTTTTCAATCTCTCATTTATAGAACATGCCCTATCTAACATATACCTATTGCCGAATATGGGGTAGTAATCCAACTATTCGTACTCTTCCTTTAATGTTATTCAAATTACTAATCAATTCTACTCTGACAAATTTTTTGTCCCTATCATAACATAAACATCTCTACTTCCTTGTTTCAATATCTTATCTGTAACATCCTTAGTTCTAGCTCCAGGCAAACATACTCTTACATGCCTATTTCTATTTTCTCTTGCAATTACATCTCTATATTCTCTAATTAGTGAGTTTCCTATCAAGACCGTCTCATAGTTTACTTTCCCTACTTCATCTATAACATTCTCTTCCCATTTCTGGACTTCCTTATCTACTTCTTCCTTATTATTTCTATTCATTAATTCCTTGATCTGCTGACACTTCATCTTTAACAATTTTAATTTTACTTCTACATCCTTTACCTCTTTTTCTATCTTACTTATTCATTGGCTAACTATCTCCATTGCACTATTTATTTTTATCATTCATATCTCATCACTCCACTAAATAAATACTCTAGCCTATCTTCCTTAACTATATTTTTTTCCATTTCTCATGATTTTTTCTTTAAACTATTACACTTAGAATCCCTTTTTTTCCACTTCCTTTATCACATTTATACACTTGTTACATACTTCCTAGTCTTATTTAAGTTTTACAAATGAAAAATCTCATCACAATTCTTATCACACACAGTACACTCTACTAATGCGCACCTAATTTCCTTCTGGCCATTATATATATATAGTGTGGGATACAAATGCAATCCATATTTCCTTATTTTTCAATTCACCTACTCTAAATTTAAATCAATTATTTTTCAAATCTCTTTATACTAAAGGAAAAACCTTTACTTTCTTTTTTTTAAAATGGCAAACATTACCCTCTTTCTCAAATAAATCACTCTTTTTCTTAAATTAAAAAATTCTTTAATAGAAAACCTACTAAACACCAACTAATCTTATGTATGGCTTGATTTTAAAGCCTCCTTGCAGTAAACACACACACAAAATATTTTTTTTATTTTATATTTAAAATGGCATATCCAATCACTTTCCAACCATAAGCAATATTTTCCTCAATCTTTCCAAATCCAATTAAATCTATCTCTCTGCACTCCAAATTTCTATCACATCCACTCATTAAGCAAAATATTCTCCAGCAACAAAAATTTTTCCAGATGATATTTAAAAATATAAAAAACTTTAACTTATCTTGTGGAATAAATCAGCCACATCAACACAGCGATCTACATTGCATATATCGATGTGATGCACTATGTTTCTTCTTTCTCGGAGTCTGAATCTTTTAGCCACTATGCCCAAAGAAACCTATTACCTATCTTATCTTCCCTTTCCATTATCCACTCTATATTTTTCCCATATTTTTCTCTATCCTGCTCCAGCCCATTTCCACAACATTATCTTTGTCAACTCTTATGGCCTTTATATCTAAATCCCCCATATCTTTTCCCAAACCAGCATGAAAATCAAGAACTCATTTTCTATATAATTATTTTGTTTATATTTATTCACCCACAACTTCATTATTTATACACTGATGTGACGTGATGCACTGTGACTTCTCATTAAAGGGAGTCAGGAATCTCTTAGCAACTATACCCAGAGAAACCTGTTAGCCACTTTACCTTCCCTTTCCATTCCCCATCCTAAGTTTTCCCATAATCTGCTCCATCCCATTTCCACAACATAGTCTATGGCCTTTATATCTAAATCCCCCTTATCTTTTCCCAAACCCAACATAAAAACCAGTAACCCACTTTCTGTGTAATCACTTTGTTTATATTTATTCTTCCATAACTTCATTATTTGTACCCTTACTGTTTTCAAGCATTTACATTCAATTAACAGATGCCTAATATTTTCTATGCCTTCCTTACATAATTTGCAGACTAATTCACCCATATTTTTCCATTTACATGTATATTCTCTTGTTGCTAAAGATCAATTTTATACAATAATACAAAAATAGATAATTTTATACAATACCATAGCGCTCTTTATAGGGCTAAATATAAAATAAAATATTTGCATAATAACTAACTATTGAAAAGTAAAGTAAGATATCTAAGGGATCTGGTATTGCAATTTCAAAGAAAGTTCTCACCAGCTAAACACCACCCTCCCCACACTTCAATAACAAATCATAATCTTATACATAAAATAGAAAGAGAATGCAGAACATTATCCTTTTGATTTCATAATTCACTTTTTAATAATTTACTATAAAACGCTTACACCTCCTTCTTTCATGATTAACATTATGAAGAGCACTTCTTTGTAATTTGTGTACATATAGTTCAGAATGATTGCTTGCATAACCCATATATGCACTGCGTAGTTTAGTAGAGGGATAGGAACATTAGATTTGAGAACTAAATATCCATTAATCATGGCTCAGTTTGTCGCTCTGAGCATTCAAACACTGTGCAACAACCTGAGCCATATGTAAAAAATATCAAAATAATAAATGCTAAATCATGATAATAGCAGGCATGATCTTAAAATTTCAGGCACTACCCCTTTTTTTTCCCACCTATTTTTTTTTTCTTTGTGAATGTCATAATAAGTACAAAAATCCTTGCCTTAAGCAAAAACCAAATATAGCCATAATTGGATTATAGAAATTGATGTTCTTACTACTTTTACTTCAACATGTGGTAAAAATTTTTTTTAAAAACAAACGGAATCAAATGACAATTACATATGTAAATGATAACTTTTATCTCACCCTAATAATGAGCAGCATGAATAAGTTTTTAAAAAATATCACAAATATATCCTTATCTTGAGAAAAATGATTTCAGCTTTGGCCTGGTGGTGCCTTCTAGTAATAATATATGTTTATATGCATCAACTTTTACTACCACATAGTAAAAAAAAAAAAATACCATAATATTTTTTTCTTAATTTGGCGTTCCAGTGTGAGGGTTATCAAACATATATAGAGTCCTGAAAAATGAGGAAAGGAAAAATAAAAAAAAATATTTGGGCATTTGTAAGTTGGTTGTGGGATTAGGTAGAATCTGGGAAAGAATTCATGGTAGTTAAAAAGATCGATATCAATAAAAAATGTGAATATAGAAAAAGTGATAAAAAATTGAAGTGTTTAGAGGGGATATGGAGGAGAGTCCTCTTGAACATGTGGAAAGTTTAAGAGACTGTTTTTGGTTTTACGAGTTAACAGAGAAAGAGAAAGTAATCATTTAGAGGATGCAGGACAAGACTGGTGGAAGGCATCATATCAGAGACCAGAAACATTTTAGGAATATAGGATGTGTACCTTATGTATATCCAAATAAGCGTCGAGCAAGAAACCTACAAAAGAAAAAAAGGGAAGGTTACAGGTTGTTGTTTTTTGAGACAAAGTGGCTAGATTAAAAACCTTCATAACTTATCATATGGCTAAGCCTCAGATAATTTGGACAATTAGGAGAAATCTACACACAGCAAAATAGTCTAGCAGGTTGTATAAATAAACAAATAGAGGAGGTAGTGGAAGTACCAAGAGATATAGTCAATAGAAGGAAGAGAGATAGCAGGGCATAGAGAAAGAGAAAAGTATATTGAAAAAGAGAGAATACAAGGTGAAATCTATAATGAAATTTTAGAAGAGAAGGCAAATACTCCGATGCTTGCAAGACAAGAATGTCCAATTACACATGTAATAATTAATGACATAGAAATGTATGCTTTTCTGGATTCTGTGAGTCAAATTTCTATATTATCAGAAGAATGATAAAAAAGATCAAGGAGAAAGAGAACAATGACGTTCAAATACTTCAGTTCAAAAAAATCCAAGGTTACCATGGTTATCAGTAAAAAGAACAAGGCTAGATCTTATGTAACTGTACGATGAGGTGCAGGTTGGATCTCAAATGTTGAGTCATAATTTTCTGTCAATGTCTGGTCTAATACAAAACGTTATATTAGGATTAGACTTTATGCATCAAATCTATAATAATAGTAATTATAAAGATAATTCAGTGAAGATAAAAGAGGAAGTAATATTATTTTATAACCAGAGAGGACAAGTAATTACAAAAGTAAACTATATAATATAAAGAGATATGTTAAGAAGATATTTCAAGAAAGAATTCAAAATATAAATGAGTCTAATTTTATTATAGGTCAACAATAAGAGATACTAAAACACTACAAAGAGGTATTTTCCATAAAACTAGGAGTTATAAAGGGGTATATTCACCATATTAGGCTTAAAACTGAAACTCATTTTCAAAGCAGATCTTATCCAATTTCCATCCAATATAGGGAAGAAATTTACTAACAGATATGACAAATAGAGGAATTATCAGAAAACAAACATCATCATACATTATTTCTTTAGTTATATTAAAAAAAAAGAATGGATCAATGAGAATATGTTTGGATGCACAGCAGTTAAACACAATCACTATACCTGATTATGGCGTACCTCTTAGAATTCCTGATTTACTGATGAAATTTAAAGAAAATATTTTCATCATTCGATTTAATATCAAGATACTGTCAAATGTTGCTACATATAAAAGACAGAAATATACAGCCTTTTGATTCAAAAGATACATTTATGTATTCCAAAGAATTCCATTTGGTCTGTTAAATAATGGTTTGACATTATTATGCTGCCTTTATCGAGTTCTTTCAACCAAAGTAAAAGAATTTATCATTTATTACATGTATGACGTAGTTATAACCTTGAAAAAACAACAAGAGCACCTGGAAAATATAGAAACTGTTTACAAGAATGTCGTCAAAAAATTGGCTGGCACAAGAAAAAATAGCATTTCATGGGCATGCAGTGAATAAAGATGGCGTGAAGTCTCAACCAGAAAAAAGTGACGCTATTGTCCGGTTTCCAAAACCCCATAATAAAAAACATGTGATATCATTTCTGGGAACCTGTAATTTCTACAGAGGTTTTATAAAAAAACTTTTCCATAGACATGGAAGCATTACTACTTTAGTTTCGAAAAGATGGTAAATGGAATTGGCAAGATCAGCAGCAAAAAGCATTTGAACAGATTAAACAAAATTTTTTTGAGAAAAGTAACCTTGGCATATCTGGATTTTAACAGGCCATTTTTATTACATAACAGATAGCAGTAGTGTGGGGTTGGGAGCCAAGTTCAAAAGGAATTATATGGGACAGAGAGAAGCTCAAGCAATTATATGGCATTTAGTAAACTAAAACACTTATTGCTTGGGTCTGAGATTATTGTAACTACAAACCATAAGTGTCTAGAATTTATAAATCAATGTTACAAATGATTGTTTTGATTAGGTAGAGCTTGTTTTTGCAAAAATTTAATTAACAGATAGTATACTGCCCAGGGAAGGATAATATAGTACTGGACATTTTAAGTCTAAATCCGATGGAAAGCAATCCGCAACATTTATCACAAGAGGGAGCCCAGTTTAATGATTATGGCATTAAGCATGGATGAATCTATAGAAAAAGATATGCATGGGCTTTCTTATTTTTAAGACTAGGCTTAAGGGGATATAGTGCGCTTTTGTCAGGCACAGTCTGCTCATCATCCTGCTTATGCAAGGTTGAACAGAAAGAAAAATAGGTACCACCTGATTAATGGTCTTTGGCTTATAAATTAACAAAGCGTGGAAATACATGGTAAATGATTATCTCTCATGCCATGCGAGCTAGATTAATTAAGTGTGCACATCAGACATACAGTCATTACGGTTCACATAAAATGGAAAATTTGTTACAACAATATTATTGGCCTAATATGTACACTAATCTTGTCAGGTATGTTGTAGAAACAAGCTTCTAATCAAATTATACCGCTGATATGCTACAGCTAATATTGCCTGATCTAATGATTTGCTTGCTATCAATTTTTATGGACCATTATCTCCTTTCGGGCAGTAAAGATTTCTGTTAATAACTTATGATGTGTTTCTAAGTTCATTCAGGCTTATCCATTACATAAAGCTAAAACCAAGAGTATAAAGCATGTTTTAAAAAATAAACAGTTTCCCCAATTGGGTAAATCATTGGCCATTGTCAGTGACCATAAAACTCCACTCATATCAAAAGAGTGGAAAATTTGGTTAAACAAGGAATGAATTAAGTACGTTTTGACTTCAATTAGAAACCCATAGTCGACCCCCTGCAAAAGAATGATTTTGAACCCAGCTAGACTAAAATCATTATCAATGGTAGGATCATAAATATGATTAACTGGAAACCCCACAAATCTACTGGTTTAGCTACTGAGCAATTTATATTATGGGAGACTAGTGATTTCGTTATTCAAATGTAAGGTCCCTTTCCATCCTGATATAATCAGATAGAGAAATTGCTCGAAAAAGATTGCAGAAGATGAGAGACATTCGAAAAAGGAGAGATCGACAAATGGTCACACTCTTTCAACTAGGTGATTGGGTATTTATCAAGCTCAAAATGTTATTGAACCTAATATAAGCCAGTACAAGAAATTCTTTGCTTTGTATGAAGGATCCTAGCAGATTGTCCAAAGATGTGTGTCTAATGCTTTTGTTGTACAGGGAAAGAAAGGAATCAAAGGTTCTTATAATGCCAGAAGTTTAAACCTTTCAATAAAGGTAAAAGTAGAAGGGGGAATTTTTCCAACTCGTAATAAAATATTGTATTTTAGTTGTAATAAGTTAAAATCTTGTATATTGTGTACATTTATTAATGAAAGCTATATGGAGTGATCAAAATCTGCTTCAATTAGAACTTAATTATACTTCGGCATGTTAATGTGAGTAGGCACCAATATAGAAAAAGAATAGGAAAAAATTGTTTAAAATTTTGTAAACCGAATATCAAATGGGTCTCTAATTACACATTAAAACAATTATCAATAAATTTATAAAACAAATTACTGCTGAAAGAAAATAGCAGATTAAAAAATTAGATCTGAACTAAAATGATAAAAGAAAAATAATTGGCTTACTTCCTCTCCATTGTTAATAATGCTAAATTTAGAAATAAGATCTAATCTAATAAAAAAAATGCTAGAGGAAGGAGATTTCTCCTGGAAACTCTTTTCACAACCCCAACCTTGCAAATAAACGATCGTGAAATTGTATACTCTGCCCAAAGAACCTGTACTACCACTTGAAGCTAGCCGAGGATAAAGCTAAGTTTTCCATGCAGACATTAGAATAGTTGTCTTCCCCCTTAAACAACATATTAAAACTAAAATCAGAATCCCTGTTCCAGTTAAATGAACTGTCTCCGTATCTACTTCATACATGAGCTTGTCTTCAAACACTTGTTTTGTTACTATTGAAGCTGTGCATATATATATCAATAAATATATATGCTGGCTTCACCATTCACTGTGGATTAACTAAGATCCTAAGTCCAACCACAGTGAATGTATGTTTCTTTTTCAAACTAAATTTATCGTTTTCTCAAATAGTTGCCTAAATTAAAAGATTTAATAAAATAAAATATAGAAAGTTAAAATTATAATTGCAATTATTTTTAAAATATATTTGGTAGAATTCGATGAATTTCTTAATTAAATAGAATCCATTAAGAAAAGGAATTTAATTAGTAAAACATTTTTCTGAATTAGATAAAAATAGATAACAGGAAAAATTTGAAACAACGGGCATGATTCGCTACTAATTAGCAGATTAAAAACATAATGGAAAAAGGGTATAAATAAAGAACTTTTCTTTTGTTCTTGGTCTTATGCTTGCTGGTAACCTGTGCTCAAGGTCAGAGAGAAATCTTAAGAATTTTGCTGAAAGATTGGACAATATAGCGAACTCCTGCTTGCTGTACTTACTTCAAGCTGCACTCTATTCTTTCAGCATATAAATAAAAAAATCCAGAAATGTGTTACTCTGCAAAAATGCAGGGGTAACTTCTTTGCCTTCGCTCTCCTGAGCTGTTCCTGATGCAGGAGTCGTAATCATGTAAGCCAGCCAGAGAACAAAAGTATCTGCCCTGTATCCGTGAAAATCTGCCCTCAAAAACATGGAAAAACAAATTTGAAGAACCAAGAAGACCTGCGGGGAAACATCAAATGAACTCATTTTGACCCACCCACCTAGTTACCGGTAACGTTCCCATAAATTATTAAAATATCTTTGTAATTTGCAAATTCAATGTATATTTATGCTTTTCTATATATATATCTGTTTTTTTAAATCTATGTATTCGAGTCTTGTGAAATTATATTTCATTAATTGCTTTTTTTTTTTCTTTAAATACTTTAATGGGTGGTAGGGTTATTACATATAATGGCGGCGGTAATTCTTATTAATTTAATTGAAAAATGCTTTGTTTAACTTTCCGCCATTATACTCCCGTAATCAAGTTATTTATTTTATATAAATATTTATTTAGAAAGAAAAGGAAGCAAATCATAGAAAGTGCAAAACTCTATTTTAAAATCAAGATTTAATTTGCTAGATATTCTATTATAAAACTTTCCAAACTTTAACTTAGTTTTTTTTATATACATATAAAAGAAAGATCCTTATCGAATGCCAGTATATTTTAGTCAATGAAGGGTTACAAATTTAAAGTTATATTTTAAAGAGCGTGAAATAAAACGTTCGCATTTATATTTTAGTACTAAGAGAGAGTACATTTTGACAATATGTATTAAAAAATTATTAAATAGCATTGGCTTAGTGGTGAATGGGTTAAATTTCAACTAAATAAATAAAATATCCGCCCACTTGTTCTTTTTATTAATTCAAATTTTATAAAGGTGAAGTTACTATTTTTCTGCGGATTTTCAGTGATAGTTGAGCTTTCCTAAGATATATATTTTGCAGAGGGTTTCTTTTTTAAATTTAAAGGTCGTTGATCGTATTTATATGGTATCGTGCCTCGGGTGATCTACTGGGCCGCTCAGCATAAATTACAGTGCTTCTTTTGCCAAGTTTGCTTAGGTTAACATACCTACATTCGGACCTTCTGAAAAATAAATAAATTGTTCGGGATCTCATGTCGATCTCAGTTCCTTAAATGCACGTAACTGGACACAAGCAACAAAAACTCCGATCCTGAATCCGGGTCACGCGTTTAGAGAACGGATTCCATTTTTCTCTCTAACCTAGTTTAGAGACGGAGAGCTATCCGGTCTTGTGGTAACCTCTTGGTAACTGTTATGTCTCGAGCCTCACAGCCCACTATATGCTATCGCCTGTGTGCATGGTCTTATATATTTATATTTATTAGGAAATCTTTCTCAAAATATCATCGAAATGTTTCAATTATAGTTGGAAATTCCTGCTGGGGTCACTTTATCATTCTTCTTAAATCATAAGTAGGGCGGTGATTTAAACCTGTCCAAAGTGTTTAGTTGAGTTTGACCACCTATTTATTTCTATGTCCTCCAAACACAGAGTTAATGAATCATCTCTCTCTCTCTCTTGATTTCTTTTACGTAACACTTCCATTGGCCGGAATATTTTAAAGAAAGAAATGATAATGTAAAATTTTGTCTGTTCTTATCATTACGATCAATGTATCTTTCAAATATGTCTACCCGGTTGCGGTGAAAATAGCCTGTGACACTATTAATAAAACATTGTATGAATTCTTTTAATGTAAATAATAAAAGTTTGTGTTATCTTTCATTCACTATAAAGAAAACCACTTAGTATTGTTTTCTTTTGTAACATATATATGTACATCTGATCATTATATATGTAAAAATTCCTTTTCGTGGTCTCTTCTCTCCCTGACCACCGGGCATACATTAAGATTAAATTCTAGTGAGGTTTGGGGGAGTAAGTCGCTTAGTAGTAATCTAGAGGAGTAGGTGAGGTTCGAACCCCCTCTATCTACATCTCTAGGTTAGGTTAAAGCAGCTCTACTTTTCTTACCGTTACACTATGGACTGTGCAGATGAACATTGCAACATCTACAAACTGGGTAAATATAAAGTAGATAATGTATGTGTGATTGGACTTATTTCAATATTAAATACTAAAAGACATTTTGTTTAAATTAATTGAGGGAAATTAGAACTATAGAGTTAAAAACAGAAAGGGAGCGTATCTCATACAAAACTATTTTTAAACATGTTCCTTTGATATCTAGTTACCATTGTTTCTTTTATATTTTATTGTCTTTGTGTGTAAGTGTGATTCGATCTATCCCCACACTATCTAAATTAGTTAATTTGATCTGTGTAAGTTTGTTAAGGGTTATTTACTGTTGAGTGAGCATTCCAAAAAAACTTAGTTGGAGGGAAAATTGATATTATTTCATAGTATGCGCAGGCTACTCTTTTTATCACAATAGGGTTAGTAAAATCGGATACCACTGATCTCTAAATTTAAAGAATAAATTTTCTCGTTTGTTGTGTTGGCATTTTTTAGACCAGTCTTTCCCATTTCCTATATAGTGCCGATCCAAGGTTAATTGTACATTTCAAATATATATCTCGGGAATATTATTCTTTGCTTTATATTTATGGATTATTTAGAAAAGTTACTTTCAACTTTAAAAAAGAATGAATAATAATTGACCTTATGCAGGTGGAAAAGGTGGATCTTGTAGGGGATTTAAAAGAGATATCACTTTACTTCACATTATAATGTTTTTGGAATAAATAAAAGTTCTTTAACAATGTTTGCATGCATCAAGATTTGTATTTGTAAATATTTAAAACAGAAATTATTGACTACATAGCATTATCCATCTGCTGTGTTTTCAATATTTTAAAGAAGATAATAAGTAACCAATGAAATGGTAGATGCTCATGTATATAAACTAATTATTTATTATATTATGTATGGTGGCTAGTAAAAATAAATTATGATCAGCAACATATAGAAAGGAGGGAAGTTAGTCTAGCATAGTTTGGTGCAATACAATGCACTATGGCTTCTCCTTTATCGGAGTCACAAATCTCTCAGCCACTATGCCCAGAAAAAACTGTTAGACATCTTACCTTACCCTTTCCACCCTATGTTTATCCATATCATTCTCTATCCCATTTCCAGAATATCATCTTTGTGCACTCTGTGACTTTTATATCTAGATCCCCCTTATTTTTTTCCAAACCCAGCATAAAAAACAAGAATCCACTTTCTGAATAATCATTTTGTTTATATGTATTCTCTCTTTCTGCTTGTAAGCATTTACATTTAATTAACAAATGCCTAATATTTTCCATGGCTTCTTTACATAAGTTGCAGACTAAATCGCACACATTCTTCCTTTTAAGTATATATTCTGTTGTTGCTAATGATCCTGTTTGAGCCTTAAACAGTAAACTATTTTCCTTTCTTTTATCATAAATTAACTTACACCCAATATTCTGTTTACTTATATATATGTTTAAACTCTTTTTACTCTTGATACTAGTTCTCCATCTCTAGAATTTTTATTAATGCATCTATTCTTCTAACGTATTCTGAACAATTCTACTAACACAATAATACCATCTTCTGTATAAATATATTGACATAAAGTCTTTATCCAAATCTTGTGCATATCGTACCAACCCAATTAAATACTATTTTAGCTATTCTCTTACTATCCATAAATTGAAATCTACCAAACATGTTCATTTTGCTTATTGCATCACTCATATAAAAACTTGACTATCCTATTTCTATTTGAATTGCCTCCTTTGCTGTCCACATATCTCCATCTAATGTATAACTAATCTAACACCCCATAATTAACGCATTATGCATCATTACCATAAGTTAACCCTGCTACTATCACTCCTTCCAAACAATCCTTACATCATATTACACATATGAAAAGACTGTAATTTCCTTATCAGTTCCTTTCTTTTCTTTGTTTCATTTATCAATTTTTTTCTCCCATTCACCCAAGTAATTTCTCTGATTACTTAAGATGATTCCCAAATTGTTATACATATTTACCACATTTAACTTTATATCCCCAATAAAAATTCTTTCTCTTCTCTTTCCACAGCATTTATCATCATCACTTTGGATTTTACTTTCTTTAAATTTAGTCCTCATTTCTTTACTCAGCCCCTGCATGTCTTCAGCTTAACTTCCATATCTTCCTTAAATTTCTGTGTAAAAAAAGATATTATCAGCAAATAAAAGAACTACCTTGCTATCTATTAATGGTATCTCTATCCTTCCTAGTCTTTCTATTGCTCTCTCCATTTCTTTCAAATATGAGAAAAGCAAAATAGGTGACATGGGGCATCCTTGCTTTAGTCCTAACCCATTTTTAATTCTGATCCTAATTGATACTTAATTATTTTCATACAATCTCTTTATAAGATCCACCCATTCATTCCCAAATTTACTAAACATACCCATAATCTATTCCTAATTACTTATCATATGCCTTCTTTATATCTATAAGACCATATACAATTGTCTACCTGTATTCCTACTCATATCTATAAGCTGTGTGACTTCAAATAAATTATCTCCTATATGCCTATTCGTTCGAAAACCTCTTGCATTTCTCCCACTATCTTAATTTCTTCCATACATTTTGCCACCCTTCCAGCCACTTTATATGCAAAAACTTTTATATAACACTGACATTACTGCTATTAATCTATAATTGTTTAACTTTCTATGATCCTTATCCTTTCCTTTAAATAATAGCCTTCCTCTTGTATTATTCCAACTATCCGGAGATTCTCTCTTCTGTGCCATCTATTAAAACAGGAGTAAGCAATTGTTTTGGCTCAGGGGCCATTTTGTGGAAGTGGAGGTTAGCGGAGGCCACGGATCCGAAGGTTAGTGGAGGGACGCACCTTTATTCCCTATATTACCAAAGAAATATTTGTTTGTCCATTCTTCATTAAACACACAACATTCATAACCGATTTTACGAATTTTCGGAGGATTCATGGTTTCATTAAAGTTGGAAATTTATATATTTACTGTTGCAAAGACAAAATTAAACTTGACCAGATCAACCAGAACACTGTGCATCATATCTACACTGCATACGTATTGTTGTGGCCGTCTGGTCATGCATGGGAAGAAAATATTGGTTCAAGGCTGATTTTTCTGTCTTGGCAGGCTGCATGTGGCCCCCAGGGCATTATTTGCCCACTCCTGTATTAAAACATTATAATAGATTTAATTTTGTCCTATTTCCTAAATTCATCACCATCTTTGTTGCCCATCCATCTAAACCTCTTGCCTTTTCACTTGTCAATTTCTTCCCTACCTCATTCAATTCATTTTCAATAAAACTAATTTTTCCATTGGTATATGCTTTTATGTTTATTATCATTCTGTCCTTCACATCTAACATATTTTTTTCTACATCCATTACATACTTATTTAAGATTGTTTCTAATTCTTCTCTAGAGTTATATTCTTTTTTTCTCATCATTTAGTAATATTATTTCTTTCTCCCCTACATTCCTTCTTTTAATATATTTCTAAAATTTTTTACTTCCAAACTCTTCCACTTTTATTAATATCCTTCAATAATTTATTATTTAATTTCATTCTTTCTATATAATTATCTATTTTAGCAACTTTTTTAAAAAAATATTTTTCCCATTTAATATTAACATCTTTTTTACTTTCTTTGTTTTTAATAGCATTTATATTCTCTGCATGCTTTGTTCCTGTCTTTTATGCTTTGACTAATTCTCACTTTTCTATTACTTTTATTCTTCTGAATATTCTCACCTAAAACCTTATTTGCCACTTTTTCTACTTTATCACACCAGTCCTCATATTCATCCCTAAGAAATTCTTCTATGATTTCTTCTTTTATTTTATATACTTCTAACTTCTTCTTATCATTCATTCTCTATCTACATCTTTCACTATCTTTTCTACTTTTATTACTATTTTCCATCACATTACTAAACATTTCTATTGTAAAGAAATTATGATCATTATGGCATACTGTCTCTTCATTCTCAAACACTTTAATATACCGTACTTTATTCATTCCCTCTTTCTCTACTAATACATAATTTTATTGTGTGAAAAATATTATTTCTAGATCATGTGCATTGCCTCTCATAAATATTTGATAAATTTCCAATGCTCAAATTCATTCTCTGACAAAAGTTTTTCGAAAGCTGTCCATTCTTGTTACCATGTCATCAATTACTTCAAAATGCCCATTCATATCCCCTATAACCATTATTTTCTTCCCCTTTTTTAAAAAACTCTATATATCATTAACTAGGTATTCATATACACTACTGTTCCACTCCATTATAGTTTGACTATCTCCAGTGGCCATATACACTACAGCCACCATCCATTCTTGTCTTTCTAACCTTATCTCAAACCACAAACGTTCTTGACACTTGACAGTATTTAAATATTTTTTGACATAACTCCTATACCACCACCTCTTTTTGTTTTCTTTTCTATTTATACCCTGCCATACTAAATCTTCCAGTGTAGGTTTTTCTTCCTCACTTAGATGTGTTTCCACTACTGCTAATACCTCAAGCCCTTTGTTTCTAACTGCTTTGTTTAATTCCAGCCATTTTTCTCAGCTCCTACCACCTTGCATATTCAAATTCTTTCGACTCTTTCTTCTCTATTACATTTGTAATTAGCTTAATTATCATTAGTTTTACAGACCCATTTCCTCTCCACATCTACATTTATATCTAAATCATCTACTCTTTGTTTACTTCTTCCATCCTGTCCATTCTTAATCTTCTTGATAATACCGTAATTTAAAACCCTACCCCTTTGAAAGTTTCTCAAGCTGTAGTATTTTTCATACATCAAATCCCCTAATGCTTTACTTCCTTGTTTTGCTAAGTGCAATCCCTCTTTACTATTATTCCTACTTACTAAAAAACAAATCCCACACATCCACAAACATAATTTTATTTCTCTCGCATAATTTTTCCAATATCTCATTTATAGAACATGCCCTATCAATCATATACCTATTGTTAAATCTTGATAGTAATCTAACTACTCCTATTCTTCCTTTAACCATATTCAATTACTAATCAATTCTTTGTATTCATCCATTATTCTCTCCGATAGCTCTGATAAATTATTTGTCCCTACCATAACATAAGCATCTCTACTCCCTTGTTTCTTTACCTTATCTATAACATTCCTAATTCTAGCTCCAGGCAAATGTACTCTTACATACCTATTTCTATTTTCCCTTGCAATTACATTTCTACATCTTCTAATTAGCGAATCCCCTATCAAGATTGTCTCAGTATTTACTTTCCCTACTTCATCCGTAACATTCTCTCCCATCTTCTGGATTTCTTTATCTATTTCTTCCTTATCATTTCTATTCATTAATTCCCTGCTCTGCTCACACTTAATGACTAATGCTTTTAATTTTACTTCTACATCCTTTACCTCTTCCTCTATCTTAACTTATTCTTTGCCTAATTATCCCCATTGCATTATTTATTTTGTCATTCATATCTCTTGTCACTCCACTAAATATATACTCTATTTTACCTTTCTTATCTATATTTTCCTCCATTTCTTCTAACTTTTTCTTTAAACTATCTACATTTAAAAACTATTTTTTCACCTCTTTTATCCCATTTATGCATGCTCTACCAACTATAAACCTTTTACATCATTCTTAGTCTTTTTTAAGCATTTCAAATGGAAAACCTACAGTACACTCTACCAAAGCATACCTTATTTCCTTCTGATCATCTTATATACATTCTATGATACAAATTTAATCCATATTTCCTTATTTTCTAGTTTCCCTATTCTATATTTAAATTTATGATTTTTCTACTATTCTTTAAACCTCTTTATAGAAAAGGAAAAACAATTTTTTTTTTTAAAATGATGATTGATAAACATGTGCTCCCTTAACCTTAAATCTCAAACATTACCCACTTCTCAAATAAATCACTCTTATTTAAATTGAAAAATGTTTTAATAGCAAACCTCCTAAAATCCAACTAATTCTACATATGACTTAATTTTAAAGCCTCCTTGCAGTAAACACACAAACCAAATATTTTTTTCTTTTATATTTAAAATGGTGTATCGAATCACTTTCCAAACATTCGCAATATTTTTTCCGATCTTTCCGAATCCAATTAAATATATGTTTCTACATTCCATCCATTTACTAAGTAAATATTCTCCAGTAACAGAAAATTTTCCAGATAATGTTAAAAAATATATATAAAACTTTACCTTATTTTGCAGAACAAGTCAGCCACGTCAGCACAGCAAAGCAAAGCAGTCAAAGTAGTTTGCTTCCAGACATTGGCCTGGTAACATTATGTAGTGAACATACACATCCATATGCATCTACTTGTACCACGATATAGCATATATATTTGTCCCTATCTTGTGAGAGAATAGTGTTATGGAAAAATATTGAAATTGCTAACATGGATAGAGATTCAGGTGTTTATTAATTCAGCTTAGCTAAACAGCTTGATATTTTTTTCATGAAATGTATGTATAATGAAAGAAGTGAATTAAATTTTTGTGCTGATGAGAAGTTGTGATATGACAGATTTGGAACCAAAGTATGTTTTAATAAAAAATATTTCTAAAAATTTGAAAATGTTTTTATTTTTGTTGCTTGATCATAAAATTATCTAAAAAAAAAAAAATCTTTAGTTCTCAAAACATTTTTTTTTCAAATGTTAAAGTTTTCAATATAAAAACATGTTCAACATGCATGTACACATATATATTGTAAATTATGTGGTGAGAATCTATAAAGCAGTTATAAGTTTTACTTACCATAGAATTTGTGGGAGGAAGTCTTCTTCGTAATAATAATGTTACAACATCAACAATTTTTTCATGAAGTTTAGGAAACCGAAGCATTTCTTGCTTTAATATATATACAAAAAACAATCTAATTGTAGATGTTATTGTATTATTTACATTGCTAAGATGAAAATTAATAATTATTCAGAATATAATACTTGGCTTTGATTAACTTAATGATGAAAAGAATTTATTAAAATTTATCACTTATCTCTAAAAATTAAACCGCTAAAATAAATTATATTAAAAAATTAGCAAGCAATAACAAACTACTACCAACATTAATAAAGTATTAGCACTACTTGTAATATCATGTTTTCGGCTGTCTTCAAATAGTACATGCATGCATAAAAAAATAAACCATGTAATTTCATAAACTCAGTAAGTGCATTTTAATTGTAAATAATTAAGTTATAAATAAAAAGAAAGTTTTAATATCTGTTTTCCTTTAATTAAACTTACTAATCATTTACTATAAATGTAAATCAGTTACTTGAATTATATTAATGTAAATGAATTACAGTGAAGCCATGATATCTGCTATATTTTGTTTCAAGTTCTTCTCATTTACAGCTTCCTATAATAGCTCATGTTTTATTGAAAACAATAGAAAAGTATTGTTTACTGAATTGCACACGTACAGTACTTTTTGCACACGTACAGTACTTTTTACACACACATATATAAAACAGATAATTTTTTACACACATACATATCAAACACAGATAATTTTCTATGTGCATAATATGCATATATAAATTAAGATTAAATTATAAACAAAAATTTAAAAAAAATTAAAATAGTTAATAAAATGGGAGAGCGAGCATATTTATATTTATAGTGTGTATGTTTAGACATTGGCAATCATTCAAAAACCTAAAAAGGTCATGCTTACCCTATCATACCTTTATTTTTAAAAAATAAAATGAATAGTGAAATATCAGACTTTTATGGCAAATATATATACTGTGGATGATATTCTTTTTTTTCAATAACTTTTTTCTCAATGGAAATAAAATAGCACTTTCGTTAGCAGCAGACTACAGCCTTTCTAATTGTTTTGATGCTTTCAATGTAAGCCAAAGAAAATTATTAATAAGCCTGATCACACATGACATGATCATAAATTTTTTACAAATTTTAATGTATTTATTTTTAGATTTTTTTTTTTTCTGGATAGTGTATATTGATATATAGTACATATTGTGGCTTCATTGTATATGATAAAATCATGTCATTTTTTAAAAATAAATATTTTTAATTTTAAATTCCATTTTTCAATATAGAATAATATAATGAAAATTATCATTTTAAATTCAAAATAATAAGACTAAAACAAAGTAACAAAATAAATAAAACTTCTAAATATAAAATACTAAAAATTAAAAATATTTATCTTAAAGACAAAACAAAAAAAAAAAAGGTAAACTATAGAAAGGATTTTCAAAAATAAACCAATATGTACCTGTACCTCTGTGCCACAATGTTGTATAATTCTTTGCATTTCTTCATGAACTAGTTCCACACACCGTAAACTAGGTTCTTCTAAGCGCCGTATTTGCCTTTTTACTAAAAGTTCAAAGGATACTTCTGGGACAAATAATGCTGGTCTTGGACCCTGGAATAATTGACATTTAACATTGTAATTTTTTGAAAAAGCAATATGCATATAGAACTATTTTCCTAAGTTCACATTAATATAGTAAATATTATGTAAATTACATAAAAATATTTAAGCCTTTGTGATTCCATATATCGATAAAATATGTATTCAGTTATATTAACAAAAAGACACTTTGAATTCTTTCTGATTTTTATATATCCATCACTTCAAAGACTGACTTGATTTTATTATTTAAAAAAAAAACAACCACTCATATTCATTCTAATTATATTAATACATATTTTAAAGTTAGTAAACTACAAAATATATACAAATAAGTTCTTGATTTTCATTGACAAATTAAGTATAGTTTAGCAAAATGACAGTATTTTTTTTAATTACACTACTACACTTATATTTAAATTTGTTAGCCATCACTCATGCGCGCACACACACACACACAATGTTATTTCCTTGTCTATAATCTCAAAAAGCAAACTCAATAAATATTACAAATTACTATCAAGATCATTCAATCATAATCTATATTTCCTCTCTTAAGATCATCTACCTACATTTCTTCTATTTATCTCTTACTTTTCACAATTCCTTCTTCATAATCCTCTTACCAAAAAAAATAAACAGAGATATCTAACAATCTCTCCATAAAAATATAAACTTTTCTTCTAAATATATATGCTGCATAACTTTCTTCTGATTGCATGAATTGATTTAATGAGTTGGGTACAAATAATAAATTAGATTACTTTACAACACAGAGTACAGAATTATAAGACAAAAAATTTATTTTATATACATTAAATAAAACTCTCTTTTTTTTTAATTGGGTAAAACTATCTATGTGAGCATCTTAAATGCATGAGTGTCATTTCAACAGTGGCAAAGACCACATCATATTTCAAAAAAATATTTTTGTTCTATACTCAGAACATTTACACAAATCTGAGAAATGAATATTTGGCTAATTAACAACCAAATACTCATTTTGCAACCAATATTGAATAGCCAGCTAAGTTGACTATATCCAATTACTTGAAAATATCTAAGGCTTCATTGGAAAATCCTCAACTGCATTAAAAAATGTCCAAGTTTCACCTAGGTTTAAATCCAGGCCAAGAACATTATAGTCAAATCCAGAAACAATTACTCTGACAATTATCTCTCTCTGTATATATTATAATGAAGAGAAAAATGATGTTAAATGATGAAGAAAGGACACTGAGACTTTCTTCATTTAAACTATTTATGTCTGTTAAGTTCATTAATTAAGATTACATTTATACATAAAATTAATGAGAATAAAGTCTTTTTAGTGACAATCACCAGCATTGCTGGCAGAAGAAAAGTTTATCACAAAGATTGATCTAAAAAATGCTTATCTGAAAATTCTTGTTAACAATGAATCTGCCAAGAAACAGGTTATAATATTCACAAAGAGATTATCCAAGATAAATAGGTTAGTATTCAGAATCTCAGTGGCTCCAACCATATACCAGTGCTTAATGGATCAATTAGTCTCTGATATCCATACTTTGATGTCTTTTATTTTTATTTTAAAACACTGAAAGAACTGCGGACTAACAGAGAAAAAAAATTTAGGAGCCTCGGAATTTCAATATGCAGAGAGAAAATAAAATTCATAGGCAAATTTATTTTGGTTTCCAAGATAAAATGCATCAGGAATACATTCCACAAAAAAAAAAAAAAGAGCAATTTTAAAAGCTAAGACATTAGTAAAAGTAAATATTCCAATTAGTAGGAAAAAAAAAATGTTCAAGGCAAATTTATCTTGCTTTCAGTATAAATGCATCAGAAATATACCTCATACAAAAGCAAGATTAAAGCAATCTTAGAAACTATGGTACCAACAAATGTAAAAGAGTTACAAGCTTTCTTGGTCAAGAAAACTTTTATAAAAAGTTCATTCATAAAAGAACTCAACTGGCAGAAGCCAATACAGGCTATTGTTTAAAACAAACAAAAAAGGATTAGGTTCAAGTTTTTAAAAAATTAGCAAAATAATTTAACACAAGCACCCAACCTAAAGTCTATAATTTTAATAAAGATTGGGTAATAATATATATGAGTGGGAGCAGTGGTTACTCATAGCATATAAGATGGTTAAAAAAACTGGTAACATTTGCTTTAAGAAAATTAAGCATAATACAAGTTCAGATAGTAAAGAGATTAGGTGTAAAATCGGGCATATTTTTTTTTGTCTATATTCGAAAATTTATTGCCAGTATCAACAAGAATGATATGCTGATTTAACCTCCAAAATATATACTTAAAATTTTGAATTAAAATATAGGCAGGAAAGGAAGATTATTCATGTACATAATCTGAGTCACAGCCTATGAAATTATTAAGAACACACTAGGAAAAAGAATTAAAAAATTATAAGTCAGTAACAAACTTGATGATGATGGAGGATGAGGAGAGGGAAAAGAAGACAACGACATTTAGTAAATTTTCCAAAGGGGGTTATAAGTAAAATTCAATAAGGAAAAAATAATTTCATTAATGTGTGGCTAATGCAAAGATTAAAATATTTATTAAAATAAATAATAGAATTTAATGATAAAAAATAATTACTGTTGCATTTCTAATTGCAGTTAAAATATCCATGGTTGTTAATCCACCTAATGGATCTACAGATTCTAATGTTCTTCCAAAAGTTTCATGAAAAATATAACAAATTCTAGCTCCTCCACATCTAAAAAATGGAAAAAAAAATTCTTAAATCAAATGTTTTAAAAAAATTGTAAATCTACTACTTATAATAATTATTAATTTATTTAGTAATTTTAACATATATAAACATTTTGTATTGTATAAATGTGTATTACAAAACAGCATCAACAAATATAAATCCAAACGATAATAATATCATAAATATATTGTACCGCTATTGGACAGCGATACATGTTTGTAATTTTATTTATCATAAAATTTTAATGTCAAAAGAATTATTTTATCAAGAAATGATTAAAGTAAAAAAAAAAAACCTCATTCGAAAAAATTAATTATAAAAGTTTTTAAAAAAGAGAAATATAATTCAGAAAGTTTAAAGAGTAATTAGAGGTGGAAGAAAAGTTAACTTGGCAAAAACTAAACTTTAGAATAAATTAAGAAAGTGGTATTTAGAAAGTTAGTTTTATTAAAAGAAAATGCAGTTAGCCTGGGGGTAATTTAACTGAGAAAATTTAAAACTATTAAAGAAATCTTAAAAACTAAAAAATTTCTCTATTTATTTAAAATAAAATATGTGTGCATAAATAATGATGATTTTAAATATAAAGAAAATAATAAAATGTGTGTGTGTTAAAAATAAAATAAAATATAAAAGTTAAATATAAAAATATAAAAAGAAAGCTCATAATTGAAGTTAAAAATTCCCTCACAGATTGCATATACTGATAAGCTACATAGGAATGGGATTAACAATGGCTACTAATTAACTAATTAAAATCTATAAACAACAGGACTAATTGAAAATGCATCTTATCCAAAATTTGATCTACAAAAGAAGCGGTTTTAAAAAATTAATTAAAAGTTAACAAGATCATCACATAAATAGGGCTGAAAATTTCGTCAGTCTGTCATTCACGTATCTAAAGTCAATCACCTATTAGACTTATTTTTTCAATGAATACAATGCAATGCTAAGCAGTTCAAATCATGCGATGAGCTCCAACCTTCATCTGCAAGAAACATCAGCAGTCTGCTCGTCTAATAATTTGAAACTGCCAAGAATGTCTAACTGCCTGAAGTAAAAAGTAACTCAAAACCGCAATCATCAGGAACACATTGGAAGCCCTAAAATCCAACCGGTTGGTAAAACACACATGCAGCAGTAAAAAACAAGAAACCACAACGTTCGAAATCCTATAGATAATAAGATTTTCTTCTTCCAATTCCTGATATTAATTAAAGTAGCCATTGCAATCTTTGAAGCCTCCGGAGTCAGTGTAATAAATGAACTCTACAACTTGCATAAAAAGAACTATTTATGTGCAGTTAGTGTAAGCAGCAAACATTCCCAGAACTTTTCCAAATCATACAAACAAACAGCTCATATGATAAAAAGTGTGTGCATGATACATGTTTTAATACTTATGTTTATTTAATATTGTATGTTATATGATATGTATTACTATTTTATTCAGAAAAGAAATGTTGAATGAATTTATAAATTAGTTCTCAGTTAATTTTAAAATATTAAAATAAATCATTTTGGAAACTAGTATTTGTCAGTCGATTCTTTTACTAACGCCACTAATTAAAGCAGTTTATTATATTTGTTTCCATTGAGCTAGTTGGGATTTCTTAGGCGCTGAATTAGTTGCGGTTATTCAGGGCATGTTAACTGGTGCCTGAAGTTTACTTCAAAACAAAAAGTGCTCTGAATGACAGGGGCTGAATCCAGCAGTCGAGAAGATCTTTGGACTAGAAATGTGTTTGTGGTTATGTATCTTATATAGCTTCAGTCTGGTCATAAGTATCCTCTGGGTATTATGCATCTCTGCCTAAGGGACCGGTGTGGTGTAATACTTAAATTGCAGCTGGAGTAGATCGAATTTATAATAAATAATTGTATTATATTTTTTATATATAAAAGGAAGTCAACAATTTGTTTATAATGTTGTCACAATTTTGTTTTCTATTAAACAGTAAAAATGTTATTCCATATTTTTTTTTATTGATCTACTACCCCAACCGGTTCAATATATTAAAGTTAATAAAACACTCATGTGTGTGTATGAGAGTATTAAGCTGAATCAAATTAATCTAGCTTATTCAGCTACAACTATCAGTAAAGCCTCATTTATAAGTAAACAATAATATATTATAATGAAGAAAAATAAATTACAATGAACAAGAATGAAAACTATTCTTAAGTTATGAAATTAATATTTATCCATAATTAAACACATATGATCTTGATAAACAATTCCTATTTAGGCATGCATTAACTAATATTGCAAAAAGAAGTTTGCTGTTAACTGAAAAGAGACCCTTTGATTCCTCTTGGAGGCCTTAAAGATATCGAGCAAGACAAATTTCTCATGTCCCCCTTCATACATAGTTGCAACTGTTATTACTATGTGATTAGTCATATAGTATATTGTACTGGTCTAAACATGTTGATCCATCTAACATGAGCTGGAATTCAAAAAATGTGCTTCAACCCAGTCAAGCCCGAGATTTAAGTCAGGGACCAATCTGGATTCGAACCCACTCCCTAAGCCCCAGGTCAAACACCTAATGAATAACGTATAATGATAGCACACAACAATTTATTCTTAAGTTCGGCCACTAGCATAGCGGAGAAGACAATGAGACTTGCATATTATTTACATAAAGACTTAATTAAAATAGGCATATGCAACGGTTAGACATGTGGAAAAGAAAAAAAAGATAATTTGAATAACGCAAATAAGTTAAGACAATAAAAATAGTTTAATAACATAAAAATTATTTATATACATTACTATGTGCGTGAATGAGCGGTCTACCAAGCAGTAGATAAATACATATTAGGTATTGATGCTAATGGTTCTCATATGCTCTTTTATTGACTGAATAATATATATAGACACGAACATACATCTTTAGTGGGTACGATATTAAGATGCCAATCATTTATTATAAAGATTACATAATGTTGCTATTAACACTTTTATCTACAGATCTGAAACGTGGTGACTAACATAATTTCCGGGAGCGTACTGGGATTCATTACATATATAATAAAACTATTTTCACACCATTGCGGTCGTGAAAATAAATAAAATACTTTTTGAAATTACAATTTATTAAATACTAGAATGTTTACAAAAGATTCTTTTAGTTGATATTTGGAAGTAAAAACGCTTTATTTTCCCCAAAGCATATACTCTTAAAATACAGAAATAAATTATGGCGGTGGGATTGTATAGCAAGACTAATATAATATTATTACTTACTAAAGCTAGTAATATTTGGAATTTTATATATATATATGAGCAGAGAGCAATTTTAGTATTATAACATCAAAACTAGGGCCCAAAAGCAAAAAGTTAATAATAATCTAAGAAGTGGCAGTACTGACATAATGGCGGAGAAATAAAAATAAGGTCGTGCTTTTGGATGAAAATGAAATCTAAGACCCCCTTTTTAGGGTAGTGTTTAGAGAAATATGGTTGGCATGGTGTGGGCTAGAAGTACTGGATTCACCGATGCGCAGAGGCCTTTTATACAGAGAAGGTCCAAGGAATCTCAACTATCCGAGGGACAGAACACGAAGAGTAATCCATGGGTTCGATCCTGTCGCAACCCCCAGATTAGAAGTACGTATATATAGTCATAAAAGTCGGCCGAATGTCAGTAACGCAGTATGGCTAAATGTCTCTAACGACAAGAAATGGTATTTACTGCTTTAAAATAAATGACCCTTGTTTTAATACCGTAATTTATATAAATAATACACTATGCCACTATAATATATGTGTACGATTTCATTTGCTAAAAGAAACATTAAATTTACCGCCTTCCTTTGCTGCTATTTAAAATGATTCAATCCCACTTTCGTGGATTTATAATAACTGGGATTTTTAAATAGTTGATATTTTAAGAATGTATAAAATAAAGTAAAAACTAGCAGTTATCTAAAAAAACAAATAATAAATCACTCTTGCAGAATTGATTAAATAACATTTAAAAATATTTCATAGCGTTAATTAGTCTCAGTGATTGATTCACGCCCGGTAGAATTACTTCAGTCTATTCAGAGTTAAACAAATAACAATTTTATACTAAAACACAAAATAAAATGTTCACTCATAAAACAATCTGGCGAGTTATTGATTAATAAGACATTATGATCTGGGGGAAAGTTAACAACCTCAATCCATGGAGGTTTAATTAAAAAAAAAGAAAAAAGGACTTTAGAAATCAAGATCGGCAGGTTATCTTAGATTGGCATATTAATAAAAAAATCAAATAATGAATGCATATAAACAAATGACTGCACCAAAGTTAAAGCATATGAGAGAGAATTAGATTGATAGAAATTATTTGAGGGCAATTTACACTTACATATTAGAAAGGTACAAAGTTAAATGATTTATAAAAGAAATCTTGATAGTAGGGTTCAAGATTAGTTAGGGTAGATTTACTTTCAGGTGGCGGTATGAAAATAGTTTACCTTGTACAATTTTAAGAGTCCATTATAAAAGTCCAACTCGTGGCCGGCAGTTAAAGGATCCATGTGAGTTCTTTAGATGACAGCAAGCTTCTATTCAGCACTCCAAAATTCTCATTTCAGACTTTTCCTTCATTCCAGACAAACGACCTCCCCAAGGGTCGGGAAGGATGATTGGCTTTCTACTCGTTAATCATCTTAAATTTCATAGTAGCATAGAATATAGTATCAACACAGTTCTCTCCTTTTGGTGTTCAAAATCATCCCATTTTATATCCCGCTCAGGTATTTATGGAATGCTTTTAACTTTAAATTCTAGCCCAAAACCCAATCTTCAATCTAACAGAAATCTTAAGTTTTCTTTGTCCACTGTTCTTGGAGATGCAATCGTTAGATAATGTTCCAAAAATGTATTCAAATCTATTTAACAAAAATGTTTATAACAAAAGTAACAATACATTAGTTTTATTCCCCATTTTATTTTTAGTAAAACTTTAATTAAAAATTATTTCTCAAAACTAAAACAATATTATTTTTCCAACCCTTTAATTATTTTTGGACAATTAACGACTGCATCTTCCATCTTGGATTTTTCAGAAACATACAATTTAATAAAAAAAAATATAATTTTTTTTTTATATACATACAATAAAATATTTATAAGATTAATATTTTGTTAGTATATCTGCTCCTGTAATATATATATATCTCGGAACCACACCTATGTACTTTAATAGAAAAAAAGAATTAATAATAATAATAATATTGAAAAGTTAAATTTATAATTTTTAGGTGTGCTTCTCAGAAACATATACATGAAATATACATACATAAATAAAGAGCAGGATGGGATGTAGAGTTTGAATTTAGGTTAGTAATTAGTGAGTAGATAGAACCATGAAGCTCAATCTTGGGCTAAAATTGACTGCTTCAATATGAATATGGATGGCTGCTCACCAACATGCATTAGCCAGCTTGGTGACTTTATTGTCTTTTTACTTTTGAGTTTAAGATCAAGAAACACCATGGCCTTTCTTCTCAGTTGCCTAATAGATGTTAACTGAAATATCCATTGAGTTTTCTTTGAAGGCAGAATGAATGTGTGTGAACAAAAAAAATTTTTCTAATAGATATTTACAATCATAGACATTATTCCCAGGAGTCTTAAATTTGCCATCCAAGGCAGCAGTTGATGGCTGAAGGCAGGGAGTGCTAAAAATACCAATTGCGGACCCAGGCTGTCATTTGATGACCTTTTATTTATGTATTTACAACTACAGATCACTTTCAAGTGAAAAAAAAGTGCAAGAAGAATTGACTCATATTAAATGGGACATTATTGAACTTTGTGAAGTTAGAAGAAAAGATGAAGAGACAGTTGATATAAAAAGTGGGCATGTAATTTACTACAAAGGCACAAATATTATAAGTACAAGTGAAATAGGATTCATTATAAATAAAAAGTGGAAGAACAGCATTGCCCAGATTGATGGTATATCACAGAGTAGTAAGATTAGTTATTCAACTTAATAGCAGATATCACATGCAGATAATTCAGATTTATGCCTTAACAAGTTTTCATAGTGATGAAGTAATAGTGGATTTTTGTAAGGATGTACAAAAAACTTTTGATCAGATCCAACAACATTTTAAAATTGTTATGGGGGATTTTAATGCTAGAATTGGTAAACAACCGAAAGATAAATGTGCTGTAGATAAATTTGGTATGATGATAAAAATGAGTGAGGACATAGACTTGTGGAAATTGCAGCAAAAAAAAAATTATATTATGAATTCTGTTTTTGAGAAAAATGCTAAATGGAATTAAACATGGAAGTATCCAAATGAAGGTACAGTGGAATTGGATTATATTTTGATCAACAGATACATTTCAAGACTGTAATGTTCTTAATAAATTCAACACAGGAAGTGGTCATCAATTAGTAAGATACATTTTAATACAAAACTAGAAATACAAAAATTATTAAGAAAAACAATATTCACAATTGATATTCCTAATCTTCAGAAACCTTCTAATGAATTTAAATTAAAACTTGCAAATCGTTTTCAAATATGAACAGATTCTGAATATGATTCAGAGTTGAATGAAATCAGTAGGAAAATAACTGATACAATTTTAAAACATGCAACAACAAATGCTGGTAAAAAACAGCAATTGACTAGTAAAATTTCTACTGAGACTAGAGAATTTATAAAGAGAAGAAGGAATATGAAAAAATATAAAAATGATGCAATAAGACTAAATATCTCGAATTTTGTAAAATGGTGTGAAAAGAATTGATAACGATATAAGAAAGTATAATTGAGAACTAGCAAGGAAAGCTATAGAAGTGAATAAATTTCAAGAGTATAAAACAACATACAATAAGAAAAAAAGATGGAACTATTACTAAAAAAAAGATATGACATCATGAAATGTGTAGAAGAGTTCTAACAAGAAGAAGTACCTCCTACAACTAATATATTTTATGAATTGATCAGGAATTTAAATGAAGAAGTGAGGCATGCAATTAAATTTATGAAGAAAAAAAAACTCCAGGTAATGATGGAATTATAATTGATATTTTAAAAGAAGCAGGTAAAGAAATAAAATTTTTTTTGGCAAAATTATATACCAAATATCAGTCTTATACAAAAATTTTACCAAGATAATTATAACTCGTCTACAACAAACTTTGGATTTCAACCAACCAAAAGAACAAGCTGCATTTAAAAGTGGTTTTAATAAGTGGATCATATCCACGTACTGAGAGAAGTTATAAAAAGAATCAATGAATATGTATTGCCATTATGTTTTGGATTTTTAGATTTCATCAATGATTAAAGCATTGGATTATCAAAGTATAGAACCAGGGATATTGTCATATTCTAAAGAATATTTATAAAAATGTGACAACAGCAATTAGATTACATAATGATACTAAAGATTAACATTAAGAAAGGTGTACAACAAGGTGACTCCATATTGCCAAAACTTTTTACAGCAGTACTGCAAGGATTATTTTATGGATTAAAATGGAAAGCTAGAAGAATAAAAGCAAATGGAAATTATTTAAATCATTTAGATTTTGCAAATGATGTAGTTGTTTTTGCAAATAATGCTTTAGAGATTCAGGAAATGTTGCAAGAGTTATCAAATGAAAGTAAGAAAATAGGACTAATGGTAAACGTTAAAAAGACTAAAGTAATGTTCAATGGATTTTCTCAAAAGATGAAAATAAAGATTGATGATGATAGGTTAGAAGAAGTTAACAACTACAAATACCTTGGTCAGATTATTACTACAGATGGAAACATAATAGATGAAATTAATCATAGAATTAAACTTGATTGGCATGCTTTTGGTAGAAATAACTTAATATTAAAAGAAAATATGCTTGTGTTTGAAAAGTAAGATTTTTAATATTAAGTTTACCAGTAATTACTTATGGATCCAAGACTTTAACACTGAACATAGTATGGAGAGATGCATGTTAGGAGTAAAAAGAAGAGATCGAAAATGAAATATATGGATAAGCAAACAAACAAGTATTACTGACATCATTGAAAGAATTAAGAGACTGAAATGGACTTGGGGGAACATACTGCTAGAAAAGATAATAGATGAAAGAGTTGAAATTTTAAAGTGGATCTCAAGTAATTGTAAAAGATCTAGAAAGAGACCACATGTGAGATGGATGGATAAAACAGGGAAGTGTGTGAGATGATGTGGAGAAGAGAGACTAGAGATCAGAGAAAATGGATTGAATTTGAAAAGACCTTCATCCTGCAGTGGATTGATAATGGTTGAAAATGACGATGATGAATGAAATGATTAGCTAGGTTGATTTTTGGTCAATTATATAAGGTACTCTTCATATTAAAAATAAACCAATAAACATTTAGTTCATGTGGATATGTAATTTATTATTTTAGTTATAAAATTTGTTTGTTTTTTTAATTTGAAAACTTGTCACAAATGCTAAAAAATGAATTGCTTAACAACATCATAATTTAAATGTGTAATTAAAATTATATGCCAAAAAATTACAAACTACTCACAATTGTCAAACTGATGCTATACCAAAATATAATTAATACATTGGAAATTGTTATTATTGGCTATGATCAACATTGTAAAACAAATACTCCAATATTTCTGCATAGTCACCATTCTAGCTTTCTCATAATGATGTGGGAAATTTTTTATTTCATATCTCAAGTTTGATCTTGTCATCAAACTTTAACTTTTTTATATCTTTGAATTCCAAATAAAAATAGCTCCAGTCAACAATTATTATTTCTTTTTGAAACATGTTCAGTCTATCTTTGCTTCAGTTCTTAAATCCTTAATACATCATAATTCTAATTTGCTCTTTTATTATATCAATAGTAGTTTCCAATTAATTTTTCTATTTAAAATGTTTTAAAATCGTATTAAAACATAGAAAAAAACACTTTTTTTAAAAATATAAAGATTAATTTTATTTAATAATAAAACTAAATTTATCAAATGAATTTCAAATTTCTATTCTCGTTTATTTCTTCTAGTACATTTAATATAATTCCTTAATTCAAAAGAATATATTAAATATTATTTTAGATTTTATCTTACATTCATATTTATCATTACCCGTAACTGACATGATAGTAAAAATGAGTTAGAAAATAACAATTTTTACCTTTAAATATAAATTTTCCCAATTCAATTTTTTTTAAAAAATTCCAAAGTAATAAAAAAATAATTTGAGAATTGTATTCAACTTAGTATTCAATTTTTCCAATCTTAAAACTGTCTGTAATAGAGAACAACTTTTTCTGAAATTAGATAGTCACATTTTTTAATTTCATAGATTAATAAAACAGTAATCATAGTTGATCTTTTTACAGTCACGAAAGAACAAATGCAATAGAAAATAACATAAAATAATTCTAATTACTATGGTTCATTGTAAAAAATTCTTTTGTAAAACTTGCATGCTTTCTTACAATTTATATCCTTCTTTTTCCTTCTGTAAAATATTTTAGAAAAAATATTGTATATATTGAAAAACAGACCAAATTTCCTATATCTCCTTTGTAGATTGCATGATTTAGTGCAATGATAAAGTGGTGGATTCTGGAGCTCAAGGTCGAACTTTCTCACTTTCAGTGCATAACCTTCTTATAAACTCATATGAATCCCGATGAGACATATGATTATTCTATTAATCTTCTTTATCACTTTCTTTATGTAAATGATTGTATATTGAAGTATTTATATGGGTAGTTACACATCAAGTCAATGCTATATCAATGTGGTACAACATAACAGTTGCATATATATTACCAGATTAGGACCTCCATCTTTTATTTTTTCACTTTCCTCAACTGGAAATCAATCCAAAAATCTTTAGTTTAGCAACATGCTATTTATTGGCAAAGATCATATGTACAACAACAACAACAGTATTTTAGAATATAGATTGCTCTATTTTAAATATTTTGAATGCAATCACCCCCTAATTATTTTTTTATAGAGATTTTAATAACATATTGCACTTAGTAGATATATGATATTGTATATCATTAATAATAACAGATATAAATAATCACTGTTAATACTTCAATTTAAAAATACTCCTTTATCAAAATTTCTGATATTTCAATCATCAAGAGATGTTTTCTTTATTTAAAAGGGAGAGTGTGGCTGAAAGTAATATAGCTATGGGACATTATTTTTAAAAAAATGTAATTTGCAGTTTTCTCTATTTTCTGATCCACAATAAAAAGATCACTGAAGAGATTCTATTTGTGCTCATTCTTTAATGGTATTAAGTTATGCCAATATTGTTCACTGATAATATTAATCACTAATAGTTGTATTGCTGCTGCTATTAAAATTTTACTTAAAAAGTATTTCTTTTCCAGAAAAATTAATTGTAGCTCTAAAAATCGAACAGCCTATTTGCTTATTTCTTATGTAATTGTAATATACTAATTCTAATTTAAAAAGTTTTAATTATTTTTTTTTCTTTTCATTTCTCTAACACTTTTTCTTTGTTAAATAAATTGAAGAACTTTCTGAGCACAAGCAACAACTATAATCACTCAGCCAAGTGTCATTCTTCCATATAGATTATAATGTTATTTAGAAGATATTAAAGTTGAAATTTTAAAAAAAAGTTTATTAAATGTTTTGTTGAGGGAATGAGATTAGCTTTGTCATATAGCAAAAGTTTTCTTTGTTAATATCTATGTCTCATAAGTTAACAAGCATTTTTTTTTTCTACTTGAAAGGGAAAATAACAAGTGGATATGATTAGTAAAAAAAAAAAAAAATGAAAAGAATAAAAACGGACATTTATTAAGATTAAAAAAAAAAAAATGGAGGAAAGGGAAGAGGGGTGGTGTTATGAAATTTTAAGAGGATTGTTGGAGGTACACTAAACACAAATAAAAAAAAAACCATCATAATATAAAAATCTAAGTATTTAATGTTTCTATTTCACTTGTTGAGCAAGATGGTCTAAGTTTTTATAGCAATGAATAATTGTGTCATAATAGAGTTTGAAGTGAGGGGTGTACAAATAAAACATTTAAAAAAAAGTGAATATATCAGAAATAACTGTGTAGAAAAAGTTAATCATAAATAAAATAAAAAACTCAAAGAAAGTGGTCAGGAATAATATATAAAATATATTTATAAACATATAACTTGTAATGACTTCTTTCAAAAAATTTTTTGAATACTATATCGTTGTCAAACTCACTCCAATTACAACTTTGACACCATCCACCTCAGATAAACACAATAATGATTATTACTAATCATTTTCTAAACTAGAGATTATCTCTAGCATAGATATAAACTTTAAACCAAAGATTAATGTATCTGATTTTTGATGAGTGCTGGTTCAGCATGAAATATATCTTGGGCGTCATTTGTCTTTTATTGTATCTTTATTTATATAAATTTAAAAAGGGATGTATGGAGGTTGTTTAATATATCTATAAAGATATTACACATGGGAAAGAGCAAGGTGAACAACTCCATGTATATGTATGTTTAAAAATTAAAAAATCAGATATATAAATCTTTAACTGAGGTTTAAAGTTTATATCTGTGCTAGAGATAATCTCTAGTTTAAAAAATGATTAATAATAATCACTACTATTCATTTGAGGTGGATGGTATATCAAAGTTGAGAGTGGAAAGAGTTTGACAATGGTAAATAAAAATGTAACAATTTACTATAGATAAATACTCTTTATATAATAAAGATATTTATGAGGAATAGTGATCTGGGTCAAATGATGAGTCTGGTTCAGCACGAAATGCATCTTGGGAATCATTTGTTTTTTACTGTATCTTTATTTATATGAATTTAAAAAGAATGGGGAAGTATGGAGGTTGTTTAATATAACAATTATTTCTTTATTTTTATTTATCTTATATTTTAATTTTCACTGATATAAATGAAACATATTAATAAAATATTTTAATAAAAAAAAAATTAGGTCAATTTTAAGTACTTTTCATAGTTAATAAACTCACAGTTCTGTGGTTTCAATATTTTTAGCTGTTCCTTCTATAGTGTTGCAATATGCTGTAGCAAACTTTGTAATAATTTGTAATAATGTCTGTCCCTATTTAAAATATATATATATATTGAAAGCCAATTAATAGAAATATTTTAGAAAAAAAACCTATAAATAATGCCTATTAAACAACAACAACAACAGAAAAATACAGACCTTATCATCAACAGGTTCACCAAAAGAACTTAAAAGATTCTGAAATTGTGAGGCAAGAACGTTCACCCTAGTTTTTAATTCAGGTAAACAATCTCTAATATGGTGCATTAATAACTGAAACAAACAAAAATAAAAAATAATGCAGACCAAAAATAAAATGTTTAAAACACATGATATCAATATATTTTAAAATGACAAGATTTAAATTCTATATGCACATTTTAAAAATTCATACCCTATTCAATGTTTTAGCTAAAAAAAGTGTACCATTTCTACTTGCAAGGGATGGATACTTTCTTTGTAAAAATGCTGCTTCATCTATTAATGAACTTTCTATATTCTAAAAAGTAAAATATTTTTATCATTAATATAAAAAATCTATAACCTAAATTTATTGAAGTAAAATTTAGATACAATATATACAAATATTAAGTAAAAAAGACATACAATATTTTATTTTATTTAAAGTATAAGTTTTTTAAATCATTTGACAAAATTTGTGCAGCAGATTACCAAATAAAAAAAGTACATATAAAGCTATTACTTCAAAGACTATCTTTATAAAAGATTTAGTGAAAATCATAGTACAAAACTTAACAATAAATATATTCTTATTATTAGCCAAATTCTCAAATAAAGAAGCAACAATCAGAAACAAAAGTAAACACAATATATAGCAGATAATCACATTCAAATAATATTTATCTTTAAAATGTATGCATTAATTAATATAAATCAATGCTTACATTAACTTTTTTTAAAAATTTACTTTTTAATTGATAGGAGTATTAAAAAGAATACAATTTTTAAGCCAATAAACATCACATGACCACCATCTCTTATGCTTGTGTATAACTGTTGTTAAAACAGGAAAAACTCACTATACGTATGCCACACACATCAAGCTAGAGTAATCAATGGATGCCAGAAAGCTTGTGCATCAAATCCTCTACTCATCCAATATCCCCAGACTAGTTTCTGGCTTGTGGCCTTGGATCTAAGATCACTGCATCTAGATCTTAGGATCTAATGCAACCCTCCAGCAAACACCTTTTATCTCCATTTAACTACAAATCTATGAGTCTTAAACTGAAAACACCTTAATGTTTCCAATTCAAGCCCATCAGCTTATATGGTCATATGGTCTAAACTCAGTTCAGTTCCCATACATTTTGGTATCTTTGGTTCTTTTATAACCATAGCCACCAATATCCTATTAGGCAGGATTGGTTTTAAGACAATAAACATCACATGACCACCATCTCTTATGCTTGTGTATAACTGTTGTTAAAACAGGCAAAACTCACTATACATATGCCATACACAGCAAGCTAGAGTAATCAACGGATGCCAGAAAGCTTGTGCATCAAATCCCCATCTAGTGCCTACTCATCCAATATCCCCAGACTAGTTTCTGGCTTGTGGCCTTCAACAGTGAGGAGCCTTGGATCTGAGAGAACTGCATCTAGATCTTAGGATCTATATTGTACCGGTCAGAATTGTATGTTCGTCTAACAAGAATTAGGATCTAAGCAAAAGTACCTAGAGTTCAATCATATACAAGATACACAGGTCAGGGATACTCATGAACTCCGCCCTATTGCCCACCTCCCAAATCTATCACATTACAAACAACATTTCTGACGATAGCAACCTACTTTCCAATTATCTCTGGCCCAGAGGGTTCAGCAGAGACACAAGAGATTTAAGCTTAACTAAATGATAACGCAAAATAATAAGAGATGTGTACGCATGAACCAATAAAATCTCCAAAAGATAGGTTATTAAATATAAATTTATTTAACATGAAATTAATATTAGAAATCAATTTATATGTGAACAGCTAGATATAGAGATTTACAATGACTTAGAACCTTGATTATACGAAGAATACCTGATCTAGGTTTCACTTATGGTCACCTATGCATTCCATACTAACCTTAATGGCATAACAAGATTTGATGGATATGCATTACTAAACATACATGGTAATAAATTTATTATATGAACGATGCGGCTTAATATGTTAATATAATTTAACAGGTTTCTACTATTCACGCTATGACATTCTTCAATCATGAAAACTATGACGGATTGCAATGGCCATACCTGGCTATTAGATCGAATAATGACATGATTTCCAATTACATAGAATATAACAAAATTCAATAGTTGTGAGTGGGCTTTTATTCTAACCATCACATTTTAAACAATAAATGATCTAGCGAGCTTGGATTACATTTGGATTTTATTAAGAGTCACACTAACTATAAATCAGTTATTTTGGGACATTACGAGATGATTCATCATTTATTATTTACGACGAGAATGAGGAAAAACATAACTATTTTAACATGGTCGTATGACTTGGCATTCACAGTTTTATTAATAATCAATGATTAACGGGTTTAATAGCGGTTAGTGAAAGGTGGATAGCGCTAATAGGCGATGATGTATATAAAAAGGGCAAATTTAATCTATTTTATAACGAGAACTTTGGGAAGGCTTAGGAGAATCACATCATTATGGCTTACAGACATTTAAAATATGTATGGGGAGTATGAACGATAACGTGCGAACCGAATGATAACGCTTGAGAGGACGAGAAGCTTCATCAACTTGACAACGAAGAATATAGGCTTATCCGCACTTGTGAGGATAGCATCCGAAGTGGTTGGCAAGATACCATGGTTCCGATTTGTCGAATGTTAACCCATAGCAGCGCTTACCGAACCAACACAATCTGTGGAAGTCGCGACCTCCACACTCCGCCGAGAATTGTGCTATATGGATTCCAAGAATGAGAGAAAGTATGAAGCAACTTTTGATTTGCGAATGTTATCATCGGGACACGTGGCGAAGGTTTTCAGGTTTGTCTTAACCCTGATTTATATGGCCTTAAATGGTAATCAAGCCTAGCGTAATGAAATAATTATGTCCAAGCGATCCCAAAAGGGGGGCATACAATTTACTTAAAGAACTTATTTGATATATTAATAATAGAATATATAAAACAAAATTAAGAATCCCTTCGCTAAATGCATGTTAATCTGCCCGAGAAATAAATTTCTTAAATCATCGTTAGATGGCGGGCTACTTATAAAATGAATCATCATTTAGAAATACATATTCTGAACTAAATTTATTTATTACTCAATTTCTATAATACTAATCAATAGCGTGAAATAATAGTACATAATATATTTAAATTTTGTCGAATGGCATAATATTAATTAATAAAACACAATTTAGGAGTACTTCTCAATCGGGCGAATTTTATAGCATAGTAAGAAGACTTACGTTTACGGTTAAATATTCCTTATTTGCGGAATAGCAAAAATACAATAGGATTGATTCGCCAGATTGAGTTATTAGCATATTAAATTTGGTATGATTTGCACAATATTAAATAATGAAAAATTGCCGCATTTAAAATAAAAATACAATAAGAGTGAAAACCTAGTATTCAAGTTTAGAGAGTAAAATACAATTTAAATATAAAAGTAATAAGAAATCAAAAAGAGGTCATTATTTAAGCATTTAATCGGTGTAGCATTACCGATGGAAAAAACAAGCAATTACATTTTTACATTACAAAGAGTACAAAACTAGAAATGTTTAATAAGACATACATTAGGTGGTTGGAATTAATCCTATCGAAGGTTGAAATTTACGTTTTATAGTTAAAAGGATTATTAAGATGAAAGCATTAGAGTTCAGTTTTGCGGCAGGGGATTACCTTTCTTTCCGATGACTTTATAGCCGTGTGCACATGTGTTGGTTCCATGTTTGATGAAATCTAGTTAATTCAGCAGTATTTTGACGAAATTATCATTTCAGTCCGTTCTTTATGTAGCATACAATTCATTCTGGTAGTGTTTTGGATACGATGGCTTACGAGTATTTCGGCATTGGATAGATCTTGGAAGGACCGGGGAAGCAAATCTAAATACTACTCACTCGTCATTTTGCGGTTCTGAGTGACGTAACTTCCCCCATCAACAGAGTTAGAAATTAACATGTAGAGCCCCTTAGTTAGGAAATGCGGTAGTATTTATACTCGTTTGTTACTGCCTTTGGGTAATCCCCGGATGTGTTAATGGTTACAATGATACAGCAAATTTTGAAATACAAACGAGATCAAGTTCGAGAGTGTTGGTCTTAATCTATTTTAGGATGAGAATAGACCTGCGGAATAAATGTTAAGTAATGTGAAGTTTAAATAAATCTGTATCAGAATGAAAACAGATTCCTTCGGAATTTAAAATACGGTAAGTCTTTTATTTAATACACTCGCATTACACTCTCAAACTTTCTCTCTATTAGAATATATATGAATAAAAATATACATAGTATAACGCTTTTAATTATTAAGTTTTATCTGTTACACACACATACGCACAATTGTTTACTGTAATAGAAATATATAATTTATATGCATATTAACTTTAGACGAGTAGAAGTTTACAGAGACATAAACAATCACGCGCATTGGTATACCTTCACTCCCTAGTGGTTTATAATTAAATGATTGGGTTTGAACCCATGTTTGCAGGTTTCAAACATCACCAGAAAGTGAAGCCAAATGTGTGCAACAGATTTGAGTGCTTCAATATGTACAGTGAGTTTTGCCTGTTTTAAAAACAATTTTTATCATGATAAAAAGAAATTTTAAAATTAATAGCTGAAAAACTTTCCAATGGCTTAATATAATTGCAGCTTTTAATATATATTTATCTAGAGCATTAGTAATGCAAATCCAATATATGCAAATAAGATTTTAACCTTCATTGTTTACTGAAAACTGCAATATGTTTATATCATCGAGAATTAATTATACTTAAGTAAAAAATATAATCTGAAATTAATTTTAATAATATTTAAATTTTGATTTCAATTTCTAATAATATTTTGGGTATTAATCTAATTGGCTATCTACATTTGAATTTTCTCTTTAATAAAGCTTTAAATACTGGAATGACTAATTGAGAAATTGTAGATTTCTTTGCAAAAATGGCAATTTATCCTAGTGGTAATATTTACTAGACCTAAATTTTTTAATTCACTGTTTAATCTAAAACTTCTTAGTATTAGTTTTCATCGTAAAGGTCTTTTATTTTTTAGCAAACTTTTTTATTTCTCTTTTCAATTTATTATTGGGTTAAAAAAGAGGAGAATGGATGAGAGATCATGGGAGTGGGGGGGGGGGGGATGACAAAATATGCCTTTTATCGATTTACAAAATATAGATAAATTTCAAATAACCATTTTCTTATTTGTAACTTAAAAAAAAAAAGATTCTAGTCAACTAGCTGTCGCACACCGCTTGATGGCTCAAAAAAGGAGAGTGGAAGAGAGATCATGGGGGGGGGGTATGCCTTTTATCGATTTACAAAATGTAGATAAATTTCAAATAACCGTTTTCTTATTTGTAACTTTAAAAAAAAAGATTCTAGACGACTAGCTGCCACACACTGCTTGATGGCTCTGTTGTTAGTCAAAAATCAATAGATATAACGTTACCAGGCTGATTTACAATTTTATTATTTATTCAAAAACAAATAAATATAATGCTTTCATCTGTTTCTTTTTATAGGGATTTACATTTATTTTTTAAAAAAGTACATTTCCTTTTTTTTGGGGGGGAAACATTAGTTTCTAAATTACATTTTTTTAATTACATTGTACATATCAGCACGTAGTGCTGGAATGTGCAGGGAGGGGGACCGATGGTTTTGACGATCGACCAAAACATGCACTACTCTGATCAAACAAATATATATATTAGAAACATTCCATGATGATATTTTGATAACTATTTTAAAAAAATTTACGAAATAATATTATTTAATAAAATATAAGAATTCCATTTTAAAATTACCATCTGATCAAACGAAGCTTATGCTTTTAAAAACAATGACAAACCATAGCCTTTTTAGTAGTCTCATAGCTGTTCTTGCGCAAATTCCTTTTTCATGTGAATTCTGTAAAATGGTGCTGGGATGTACATTTTTGCAATTCGTTTCACCATAAAAAGATGTGTACAGAAGCACGGCAACAGGCTTGTAATTATTACTATCTAAAACTACATCAGGTCATGTGAAAAATCATTACTTCAAATGCACTTGAAAAGTTAGGGCCACTTGAATTCTAGACAGCCTCCAATCATACTGTAGCGATCTGTGAAGTGCGCTCTATTTGCATAGTACAGTGAAGCACAAAAGCGGGCCATAATATTTGTGTGCAACGCCCCTAGGCCTGCTTAATGGCGAATATGAACAGAACTGTTCTATAGGCCACATAAATGGCATATTTCTGCGCTTTTGCATAGAATCAGTGACATCAAGCAGTGTGTGGCGGTTAATCGATGAGTACCAAAAAAAATTGGTTTGGAAATATTTTTTTTTAGAAATTTGTTTCTTCTTTTCAAAAGTGAGGGGGGAGGGAGATAAAGAATTAGTAATATTACTATGACTAAATTTAAGAATTCACTTTGTAATCTGAAATCTCTTAATATTAGTTTTTGGGAGAATTTTTATTTTTTATAAATTCAATATGAATTAAAAAGAAAGTTAAAGATAAAAAAAAAAGGATATAACATTTTCCCATCCCCATCATGTTACAAAAAGTACCCTTTTTTTAACTTGTTAGAAATTGATTTAAAAACAAGCTTGTGTTGATTTAAAAAGCCAAAAAGAAAGAAGAAATTTATACATTTTTAAAGACAGAATAATTTTAAAAAATAAATACTACTAAAAGTTCACAAAAAAAAAACCAATATTCTTTTATGATGTCAAACCAATGTTTAAAGAGTTATTAAAAGATAAAAATGAAAATGTTGATAGCCAACTAGATCAATACCTTTTTATTGTTTAAAATATTTTTCATTTATTATTCAGAAGGTAATGCAGGAATTTTAATATTATTATCTTACAAATATTTATTTCATTGAAAATTTTATATTTTAATGATTGTGTTTAAATCTGGCAATGATAGGGGTACCGGATATATGATCCCCAAGCCCTGTGTTGTGCACAAAGCCCTGAGTTACAGTATAATTAGGATTTTGACGCTCTCCCATAAAATTTGGTAGGGATCTTTTTTATTTAAGCAAAGCAAAAGGAAAAATAATAATAATAAAAATGATTAAAAAAGCTTTGTCTAGTTGTAGCTGCAGTAAAATTATATTACATTAATGATATATTTTCCTATCTTTTATTTTTTTACATTTACATATAATAATGCTTTTACATACTATTTATGTTACTGTTTTGCATTATAGATGTGTAAATCAATTTTAATATTATTGTGTTAACAATATTTTGATTGGGAGGAGTGTTAATTAAATGTAAATATTCTGAATTGGAAAGAGCAATTATATGATAGGTGAAATAAGATGAAGAGAAAATTGAAAGATGTGCAGTCCAGAATAATTTGTTTTTATATTCTTTAAATAAAACTGCTAATTTATGAAAAGCAGTAGTATATATTGCAAAATTTTTTTTTTTAATAATGCAACATATTCTCTCTCATTATAAAAAAGGATGTGACCAATGCTTAAACCATTATGTGAATCTCATTGGGAGGCTAATCTGATAAAGTTGAAGTGTCTATAAACAAAAATTTGTTATGCTCTATTGCTCACCTATGTATATAAATACTTATAGAGTCCCTTCAATGCAAAATAGAATCTTCAGTTGGTCCTATAAATTACTAGCTTCAAATTTACTTATAGACTTGTTCAATAAAAAAAAGAAGTGAAACTCCCAACAGAAGCAAGTGACCCAAGAAAAAGACAGAACGAAAAATGTTGTCTAATTAGTTTTATGCCTGGAAAATATAAGCTTTGTATTCAGGTAGATTTATACAGGACAATATTGTTGGTTATGCCTTGTGAAGTTATAATTTCTTACTCACTAAATAAAATTACAAATGTTTTAACTTAAAATATTTGTAGTTATCATTTCATATCCGATCCCTCTACTTATTGTAGTGATGCATTAATAATGAGTATTGTAATCTTATTTTGATGTATATTGCAAAGGTAATTTAGTTGTATATAAATGCATAATAAATATTTATTAATTAACTACCTGGTCTCATTAATGTATTGTTATATACATAATATAATGATAATGAATAGGTTTACTCATGTAGTTTACTGTACTGGCTAAAATGAATAATATTAACATTTTATTGCAAATAAAAACAATGACAATCAATTCAGTATTTAATTTAATAAATATTAAAAATAAAATATTACATTTAATTTGGAAAATTCTTAAATGAAATATCATTATAGCACATAGCATAATATTTCAGATAATTTTTCTCAAAGACAAATTATGAAATAGATTATTTATTATTTTCTATGTGGAAAAATTTAAATGCACCTTTTTTTTAATATTTTAATTGATATAATAAATGTGCAAATAGAAAAAAAAGTTAAAAACATAACTAAAACTATTTTAAATTAATTATGCATATAAAAATATTAGAAAATGAAAAAATAAAAAAATATGACATTTCATAATATTTTATGAAAACGATGTAAACAATGATGTTATTTAAGAAATATCATTACTTAAAAAAATGATACTATGACCTAGATCTATTTCAATATGAATTGGATAACAATTATAATAAGTTTTTTCAGAATGCAACAATTGTAATTAAAAATTTTTTCATTATAATCATTTCAAGTGAACACCTTTTTAGTAAATTAAAGCTTATTAAAAATTATTTTTACTCTATAATGTGTGAAAATCTATCAAAAGTACTAGCTATATTCAATATATAGAAGAACTGTGAAAAATTGCAATTTTTCCAAATTTACCGATGAAATTGCAGTAAAGTCGCATTTTTAAAATGTCACTTCTTAATAAAAGGTATTTTTTGTGACTTAAAATGTGAATTATTTATAAATATTTAATTTATGATATATCCTTGTAATTTTACATATAAAAATTGTTTATATGATAATATTATCACTACTTAAATCTAAATATTTTAATTTGAAATTTTGTTAGACCATGAAAAATATTACAGGGATTTTCATTTACTTTTTTTATCTGTTTTTGTTAATTAGTATAATTGTTTTAAAATATTCAATAAAATGACATTGAAAATGAAGTATAAAATTGAATTTTTAACACAACATAAATTTATTTGCATTAATGTGGATTTTAATCTACTAAAAGGTAATTTGTTCTCTAAAATATGATCTTATTTTTTTAAATTAACAATTTTAATATTTAATAATCAACGTAACTGTTTATATTATCAAACAATAAAAAGTTTAAAGATATGTAAATTCTGAAAGTTTATCATTATGCTTAGTTCTTCCCTGACAAGTGTCTATTCAAATTTTTATTTGGCTCTATTATAACTGTAGTAAATTTCTAAAATCAGCAATCACTTAAAATAAGTTCCAAATTCTTGGTGTAAAAGATCTATATTTTTCAAAACACTGAAACACCAAAACAAAAATTTTTCTTTATCTCAGCATTAGTAATGCAATCACATTAAAGATTGAATATATATATGCATGTATTTTAACAGATATATAAGCAATAAAATAATATAATAATTATAAACTTTCTCATAATGCTAACATATAGTAATGATGCAGATAAAAGTTTTGTTTTCAGTTCCTATTTGATGCTTATTTATTATTATTATTTCATATAAATATCTTTTTAATATTGTTATAAAAGATTTTCAACTATTGTGGTTTGAAATATGAGTTTTAACATTGTATTTTTGCTCTAAAATTCAATCAAAAATTTATACTGCATTGTTTAAATTTTTTTATTGTTGTTTTTTAAACCTAAAAATTATAATCAAAAAATTAACCCAAGATTCAGTACAAGCTATAACATTTTTCATTTTATTCTGAAAAATTAAGATTTTAGAAATATCACAATAATTTTAAAGAAATATATTTCATTTATTTAAATAAACTTTAAGAAGATTATAGTACAATTGCAATGTTTAATTTAAATATATACATTGCGTCAAGTTCGTATTGGCACATATATAAAATAATTTTATCTAAAAAAATTATTAAAGTAAGGAATCAACAAATCAATAAATAAGTTATAAAAATCTCAAGTTTCTTTATTAAACGAAATGTAGTTTGTTTTCGTAAACGTAAAATTAAAAGTCTAAGTGTTGTTTTGAAATAAAAATTACAATTAATTAATTAAAAGAGGGAAGGGGAAGTTTTTCTATAGAAAAAACTAAGAGTTCATAAAAAAAAGTAAAGAGTTTTATTATTATTATTAGTTGAAATAGTTAAAAGTCTAAAATATAAATCTCTTTTCATTCGAGTTTATTAGGATAAATTATACATGAGCGAAAATGTAAGCTTGTCAATAAAATATATAATAAATGTGTGTATATGTGCGTGTTAAAATCATATTGAGAAAAACACATGAAAATAAATGTTAAAACGAGAGTTAAAAACATATATTTAAAAACACAGTGATGGGCTACTAATTAAAAGTATAAAAACAACACGTATGATGGCTACTACTAATTAAACAATCTTCAAAAACACGTCAGAGGATTAGCTACTAAAGGAATTTCGACAACAGATATTGCCAGAGGATATTAAAAGGACAACACATCGCAGGTATAAACAGCCAATTTTTTATCGGACAGTCAGTGAGGACAATTAGTTGAGTTAATTGTATCAGAGGTCAGTTTATTATGTATCAGTCAGAAATGCAGTGTTAAAAACCCACGGGAAACATAGTCTCTCCAGCCTGAAGTCCAATGAAAACAGCAATATACCCGATCTTAAATAATGTCTGCGAAACAGCTTGAAGAATCTCTGTCAGTATCTAATTGTCTCCAGGAATAATACCAACTAATAATCATCAAATCTCTGCAGGAAAACTTCAAATCTAACCGGTTAGACATACTTCATTAGAAGCAGCTAACAGCAAGCAATATCCACGTTCCAAAAATCCTAGGTAAAACATTTTCTTATTCTCATTTATATATAGTAGCCATTGCAGTCGTAAGAAAATTCGTCAAGCCTCCAAGAGCCATAATTATATGAACTCTATAGCACATAAAAAATGAACTATTAATTTGTGTGTTCTAAATATATGTGTTTTATATTATTGTAACGGTCAGGTTTGTACATTTGCTCAACAAACTGAGAGTCCAAGCCAGAGAACCCAAAGCTGACCAAGTCGGGATAGTAATACCCTATGTCTGATCATACCTTAACTCTCTCACTCGTGCTTCCAAGTCAACCCATTGCGAATGACATGCCTGAGGTTACACTCGATATCTCTTTGATCACGTTCCAGCAATAGCAAAGCAGTAAAACATGAGACATTCCCCCCCTTATTACATATTCTATTATATACCTTAACTAGTGATTCATAAGATAATGAGCAAGTAATGAGCCTGAGACAAATTTATATTTCATAAATTGAATATAACATTTAATAAATACTAAAGCATAGTAAGTGGTGTATAGCTAGCTCACACGCAGGTGAGTGAATACTAGGGTTATAAAATAATAATACAAAAAAATGAGTGGATTCTCAGGATTATGAAACAATATTACAAAGCATTGAGTTGATTCTCAGTGTTATAAAATAATATTACAAAGTAATGAGTGAATTCTCAGGGTTATAAAATAATATCCAAAGCAATGAGTGGATTCTCTAGGTTATAAAATAATATTACAAAGTAATGAGTGGATGCTCAGAGTTATAAAATAATATCACAAAGCAATGGATTCTCTAGGTTATCAAATAATATTACAAAGCAATGAGTGGATTCTCAGGGTTATAAAATAATATCACAAAGCCATGGACCTTTTAATAAGTTTATGTCATCTTTCATGTTCTGATTCACGCTATGTTTTATATATTTGGAATCGGTTATAGTTAGCTAGAGTGATCGAATTGATGGATAAATGATTAGAGATTATATTGTTATTACTAAGTTTAAATTTATATTATAATTACTAAGTTTAAAGTTATATTATAAATATATTCAAAATCATATTATAGAGACATTTGCATGATATATAATTGTTATACAGATAAACACATTAACTCAGATTATAGATCGGATCAAAACCGAAGTTACTTTCTAAGGACGTTGAACAGAGATGTAGTGGCAGTTGAACGTCAGATTCTAGGGCATTAGAAACTATAGTATAAGATAAGTGCGACTTGAATGCATTCTTAATGGGGTTTATTACCTAGTAAACGGTTCCCTAACCGATCTGCTTGCTATAATGGGCAAGGCCTTTTTTATTAAGTGAACAGAAGAGGCTTATGAGCCCTTTGGAAACGCTTTGGTTCCGTTAAGTACGAATAACTGTCACTTTTGCCTAAACTATCGAGGCGTGACTTGATGAAATACGAAGAAATGTTGCAGTTGCCTAAACTTTCGAGGCGTGGCTGGACGTGGAACAATCTTGAGATGGGCCATTATAGACATAGCAAGTAGATATGCATATTTATGCAAATTAGCAATACATTCGCAACGCTAGAGTAATATTTTATAAATTAATTACGCCAAAATCTTAGCTTCTTCCGTGCTACTACCACCGGTCAGTTCATAAATGAGATTATTAAATTATAAAATAATGGCGATAATGAGAATCTGATTTAAGGTTATTTGCATAGCTATTTATTCTCTAATTAAACGAAGTTATAGCAAACTTAAGATTTTTTAGAACTGAGAACATTAGTTATATGTAGTATAACCACATCTAATATCAAACTGATTTTTAAAATAATAAAATATGAGTTATAAACTAGCTCACGCAAATTATTGATTTATAAATAAATTACTCATCTTAAATAATTCGTTAAAATAGATCTTACTAATAATGCAAAATGTTTTGAATAGCGAATGCAAACCTACATTTTAAATAGCTTGCGTAAAATATACTTTTTCAAATAACTGGCAAAATACATATTTTAAATCACTTACGCAAATATAATTCTTAAATAATCTGGGCAAAAATATGCGTTTTAAATAATATACGCAAAATATACATTTAAATAACTTTAGCAAAAGATTTTCATTTTAAGGAACTTTAGCAAAACATTTTCACTTTAGATTACTTGAGAAAAGATGCGTTTTAAATAATATACGCTAAATATACATTTTAAATAACTTCAGCAAAAGATTTTAAATAAGTTGTTCGGGCATTATAAATACCGATTCACTCTAGCACAAATATAATTCAGAAAAGAGTCTTAAGTATATTCTTTACATCGCAAATACTCTGATATGATAAAAGAGATTAATCACTCCCCTCCCCCCGATAATTTATTAACGCACAAGACTCCGTTCTGATAAAAACATAGCATAAATCAATAAACATGAACTTAAAACTATAGATAGATGACATAAGAATAAATTGCATAAACAATCAATAAGATTTATAATTTAGAAATGAATTTCTTGTATGGTTTTATAGAATTAGATGTTTAGGATTATTTAAAATTATTAATGATCAACGACTACTTAAAATTATTAATGATCAAGCAAGAATTTGGAGAGTGTTCTAAGATTTAAACAAATTTAAGATAAACATTTTAAGATAAATATTTTAATTGAACATTTAGAAAATATAATGGATTATGTGATTTAGTTAGCTAGCTTTCATTTAGAATACGTTTTAATTATGAGATTTAATATTTGTCAGAAAGGATTTACCGGCAAAGTCTCTTTTAAGGCATTGTTTCCATGTGCTTCTCACTATATTCAGTCAGGCTGAGCTTCTCTTAGATTTTAGTCTGGATGTAGCTTCGCAAATTTATCTCTGTGGCAGCTTTCCCCATTTCTCTGGTCAGGACCTCCCTGGTCTCTCAGGTACAGCTTCTTTCATTCTGTGATGGGCAGGGTGGAGGTTTTCTCACACCGGTAGCTGCTCGTGGAAGAGCAAACGGCTGTCTCTTTGTCTTCTAGCCAACGGTCATCTTTGGAGCAGCTTGGATGGTAGTTTTTTTTAAAGATTTAGCTTTCTAAACAGCAGGAACAGTTTTCTTACTTAGCTTCAGCTCTGGTCTTTGGAAATAATTTCGGCAGCAATCAAAATGTTCACAGCAACAGCAAAACTTAAGATGGATGATGATAGATGATGGAAGAGGATCTTGGTGGCTATTTGGGCCCCTTTTTATGCTACATTTTTGACAGTAGTAACCTCCTACTTTGAGTCATGCCACATCACAAGATGACTAGTTCAAACTAGCCTTTAACCAAATATCCAGTTAGTAAAAAAATATTAAGTATATCTAAATCTGGACTTGGAAAGACTCTATTGTTTTAATTGACGTCAAGGTTAAAAGATATATTTTCAAGAGAATGGTCACAAGCAATTTGTAAAGATTTTTGTATAGATTTATGCCTGACTGAATATTATAATTGGTCTTGGTTATAATTTTTAAATAGGTCAAATTTTAGCCAAAGATTTATTTTTAGAACGAAGTGTTAAAACTGATAAAACTTTCTGCTTGTAATTTTAAGCAAACAAAAGAATTGAAAACTTGGAAATTATTTAAAATAAATACTGACTTAAATAATTATTGAGAAAGAATATTGAAAAATAAGTAATATTATAAATTTAACTTATTATGCTGCTATATAGATACATTTTAATTATACAGTTATGTTTATTTCAGTTTTAACAAATGTAACAGAATATGCTCGTATATAAATATTTGAGACTGTAATTTTATATTTATAGGACGATTATATATGCACTTACCCTGCTATATTATAAGCACAAAGTTTTTAAAATTTAAGAAATACACGCCATCTGAGTACAACAAATATATACTATTATCGAAGATAATAGGTGAAACAGATGTAACTGTTTCATTATGTAATGCTTTATTAGATATGTCAGATGTGAATTAATATGTGTATGATTATTATATTTGAAATACCAGTATTATGTTAGTAAATACGATTTGAAAATATTTAAATTTAGAGTATAAATGATAATTAAAATAAAATGTCTTTAAATTTAAAACTTTATTCGTCGGTCAATTCTTTTAGCAATTCTTTTTACCAATTCTTTTATCAATTCTTTCACCACTACTTTTGTATAAGTTGTTAATGATTAAAAAATAGGCTGATCTAGTTAAGGGAATTGTTTCGAGCGCTGGATTATGAGCCTACTGTCCGAATACGTTAGTCTTAGACTAGCTGGCGCCCGGGGTTTACTCCGAAACAAATAAAGTGTTTGGATAGTAGGGGTTTAAATCTAGCAGCCGAGGTGGACCACAATCTGATCATGGGTATTGTTGATAATTAAAGCTATCAATAATATTTCCCACTTTGCTGGAACATGCCGGCTCGTTCACGTAACATTTATAATTCAATAAGATTATAAATGTATTATAAAGAAGTTTGAAACCAGCCAAAACATTTGCAGGGTAAGTAAGATCTTCTGCGGAGTGAACCCGGTACAATATATTTATTAGTTGATCAACTAGAAAGTAGATTATAAAAATCCAAAAAATTTCTTGACAAAAATCATTGGTACACAATTATTGATTATGATAAAAAAAAATTTAATGCACGATCTCTGTGAAGAATCCTTTGGAATTATAAAATCATCTTAAATAATAACTTAAATTTACCTTTTTATTAATTATATCTTGTTGAGATCGATTCACGACTCCAATAATGCCTAATTTGACAGGAATTATTCTACCACAAAGAACATCCATTGCATCTGTACCAGCATCCATCAAATCTAATTTGGTAACAACTGCTAATGTACGACGACCTATAATTTAAAATAAAAAATTCATTATTAAATTTAAGTTATATACTTAATTTAATGATTTTAATAACATATAGTACATAATTTGTTTTTATGTAGCATTGTAAAGGAAGTAGATATTATATGACTGTGTAACAATATACACATTCAGTACCTATCCATTGGATACCAATATATTATTTAAATAATTGTATTAATAACATTTAATATTGTATGTCGAAGTCTTATGAAAGTTTTTATCCATATTTGTTTCAATTTTATTAAGATATGCAGATATTAAAATTTAACGTTTGATAAAAGACGACAATAATTTAATTGCAAAGCAGAAATTGTTCAATTAAGATCAAATGAAAACTTCCTTGAGTTAAGGAAAGAACTTGAAGGCAAAGAAAAAGTTTAAGAACCGTCATGTAGCTTACTTTTAAGCATTGTAGCTGGTAAAATGTGTATAAAAATCATAAAATCTTTTATTGCTTTAATAAAGTTGATAATAATTATTTGTTTTCACCAACACATATTTGCTTTTCTTACATCTATACTTAGTCAAACAACTCATTTTATTATAAGAGCCCATTTTAAAATAGACATTTAATGTAAAGACTATTTAATTCTTGATTGCTTATTTATTTATTTTAAAAATATATTTGATTGTTCTTTTTCACATGGTAAAAAATTCATAATTGTTTTCTGTATCTTTCATGATTTCATGACTAGTGATCATTTCTTTGAGAAATTACTGCAATATTTCAAAGATACTATGATTAAAATGGCATTTAAATAATTTATTACAAGGTAAAGATCTCTACAATAGTGCTCCAAAGGAGATCAGTAAGATGGCATTATTCACCAGACTTTCCAATTTCCAGGTGGTGAGGATTTTAAATGATTATCCATCCTTGCTTTAACCTTTAACAAGAATAGCTATATTCTTTTACCACTATTTCTGCATTAATAGACCAGTTACTTAAAAAATCATGAATCTATTTGAAACATTAAAAAAAAAAAATTCAAGTTATATCCTATCCAGATTCAAATCATAGATTGTATGCAATCAGATGCACTAACCATTAAGTATTTATTAGATAAACAATATAAACTGTAACCTTCAATCATCAATTAATAAGAACATGTACACACACAAAAAATGTTAAAATAAAAATATTAGGTACTTGTGATCTTTGACCCATGTGGCCACCAGAGGCGCTGATCAGTCAACCACAGAAATACTTACAGTAGGGGCCCCAAATGCAGCAATGCAAATTCCAGACGATAGGCGGTGCTGTTCACAATGCGTAAGCACAGGAACATTTCACCAGCTGGCTGGCAGAAAGCTGTCCGCTTGGTGGCGCTGGTCACAATGCATAAGCCCATTTAGCTTACATAGTCTGCTACCAGTGACTACCAAGAACCTAGGTGGCGTGGATTGCCGTAAACATCTAGCCTATGTGTTGTCTGCTACCAGAAACTACCAAGATTCTAGCCCAACGCACTGATAGAGTTTATGTACATATTACTTAAAAGATGTCTGGCGTATAATGTACAGGTGTAATTAATTAAGAAGTTACAACTATTTAAATATGCGTACAAACTTAATAGTGTCACATGCTATTTCACAGTTTTATAAATGGATGTATATTTAAATTATTTCTTTTTAAAAATCAATCTTTTTTTTTTATTATTTACTCTAAAACTGTTTTTTTTTTTTAAATTAAAAAAAATGTAGTTTTTACGACAATGGTTTTTTTTTTTAAAAAAAGCAAATTTTTTCCCCCTTCTTTCAAAACTAGAAACCTTCCAAAGATAAAATCTAATATATTTAATTAATAGGGGCTTTACTAATGAATAGCTATGGTCAATTAATGAATTGGATTGATTTAATAATGAGACAGAGACTGATATATGATGAATTATATTTATTGACAATTTCATATATACTTGATATAACCCATTACTTAGCATTGGATAATGCACGTAGGCATTTTATTTACTAAACAACATTACTCTAGGCCATTTAGCAAAATAAATTTGTGGCTATTATTTAATTGCGCTAATTTTATGCTATATAATAAATCACTACATTCTACTTATTAGTTATTCTCTTTCATCATCAGTTCGAGTGGCTATTATACATGTAATCAAACCAAGTCTGGAGTGAAGCTTAATAATACATCCGATTATGATAAATTTATATATTAAATATGGGCATATAAAGCCTCATAGATAGCTTTAGATTGAACAGGCTTTCAAGAATGCTTCTGTTCAACGCCGAAGATTGCATATTATGGAGGTAAAGTTGGCTATAAAGATTTTACTAATATGCTACGCACAAGTAAAATATAATAATAAAGTGGCTCTGCGGATGGATGAATAGATTTTAGTTTTCGTGACCAACACCAGTTCACTCAATGACCGATTGTCATGCTGTTAAAAGGGAACCTTTATTTGGTTCGGAAGAGGCGGGGGACTTACGTACTAATCTGGTCCTTAGCTCAGTCTTAGCTACTGCACTACCCATAAGAGAGGAAGATGAGCTGGACTTAATGTGGCTCCATCTTATATATAAAAAACACAGCACAACGATAAAATATTGATAAATTTCACATCCGCCAAGCCGAAGTATATTATGAATTAAATACCATACATTAAATGAACACTAGTTTATCAGCTCTGCGATTTTAATAATTTTAAAACAGTTCTATAGCTGGACTGGAGATACTCGAGCTGGAACGAAGGTGAGTTCTTTGGCGGCTTATGGCATCTTCTCTTTAGTTGAGAGACGATTTAAGATGGTATTCCTATAGCTGGACTTGGGGCAGTTGAATTTGAACGAAGGTGAGTTCTTTTAACAGCTTATGGCATCTTTTATTTATTATCAGCTTGTTAAGGCAATGTTGGTTGTTGCTCCGGCCTTGGTTGTATCAAATTCCGACGTTCCATCATGGGAAAGGCAGCAAATTCTTGCCTGACTAGCAGGCCGTAAATAAATTAACAAATTTTCAGCTTCTCGTAGTAACAGCTCTTCAAAAGCAAAATGGAGTATCTTCCCGCTTAAAATCTAGCCTATTTATATATTTCCACCAAGCCTTAACACCTTTTTGGAATTTCGTTTGCCTCAGGACCAATCGACTTTTAATTAAACAAAATCATATAATCTAATTTCTACTACTGATAAAGTCTCCGAGGTGTTATTTTTAATTTACTTAAAAAAATTATTAAAATATATAAATTATATAACTTTGATTCCAATTTCATTAATTAAATTTCTTTTTAGGTGTTATAAAATGTTAAGGCTTAGCAGATAGTAATGGTATTATCATTTAATGATAAAATCTTTTGTTGAAACAAATTCAATCAGTGAACTAGATTTTACTTTTACCCCAGGTGCGGTCACTAACTGATTTCTTGTTTACACAAAATTCCCATTTTTAATTATAAACCGATGACTTTTATTTTAACTTGATATAAATAACTTTTACATATTTTCTTTATATTGTTTATTTAAAAAAAAAACAAATTTGACAGATCTTATAAAAAAATATTTGTTTCAATTATATCTATAAAACATTAAATCAGAAAACCGTGAATATATTTTTAAAAAAACATTTTACATTATTTTTATTTAATCTTAAATATTATATATACAAATCATTATGCCATAATTTCATGGTTTAAATTTTCCATCCACGTACGAATATAATACAAATATAAAATTTAGAATTGACTCATAGATTAATAAAATATTTTATGAATAATTATGAGGATTTCTAAGCTATAATTTTTATCAAACCTGTCTAATTATAGCGTACTTTCATATGTAAATGGACGATGCCATTCAAGCGGCCATGATAGCAAATTTCACCGCTCGACTTATACATAACATTTTAACATTTAGAATAGGTTTGAAACTAGTTCAGACGAGTAGGTCATTAGGTTGATGGTGAAACGGAAAGGGATTGGAGGGTTTCCGTTTCAATACAAGCCTAACATAAGCATCAAACATTCATAACTATTTCAATGGACCTTCATGCATTCAGTGCTGCTCTTAATAATTTAAATGCAGTTGACTGCAATGTTTTTTCTTAATCTTTTAAAAACAATCCAAATTTCAAAAATAATTCTTCAATCTGTGTTTGTTTTATAGACCATGACATTATATTAAATGTATATATTTTTTAACCTGCAACTTAAATCTGTGGATGATACTGTCTCACATATCTTGGATTACTGTCCTATCTTCATTAATTTACATCTTGTGTTGTTTCATTCAAAGCAGAATCTTTCTGCTATATTGTCATTTCTGAGTCTGTATATTTTAATAAATTTATTATTTACCAAAGATAATAAAACTTGAATGGATTATAAATTTATTTAGATCGTATATTACAAATAATAGATGTGTATACATAAATTGTACTGTAAACTTCCTTTAAATTTGAACTGAATAGATATTTTAATATATTTAAAGGAGTTTGATTTGCTTTTTCTCCAGTAATTTAATCTTCGAATTATTGTTTGCCGTGTAACAGCTTTTTAAAATAACATGTTTGCGAAATATTAATTGAAAGATGTATAAACCGAAATATAATTTGTATTACTTTAAAAGTTATTGGATAATATTGTTTGAAAGTGTAAAAAAAAAAGGTTTACAATCATCTTTTAAAATAATACAGTTTAGAAAGAAGGGGAAAAAAATTAGCTTTTTTTTAATTTTTTTTTTTAAAAAAAAAGATTGTTGTAAAAATTATATTTTTTTTAATTTTTAAAAAAAAAAAAACCACTTTTAGAGTAAATAATTAAAAAAAAAGATTGATTTTTAAAAAGAAATAATTTAAATATACATCCATTTATAAAACTGTGAAATAGCATGTGACACTATTAAGTTTGAACGCATATTTAAATAATTGTAATTTCTTAATTAATCACATCTGTACATTAGACGCGAGCCATCTTTTAAGTAGCATGTTTAAATAGTTGTAATTTCTTAATTAATCACATCTGTACATTAGACGCCAGCCATCTTTTAAGTAGCATGTACATACACATCTGGTACACAACAGGGGGTAAAAGAATGTGCTGACATTAATGTGTAGATAGTAACCTTGGCATGAATCTCTTGCATATCCCTGACCACCGTGCCTAAAGAAATGTTTACTAATGTCGCATCAGATGAGACGACACATAAGCTAGATGTGTTTACGGCAATCAGCGCCACCTAGGTTCTTGGTAGTCACTGGTAGCAGACTGTGTAAGCTAAATGGGTTTATGCATTGTGACCAGCACCACCAAGCGGGCAGCCTTGCTGCCAGCCAGCTGGTGGAATGTTCCCGTTTTTACGCATTGTGAAGAGCGCCGCCTATTGGCTGAAATTTGCATTGCTGCATTTGGGGCCTCTACTGTAAGTATTTGTGGTTGACCCTGACCAGCCCCTCTGGAGGCCACATGGGTCAAAAATCACAAGTACCCAATATTATTTTCTTAAAACCAACTAGACTAATGTGAATTGGTAAATCTAAGGAAGGTCACCAAGTGTCCATGAAGATAATAGTATCGACATCAGTTAAACTAGCCTTAAAATCCATAAGCAAAATATTATTAGATAAATTTAATATTTGCAAAACCAATAAATAGTTTATAATCAGATCTATAAAATGAATATGAAATTCAAATTATGAATTAGGTGATAAATGAATTAGGATGTAGATAACTAAATGGATGATGAAAACAAATAATAATTAAATAATGAAAATGAACGAGCTTAAGAGTGAGGAGAAAAGAAAGGAAGTGTGTTAGTATAATGAATGATTAAGATGATGATAGAATAGAAGCCAATGAAGGATGAATCAATTATGAGAATGAATTAAGATAAAATGAGGATGAAGAAATAAAAAAAAGAAAGATCAGGATAAAATATGAGAACAATGTTGATGAAGAATGAGATCCTGAACTATAAACTAATATTGTATTAAGTAACAGTAAGATAAAATAAAACAAAGTATGGATTCTAAGCTTGATGAAACCAGAATATTTAACCGTGAATTTAAAATAAAATATAAGTTTTAAAAACTAGAAAAAAAATCCTAAAATCAAAGCACAACGAATAGCTTTAGACATAAAAATTACCATAAATTCAAAATTATGACTGTGAATTAATAATTTACTTTTTTCAGGGTTCAGATAACTTAAATATTACTATTTTACAAGATATACTTGGGTCAGGGTTCAGATAACTTAAATATTAATATTTTACAAGATATACTTGGGTCAGTGAGAAGGATTTTGTCACTACCCAAATATAACAAACAAAGAAAGCTCATAAAAGAAAATAGAATTAATAAAGAATATTTGGCAATCCTAATATGAAGAGTAATATGAACTTTAAGTTTTATGAAGTACAAATAAATTCTTAATAAAGCATGCACAATAACTTACAACTCTCTTTTATTAAATAACTATGAGCAATATGATCAAATCAGTGAATGGTGTATCTTATGATTCAAATAAACAGGTTATTCCAAAACCAATAAATCATTAAAATATTAGATTGTTTTCTCATCCTTGGTGTTCGCCACAGGATGGCGCTGATGCTAATCAAAAACATATGCATATAACGATTCCGGGCCGGACCTAAATGATCAATTTGATCTAAAAAGATCCGATTTCTTAGATTTGTAATAAAATATTCTACTAACTAATATTATTATATGATGTTAGTTTTTTTCATTTTTGTAAATGTTTATTAATCTTATCTTGATTTTGAGTTTGTGTGTGTGTGTCTTTAAAGTTACGGTGTTTTTCTAATTTTTTTTTTTTGACTTTACGTGTGTCTTTTTAAAGTTACGGTCTTTTTTTTTTTTTGGCAAGAGTAAATCAATAATTTTATTCAAAAGCAAGACTTAATAAGTAAATGTTTATTAATCTTATATTGTTTTTGAGTTTGTGTGTCTTTAAAGTTACGGGGCTTTTTCGAATTTTTTTTTTTTTGGACTTTAGGTGTGTCTTTTTAAAGTTACGGTATTTTTTTTGCATGAGTAAATCAATAATTTGATTCAAAAGCAAGATGCAATAAGTCAATGTTTATTAATCTTAGATTGTTTTTGAGTTTGTGTGTGTGTGTCTTTAAAATTACGGGGCTTTTTCTCATTTTTTTTTGGACTTTATATGTGTCTTTTTTTAAAGTTACAGTATTTTTGGTCAAGAGTAAATCAATCATTTTACTAAAAAACCAGACGTAATTCTAAATCTATCAAAAGTAACGTAATTTATATACTACAATTTAGAATTGATACCCGACCACTATTAGTAAGGACCGTCATTGAAAGACTCGATTGAAAAATGATACCCAACTGATTTCCATTTTCTTTTTTTTGGAGGGGGGCAGTAATGAATCAGAAAGTGGGTTGTTTTTGTTAAGTTTGTCTATATAAAAAGGGTACCGTTATTGAAATACTAAATTTAAAAATGATAGCCGACTAATTTGCGTTTCTTTTGACAGTAATTAATCAGAAAGTGGGGTTTTTTTTTTTTTTTTGGTAAATCTTGTGTATATATAAAAACAAACAAACCGTAATTCAAAGACTCCATTGAAAAAAATCAAACCCCGTTGAATTTGCTTTTTTTTTTTTTTTTTTAAAGACAGTAATTAATCAGGAACTGAGTTGTTTTTGTTAGTGTGTAGATATAAAAATGAATCTTATTTGGAAATAATAAATGTAACAAAACAAAAAAATAATAATACCCGATTAATTTTATTTTTCGGACAAGTAATTCCTAATAATTAGATAGTGGGTTGTTTTTGTTTGTGCGTATATATATAGCAAAAGTAACTGGTCACGGACGAATTCTCGCAAAAATGGTACTTTTCGCATGATCCTTTAATTTTTTTTCCATTTCCCACCCTTAAAAGCAATTTTTGAGGGTTACCCCTTCGCAATGGATTCTTCAGGACATTATTATTAAACTTACAACAGTAAAGTAAGTTACAACACATTAAAAAAAATAGTCATGAAATTTAAAAAAACTACGACTGCTTCCAATACACACACTCTCACACGAAACTACAGAGAAAATAGATATTCTACTATTACGAGAAAATTATGAACAAAATCGACTACTACGGCAGCCAATCAAGGCATTTCTTTCTCTTTGCTTTTAGCAATAAAAAAAAAGCCATAACTGGCAGCCGTCGGGAACTCTTTCTGTGTTTTATCATAGAAAGAAGTCTCTTTGTGTTGGCTTCTGTTGCCGCCACCGCCTCCTCCATCCAACATAATGTGAGGACTTTTCTGCGTTTATAATGTAGAAAAATTCATCTTTTGTTGGGTGAAGGCCGGTGAAATGGTATATTTCTAAGAATTTACCTAGAAATAGTGACATCTTAAGGCGAACACCAGGGATGAGAAAACAACCAAATATTATTTAAAATAAGATATGGACTTAAAATCAATAATGTTCTGATCAATAAGCCATAAATTCTAAATGTACTTTAAATGTAAGAGCTTACCAAAATCATTGTGATATATTAATGCGTAATAAAATATACTGTATTGATTGATGATGAGTTTAAGACAATAAGATAATGTGTTGATAGCAATAACAATAATAATAATATGGACGATAATTAGCAAAAAGGCTACAGACAACTAAATATATTTTCAAAACAACAAAATTTATATTTACAACTTTCTAAAATAATAATAAATAATTGAGAACTTATATATTTCAGAAACAATATAAAACAATGTATACTCATTTGGTTACAGGTATATTCCTTTTAAATTTATTAACAATTTTAAAGCACTGATGTGTCTAATAATTGTTATTTCTAACAGCTATCTATAGTATGCCAATGAGAGCATTAAAGTATAACTAAACTTTACTAGTAAGTAATATGATAATGACAATTATCATATGAAGCACAAACGACAATTATTATTTAGCATTCAGCAATCAATTATATGAATATGGGGACATACAGGATACTAAACGTTGCCCTTGTCCACAGAATAATCATCTTAACTATTGAAATGTCTTACAGATCCATCGGCGAACTACTGCTTGATAGAAATAAAATGAAACTATGTATGTGTATCTCTTATTATGCCATACATAAGTTTTATAATTACTAACAAATTTTATTGGTTTGCTTGTAAACTGTTGACAAGGTCCCACAGCACAATACATACACTATTTTATTTAGTTAAACACTGTAGATAAAGAAGTGTCCTTGAAGCTATATTGCCATACAATTTTAAAACACCAAGAAATTCACCATACACAGTGGAAAATAACTAGACACCATCATGAGGGATCAGGCAATAAAGAGAGGCTCCTCGAAACATTATATAGTTGTATAACAGCATATGAAAATAATCCTTCTTAAGGATTAAACTTTACCAACTAAACATAAAATAATTATAAGCCTCAACAATATAATCCTCTCAAGAGATAAGCAATGGGAGGGCATACTTCACATACCAATGAATACTATCAATAATACAATATTTAATAAAATTATGTGTTTCTCACACTTATCAAATGGTAACTAGCACAAATCCTCATCAAAACAATAGCAAGATAAAATAATTCTCACATTAAAAGCTAAAAAAAAAAAAATCCCACCTCAAACAATGCATATGTTAAATAATGTACGAAGCCAACAAAGATACTGTAAGTCAAAATATTTTAAAAAGCATAATAAAATTTGCAATAATAAGAAACACACACAGTCAATGAAAAATAGCATAATTTATATAAACTAAAGTGGACCCACTAAATTATAGGGAAAATATTGTAGAGATATAAAACGAATGTATACCTGATTATAAGGAACACTCCATACAATAAAATAATTATGTCATCATAAGTAAATACTATTATGCTTCTGACAAATTATTCTGTCTGTTTACCCATAGATAGAATGTCAATAAATAATTTTTATAAATGTAAGAAATGTATATCTCTCTCTATCCAGACAAGCTTAATTTAATATTAACTTTAAGCTAACCAGTACAAAAATATATATATATATAATTTTACCTTAGTCTGTATTCAGACTCATTGTATATTTACACCATAAATAGAAAATAAATAAATATATATATATATACCTTAGTAGCATATCCAAAACTAATATAAAATATTAATAAACATGAACAATATAAAAAAAAACCATTATTATTATTATACTTCATCTTATTCACATAGTCTGTAATTTAAAAACCTTCGCTATAACCTGACTGATAAGGGAAAATGATATCATTATTGGCTGGCAAACTATTTTATCAGGCGATGCATCCATACTCTTCATATTTTATCATGGTAAAGTAAATAAAATATTTAAGAGTTCCTGGCAAATAAAAACGATACAATAACACTCATAAATATTTTTCTTTAGAGTTTGGAATCCTTTTTTTTTTTTTAAAAAAAAAAAACAAAGTGATAGTTTAGATAATATCTCAGATTGAAACAGCAAAAAAAAAATTTTTCTCAAAAGAAATATTAATTTTTCCATCTGCAGTAATATATTGGAATAATTAAGAATGATTCCTGCATTTTAAAATCTTGTTATTAATATTTTAGACTAGTGTTAACTCCAGCTTTCCACAATAGTAATTAAAAAGTTGCTACCTACTTTTTAAAATTAAATTCATGCATTACAATATAAGTAAATCTTAATATTCTTTAGAGTAGACTTCATTTTTTAAATTTAAATTCAGAAAGTTTTGTTCTGATTATTTTTAATTTGTTTCCCATTTATAATTAGTATCAAGGCAAAAACATATTTATATTTATTTTATAAATGAACACACAGAACATTTTTATTTTCTTTCTTCTTGCTCTTCCAAACAAATCATTGTTAATCTTTAAAGGTTCATAATAAATGTAATAACTATGATTGTAGTAAGATATAGAATAAAATTTTATGCTTACAATCTCTTGTCCGCTTTTAAATCTGAAGTCCCTTTGAACGAAGTAGTTGTTTTTCAAAATGGTTCCCTTTTTTTTTTAAATGTGAAATAGTGGTGATTGTCAGTTGACACATCAGTAGGTCAATGCATGCAAGGAATTGAGTTCTCTACTCCATATTCATAGGTCAAAATACAATTACTTATCCTTTAAATTCTGTTCAAATTCAATTCCAGTGTTATTTATTATAAGCTTCTTCTTGGTCTTAACTTTTGTTATAGCCCAGATGTTATTTCTTCTCTTGTCTTTTTAAAATGATCTACCCCCCCCCCTTACAAATTCTGCTAGGTTATCTATACTGTATCCAATGGAATTGTCGTAAAAATAAAAAAAATAGATCAATTAAAACTTGATATGTACATACAATTAATATGTCTCCATCTGTATTGATTTGTGAGAACTAAGCAAGCTGTTCAAAATTATTTTAAATCACAATAAAAATATGCTTAGGGATTAATTACAAAGATTAATTTAGAATAGTTATGATTTTAAATCTATTTTGATTATTATTTAATAATAATAAAATATCAAATGTTTCTATATTTATAAATTACTAAGAACAATAATAAATTATTATTTTCATATTCTTAACAATTAGTTCACCTGACAGAGTGCCTATTAGAATCTCATACACATCCTGCCAGAGGGTTTAGCATATCTTGAACAGTCTGAGTCTTTATCACTCTCAGGAGATTTATTGATAATATTTACCAAATTTTATAATAAAATTTGGCAACCATGATAACATATCACTAATATATTTCAACTATTGTCAAATAAAATTTTACACATTTGTCCACATAAATAAGGCTTGACAAACATCGAGCCTAACCACAAGGTTACAATATATATATATAGTGATCATGCCATTTGCCACAGTCCACTAAAAAGAGTTTTAGTATAGTCAGTTTTATAAAAAAAAATTAAATTCTTATAAATCAATACCATTCTGTATTAATTTTGTACTTAAGACAAGATCAAATGTACTATATAATTGATTAAAAAGCTTATCTAAATTATTTTAAAGATATCTCAGTTCAATCTAGAAATAAAAATAAGCTATAATCTATTATTTAAATTATAAAATTAATTAGTGTTTATTATAGTTAAAAAATATAATGTTAAAATAATAATTTTAACTGTAAAATTTAATATTCAATAAGTTTTTTTAATGTATTTTAAATAATTTTTATTTTCAGTTAATCATTTAAAAGAGGTCTTATTTAATTATTCTAGAATATTCAGAATGATGTCATTAAGTCTGCAGTATGTGGATTTATCTTTGTACACACATACTATGGACAGATTAAATTTAGTTCTTTGTTAATAAAATTTAATAACGTTAATTTCTGATTTTAGTTCCAAATATCATGTTTAATTATAAATATATTATTCTAGACCGTATTTGTTTAAATACAAATCAATATGTTGATTTATGAATTATTTAATATAATAAAGTATTGGAGTTCTGAATTATTTAATATAATAAAGTATTGGAGTGAAAGTATTATAAAGATGAACTATTTAAAATCATTTGTGTATATAATATTTTGAACCTTCTTGATATTAGACATTTTTTTTGAAATGAAGTTTAGAAATTATTTTATATCAAGTTCATAGAATTTGTTTACAATGTTAAAGGAAGTATTTTGAGTGTAAAAATTAAATAATAGTGGTTCGGGATGTAATAGGTGGAAACAAAATCCTGAGTAATAGGGATGTTTGAATATAAATATTATCTGCGAAATATAATGTTGTGAGTTGATAAATAAAATACAGTTAAGAGAGTTCTGTATATATATTAATACATGGTCAGCAGCATTTCTTTCAATAGATCAGTTAAGTACTCAGGTAGAAGCCATGTCAGGAATTTAAGGTAGACACAAGAATATGTGGCTTTAAACACTGCAACCATGATATTTTATTACTTGTTTCAATTATTGTAGTTTTTGTATCCCTCACTTTAATCACTGTTTATCACACTGGATCTTGCATCGTGAATGTTATAAATGTTTGAAAAAAAAATGGCTGGACTATAGAATGTTGTTAGTATTTGTTGAGAGCAAGAAGAGAAAAAGATTTATCACAAATGATATTTATTTAATATGGATAAAGATATGGAATGACTTAATATTCCTGTTAGTAATAATAATGGAGATTACTAAAATATCAAATGTATATTTTGATTGTAAGAGGATGAATGAGTGTGATATCTGAGATAGATAAATATGATACATATAAGTAATTTTCAATTATTTAAAATAATGTGCCTATTCTGATAAGTTAAATTAAGTAAAATAAAGTTATAGAGTTATAAAAATTTTGTAGTATATAACTTACAAAATAGAGTATGAATTTATGCTAACGGATATATTTTTCTTTATTATATGATGATGTTGGTGATTTACCTGGATGATCAAGGTAAGTTTTATTGAAATATGTACAAAAATATGTGTTGTTGTCTAGAAATAATTTTACGTATCAAATCTTAGTAGTTATGAATCTTATTTTGAAGTTACAATGGTGAGTGAATATCACTACGAGTATAATCTTTAAAGTATAGAAATTTATATGCTATTAGTTAGGTATAACTTTATGTATCGAACCCTAGTAATTATTGATATTACTTTGAAATTACAATGGTGATGATGAATATTACTATTTTATTTTATTTTTTATGAATCAAAATATATAAAATGTGCTAACACGCACAAGCACACAAAGCTAAAAACAAAAAAAGAAAATATATATTATTATTTTTTATTTTCATATCTATTCCATTAAATGGCTAAGCACTTTCAAGGGTCAAAGCCCTCATAATCATTACAAACTATAATAAATTGACTCGGAGTGATGCAAATGAAATGATTATGCATTCCATTTCTTGGATATTTTGTAGCAAGAGTCTTTTCTATTGAAAGCGCTTAGCCATTTAATGGAATAGATATTAAAATAAAAAAAAATAATATATATTTTCTTTATTTGTTTTTAGCTTTGTGTGCTTGTGCATGTTAGCACATTTTATATATTTTGATTCACAATTAGCCACAAAGTATAAACTGTTTGCTTATTATTTTTTATGATAAATAGTCAGAGTGAAGACTATTTAATATTTTTTTTATTTTTCTTATGTAAATAATTTTGAATATTATTTTTTATCTTTTAAATTTTTGAATATTTAGATTATATAAACTTACATTTTGTAAATTTAAATAATGTTTTGTTAAAATAAATTTGTTAATGCTGTTTTGAATTTATATCATGTCTTGAGAGTTTCTTTGCTTGTTATCTCCAAGTGATTTATTGATCTTCTCATTCACACACATGTATTATAAGAATTAATTATACGATTACATTAATGTACATGATCTATAAGAAATATATTATGGTTATTAAGATTATCATTGTAGAAGATATTATTATTGCTAAACATGAAAGGTATACAATGCCATATTATGGTTATTAAGATTATCATTGTAAAAGATATTATTGCTAAACATGAAAGGTATATAATTGTTTTATCTGATAATTATATTGAAAGTGTGATATTTCTGAAGATGCAACATAAAAGATTAGAATTTTAAAACATAATATAACATGGAAATATTTTGAATTTATTGTAGATAATGAATATTACGTTTATTAGAGTCTTTAATTTTAATTATGTGTTATTGAAGGGCACAATTAAATAGATGTGTTATATTAATTAAGAGTCTTGAGATATTATATTTTGTTTCGTAATATAGTCGAGTATATGTAAAATCCCTAACTATATTTAGCTACATTATTTTATATGTAATTATTAGAATGAGATGAACCTGAGATAATGATAATGTTAAGAGTGAGATTAGATGATAATGTGCAAGAATTTTATTTGGTGATAGATTTAATATTATACTTTTTATAAAAGAATAGTAATTATTTAGCGATTTATTATAAATTTTGTAATTGTGTAGTTAGAATTTATTTTATGTTTATGTGAGTCATGGGAATTATTACAGATAGTGCTAATAAATTAGGTATGAGTGATATTATTCCTATACCATTGAAAGTGTATCTTTTGGGGTATATTCTTAATGTTAAACTAATATATTGCTTATAATAACTTCTTTCATATACGCTTTAATGCAAAAAATTTTTTTAATAAAACTTCTTTATTTTCCTAACAGTTTCAACTGTCCAGCAGTCTTCATCAGAGCTACAATATTTGAATGATATAAATACATAATCATTACTTCATATATATATGTAAATCAAAATATATACACATATATCCCCTACATACATATATAGATCCACATTGGCCATAGACATATATATATACATATATGCATATTGAAATATATACATATATCCTTTAAACGTAAAGATACACATAGCCCCATATACATATACACAAATCCATATATACACATATATAAATACATACACAACTTACATATAAAATACATATATATACAAAAATATATCTAATACACACTTTTTTTAAATATTATATTTTAAAAACTATTTTATTTTTATTTTTAAGAAATTTTTTTACAATATTACCCTTTTATTATTTCTTTATTAATATTATTTTATTTTATAATGTTTACTTTTCATTGTATCTTGCTATCTAATCTTTTTTAATTATTATCTAATATATAATATCATCTTTTGTTTTATTTTAATATCTATAATTTTAATTTGATAAACTTTTACCTTTTTATTAGTTCTAGTCTTATTCTTTATTAATAATTTATATTTTTATTCTCTTCAATAATTCCTTACTCATTTTAACTTACCTTTCTCAAACTTCCTCTCCTTTTTTCAAAAATTTCTACCTTTTTTAAATATAGACTCCTTTAATACAACTCCCCCTGTTATCAATTTTCTAAAACTTATAATTCTATTTGAAAAATTAAATCCTACAAACCTTTATATGTATAAAAAATATTTACAAGGCTTTAGCTATATCCACTTATTAAAATTTTTTTATATATTTATTTTATTATTATGAATCCTATAAACTAATACTATTTTTAATTTCTATATTTTATATATCCCCATACATACACATATATACACACCTTTTATTACTAATAGCCCTACAAAAACAAGGATTATAGGCCCCCATCCCTATTCAAACTAGGTTTTACCTTCTTAATTAATATTGCTTCTTTTATTTTTCTATCTCTTCTTTTATTAGTATATTCTATCATTTGTACATTATCTTTCCCAAATATGCCTTTTCCATAGTATGCAAATAAATCGGTGACTTTTTGTCATCTGTTGAATTAACCTTGTAAAAATTGAATTCTTCTTCTCACCTACATATTTAGTCCTTATCTTATTATTCCTACAAGATCTAAAATCTATCTGATATACCCCATTTATACATTTTCCTATTCCTTTAATTCATTATCTAATATATTCATTACATTTTTCTTCTTTTATTTACTACCTTATATTTAATTACATTATATTTTTTATTAATTTTTCTAATTATTTTATTAATGCTGTTAACTATATTATTATTATATGGTATTATATATATGAAGTAATAGTTATGTATTTATATCATTCAAATATTGCAGCTCTGATGAAGACTGCTGGCCAGTCAAAACTGTCAGGAAAATAGTTTTATAAAAAAAATTTTTTGCATTAAAGTGTATATGAAAGAAGTTATTATAAGCAATATGTATGAATATATGAAGAAATGCAAAGAAAGTATAGGAGAAGAATAAGAGTATATAGTTCTAATGTTAAACTAGCTATATACCTTGCTAAATGCTTTATGTTGTGTCTCATAAATTTTTAGTATTTTTATCAAAATATTTTTATTAGTAAAATGAGCTAGTCCTATTTTAAAGTAGCATAATGATAAATGAACTGGGTATTTTATTTGAATCTAGTTACTTATTTTAAGTTGTGATTTGACTTTATTAATTTATTAAATAAATTACTTAAATATTTTTTCTTAAATTTTTTATTTTAGAGATGGGAATGAGCTACTTAAAGTATTGCCTTAATAATTATTAGTTACTGTTTAAACAACTTAATTAACTAATAAGTTAGAACAAAGAGCTAGAAGTACTACTTTAAAGTTTAGCTGGAGTTGCTTTAGTAAGGATACAATATATATATATAACAATTTAAATATTTATATATTGCAACAGGGCAGGTATAATCAGACCCTGTTGCGATAAATAGACAAATATGTATTCATATACTTAACGTATTATTAAATATATAAATATTACTAATGTATTATTAAAAAATATATGTATTACTTTACTAACAAAACTAATATTTACAAGTTGATGTATAATCAACGGTCATTTGAATGGTCATATTGAATTGTAATTTAGTTATTTCAATGAAAAACTCATAAAAAAGATATAGGGGGTATACAGTGCTCTGATTTTTTTTCTTTTGCCAAACCCAGCTATACATATCACTATGTATATATATGAGTGCGTTTTGAATCAATTAAATATGAAAATTCACAAAATAAAAACATTTTGTTCGATAAACTTTTAAAAATATTTATATTAAGTCAAAGAAAGAACTATAAATGCCAAGATGGAAGACAGTGATTTACAGAACAATGAAAGTGACTGTTATAAAAACCTTGGAATGTCAAGTTCTAATTAAATACCAATTAGAAAAAAAAAAGGTGTAAAAAGTTTTTACAGTGCAATCCAATGAAGGCACATGGAATCTTAATTGGAAATGGAAAAATGAATGAAAAGAAAGAATTAAGAGAAGGGGCAGAGTCGGCAATTCCTGATTTGAAAAGAAAGATAAATTTTATAATTAAAAAAAAGAATTAATTATTATAAGTTTGGGAGTGGAAGAAAGCACACTTTAGACTTATATACAGAAATAAGAATCCAGAAATCAACGTTATACATTGGTAAAATATGATCAGGCTGGGGTAGAAACTTCAAAGTGCGAGGTGTTCAAATCCATCCCTTGAATGTATAGCAGCTGCCAATATCGGAGGACGTCAAGCCTGGAAAATCACCTCAATAAGTAAATGTTGGATCGTATGAGATGTGTAAAAGAATAAATAGAATTCAGCCATGGAATCCGAACTTCAAAAAGTCCGTTCATCATCCAAGGACCGAAGATTTCTCTTTCACCAGGTGAATCCAATAAATTCCCCAGGAAAAACACAGGTACCATTTTCTATTTGCTATATATGTGACCTCTTAGTAAGCTTACTCCATGTAATTCAGAAAACTGTTGTTTGATCCAATTGTGAACTTAAATTTTCTTTTTCTTTTTGCACAGAGAGTTTAAATTATTTCCTACTGTCTTTATTTAGCATATTAATTTGTCCATACATAATTAAATCTTCGTTGCAACATACATATTATAACGTATTTGTGTGTGTGTGGGCTTTGGTAAAAAAAGAAAAGAGTAAATTAACAAAAGGGAAAACTGATAGGAGTCTTTGATAAATAATAAAGAAAAAAAATAGAATTGATTTGACTTACGTAAATATTATTACTAATAAATATGTATAAAATGATGAATGTTTTTTTTCTTTTAAGTTTTGAGTTTTTTTTGAAGAAAAAAAAAGAAGATTAGATCTACTCCCGGTAATTTTACCACTCACCCTGAGAAAGCTAGCTGCAGGCCCGGTCATTTTATCATCTTATTACATACTTCCATATTGTCCAGTATAATTCTTACCTACAGTTGAGATTGGTGCTTGGAGTCTTTAGTTAGACGTCCATAAACATACTGTGTACGATATCGAAGAAAATTATATTTGTATAGGATTTATATTTTTGTTCATATGCGTATATAGATATATACCCTCATACTCGCGTGAAGACGAGTACTTTAAGAAACATAGGTAAAGGGGTGGACCTGTTACAATATATATATACATGTTTAATGTATAAATTATCAAAATATAGAATTTCATTTAAATGCTATATTAATTTTAATCTGATTTCAATTTTAAAACGGAAATATTATCAAATTTTGAATATTAACTGTTTTACTAACAACATGAATAATGCAATAACCTTGTACTTTATATATAAAAAAAAAATCATTCAGAAAGTATTTAAAAATAATTTTTACATCACTAATATAATAATTTTTAACCTATGATTAAAGATTATATTTACTTTATATTTCAGTAGTAATAACTCCTATAATGTCTATCAGAAAATCATTGAATTATACAAAATCATATTATAAATAACAGTGCTTATGGGATAAATAAGGTTAGGAGTAGAAACTTCAAAAGTTGTACAAACTTAAAAATAGTCAATAAAATAATAATTTCTCTATAAATAATTTTTTTTTCTTCTGATTATTGATAAGACATAAATTTATAATGTACTATTTTCTTTTATCAATTTTATTTATTTAGTATGCTAAATTAATCTCTTTTACAAATCATTCACCAATAGAAGACTATTACTTTTCATATTCAGAACTAAATTATTGGATATGTGCTTTTTAATTGAAATTGCAAAATGGATATTGTAATGACTAGTCTTTCAAAATCAAAAAGATCTTATGGAATAAAAAAAATGGCAGTGTGTGATGATAACTTATTTCTGATTTACATAAAAAAAAAGTAATTGATATACAGCCAATGTTTTCATTTAGCAATCAACATATTTACTGTAAATGTTAATTTTATTATTTGACACAATATTTAAAGATTCAACTATTTTAATGGATTGAAAAACCTTCCAAAGTTTTTATCTGACTAAGGAAAATACATCACTGTTAATATTAAAAAGATGACCTCACCAAAAAAAATAAATAAATAAATAAACGATCATATTGTTGATATTCACAATGGCTTTAATTAATTATTAGTAATAATATTCATGTTCAAGATTTGGGATATGTTTTCTAATTGAACATTAAAAACAATAAGCTGGTTAATAGTCTAATGAATAACAGCAGTAAAGATATTTCTTTATATAATAGTCTTTATATGACTTTCCTAGGCATCAAATTTTTGGGTCAAAAATTATACCTGAAATAAGAATAATATTGTTTTTAATATCTTACTATAAAAATTAACCATATTTTTATTCCATAACATGTACCACTTCAAACTATCTTTTTGTCTCAATTCTAATTTCAAAAAAATTCTTACATGATTAAAAACCTGAATTTAATTTCTTTTTTATTATATTTATTCAACTATCTATATTTTTAAAACTCTTAATTTATCCATTAATTCATTCTCGATCTTTATTTTAAGATGTTTGTTACAACTTACTATTTTTTTCAAAATGTTTCTCTATATTTTAATTCATTTTAATTTCAAAACTATTTTTAAATGCTATTAATGATTTTTATTTTCTTGTAGCAATACCATCAGCAAATTTAATTTATATTGCTTTTATATCTACTAATGTTTATATTTTAGTATTCAGACATCAGTTGTTGTTTATTTCATATATAGTTCTAAACTAAAGGAAAAAAATAGTGAGATAATATAATCATCAGTATAAGAATGATGTTTGCTTTTTAATCAGTGAAAAATTCTTTTCCTACTACCATTAGGTACTGCCTGTTTCACAACTTTTTGCGTAATTTTTGAGTAAGTCAAAAACTATACATCTTTATTACTGTGACACACTAAAATACATCTTATTTAATAACTGCATTTAAAAAGTGTTTTTGTATTGAAAATATTTTCACAAAGAATACATATCAAATAATTATAATACTTAAAATGAACAATTACTAAAGTTTATTCTATTTGCTAATGCATTAAAACATAAAACAATATTCCCCTTCTTTTCATAACTTTGATAAAGTTTGTGCTAATAAATAAAAAAAAAAATTTCCTCTATTTTTTCATATTCATTAAAGTTCAGAATATCATGTATTCTCTTTCAGCAAAATTTGTGCATGTCAGTTATTTTTATATAAATATAAATTTATCTGATGGGTGTGTGTTTATAAAAAAAACAAAAGACAAAATTTAAAAAATAATTTACCATCAGGATCCACTTCTTTGGCTAATTTAAGCGATTCAGAAGTAGCCATATCTGTGTTTGCTGCAGTTACAGCAAGTATAATTGAATTAGGATTACTAACATATTTAAGCACCAAAGTACGAATCTGATGTTCAATATCTAGCGGTTGATCACCCACTGGAACCTAAAAATATTAAAATATCAATTGGATTATATACATATATATTTATATCTTCTCCTTTACCTCTTTTGCATTTTTCTTCATATGCCATATATATTAAAAAAATTTAATCATCTCCTCTAATACATTTTAATGCAATCTTTTTTTATATAATTCCTTCTTTATTTTACTTACAGTTTCGATAGTCCTGCAGTCTTCATGAGAGCTATAACATTTAAACATATAACCACTATTTTATATACACATTAATATACATATTTTATATTACCATTCATAATCATATTTAATTTTAACTCTATAGCTTTGCTTCAATTATTTCTTACTTATATTTTCTTATTATTTCTTTATTTATTTTTACTTTCATTTTATTTTATTCTATCTTGTCTATCATTCCACATTTATTCTTTAATATATTACTATAATCTTTCAATTTTATTTTTTATATATACTTATTATCTAATATCTTTTATTATCTTCTATTATTTTATATATTTATTCCTTGACTAATAATTTCTAATTTATTCTTATTCTTATCTATATTTTTATTTTCCTATTCTCATTTTTTATTTTTCATTTTACTTACCTCTATAACTTTCACTGAAATTGATAATAGAAGGAGATATATGAAAGGAGTATATGAAAAAGAAGCTAATAAATTTTTTTTTAAAAATAGTCAGTTGCAGTTGTAGAAGTGAAAGTTGTAGAGAGGTAAGTAAAATAAAAAAATAAAAATAAGAATAGGAAAATAAAAATAGAAATAAGAGTAAGAATAAAATAGGAATTATTAATAAAAGAATAAATATATAAAATAATAGAAGATAATAAAAGATATTAGGTAATAAGTATATAAAAAAAAAATGGAAAGGTTATAGTGATATAATAAAGAATAAATGTGAAATGATAAATAAGATAGAATAAAATAAAAAATAAGAATAAAATGATAGTAAAACTAAGTAAAAAAAATCATGAGAAATTATAAGTAAGAAATAAAAAAAGCAAAGCTATAGAGTTAAAGTTAAATATGATTATGAATGCTAATATAAAATATGTATATAAAATAATGATTATATGTTTAAATGTTATAGTTCTGATGAAGACTGCAGGACAATAATCCAAACTGTAAGCAAAATAAAGAAGGAATTATATAAAAAAACATTGCATTGAAGTATATAAGAGGAGGTGTTAAAAATTTTTATATATATATTTCTATGTTACAGAATTAAAGCTTAACTGTTCTGTATTATATACAAATGGCTATATTTTTTAACAAAGATAACTGTTGCTATCAACAAAGACCACAACTGTATATTACACCCTACCATTTTTCACAGAAAATAATGACAGTAATAATTATAAAAAGTAAGTAAGCTAAAAATAAAAAAAATGGTCATGCAAAAAAATTTACAATATATATATTATTAAAAAATTAATAAATGAAAAAATGTAAAATAAAGTATATATATATAAAAATAAAACAAAAAAAATTTTTTTTAAATTAAATTTTAAATATGTAAAATTAAAAGTTATTAATCGTATAACAATAATGCTTTGTTGTTTTTTTATTAAACTTTTTTTTAATATAATAAACATTTCAAATAAAATAATGAATATACAAGAAGTTATGTGCTGAAAAACAGGTTTGATGACTAAAAAAAATTTATTAGGACAGAAGTGTATGACTAAGTAGCAATTATGATAAATTGTTCAAGACAATATTTACTATCCAAAGAGTGCTACATCTCAGTCAGCATTTAGAAGAATGTCCACAACTGTCATCCTGTCTGAAAGGGAAAATAATATCTGCTATGACCAGAGAAATAGAAAATAATATTAAGGTATACATAAGCCAATATGCATAGAAAAACAAATCTTGATATTTTAATCCATTAAGCATGTCAACCTCACAGAAGTTAAATAACACTAGAATTCTCAATTGCTTAAGAATTGAGGGTAGTTGTGAGTTACGCCCCATGTGGCCGCCAGAGGCGCTATTTCCATGTCAACCACAAAAATATCCAGAGCAGAAGCCCAAAAGCAGATGACGCAAAGTTCCAGCCGCTAGATGGCGCTGTTCACCATGCGTACGCACAGTAACCTCATGCCAAGTAGCTGCCAGCACTATTGCCCGCTTGGTGGCGCTGTTAGCCATAGGTAAACCGATCCTGCTTACATCGTCTGGTAAATAGCAATCACCCAGTAATCTAGCCCACTAGGTGGCACTGTTCCTCCAAGCTATGCGCGGAAAAAACAGCACCCTTTAGAAGCGATATTTACACTCGCTAGTTCCGGTTTCCATCGACGTTCTTAACACAAACATAGCGAGTAATGTGAAGGTGTGAATAATATAGAAAACCATAACTATTTAAATCTGCTTTAAAATTTAATATTCTTACATTGAGTTTCACTCTCTGATAAATCTATATATTTTTAAATTATTTTATTTTAAAAATCGATTTTTTTTTCTGTAAAAATGTTTTTTATTTTACCACTTCCGTTTTACTTCAATCTTTCAAAACTGCTAAAAATCATTAGTTTGAAAAGTAATTGTTTGTAAAACTTTTTTTTTATACTTTAAAATAATATTTCAAGCAACTTCTAAAGTAATATAAATTAGATTTCTGTTTATAGATCTTTTATTTCACAAACGTGTTATTTTAAAAAGATAAATTTGCGTTTTGTTACGAGCGTGAACAATAATTCGAAGATCTCTTACACAATAAATATTTTTAAAATACTGGAGAGAAAACAATATTGCATTTTTGATCTCTTCTTGTTACTCCCAATATACATCTCTCCATTCTTCTTTGAGTGGTCTGAAGTCTGTATTGCTCTTCTATTAAGTATCCAAGTCTCAGATCCATAAGGAAGAAAAGGTAAAACACATTTATTAAAAATCTTTCTTTACAAACACATAGGCATATTTCCTTTTAGAATCAAGTTATTTCTACTAAAAGCACTCCAACCAAGTTTAATTCTATGATTAATTTCATCTGCATTATTAGCAAAAACAACTACATCATCTGAAAAATTTTAATGACTTAAATAATCATTTACTTTCACTCCTTCTGCTTCCCATTTTAATCCACAAAATACTTCTTGCAGCACTGCTGTAAAACGTTTTGGAGATATGGAGTCACCCTGTCTGTATTATTATATAATCTAATTGTTGCTGTTCCATTTTTATAAATATTCTTTAAAATATGACAATATACCTTGATGATCCAATGGTTTAATCACTGAAGAAAAGTTTACAGTCAAATGCCTTTTCGTAATCTAGAAATCCAAAACATAATGGCAACTGATATTCATTTGTCCTTTCTATAACTTTTCTCAATCCCTGGATATTATATCCTGTACTAAAACCACTTTTAAGTCCAGTTTGTTCTCTTGGTTGGTGGAAATCCAATGTTCTCTGCAGACGAGTTGTAATTATCTTGGTAAAAATTTTGTATGTAACTGATAAATGGCTGATAGGTCTGTAATTTCTAATATCTTCTTTATCACCTTTTTTAAATATTAATATTAATACTGCATTTTTCCAATCATCTGGCACATCTTTATTATTTAGACATTTGGTATATAACATTGCTAAAAAAATATATATATTTTTTTCACCTGCTTCTTTTAATATATCAATTATAATTCTACCATTACCTGGAGCCTTTTCTTTCTTCATATATTTAATTGTATGTCTCACTTCTTCTTTAAAATTATGAGCAATTCAAAAGATGTAATAGATATAGGAGGTATTTGTTCTTTATTACTATATAATTCTTGATAAAAGTCTTCTATCCATTTGATGATGTCATCTCTCTTTTTAGTAATAATTCTAGCTTTTTTTCTTATTGCAGATATAAATTTCCTACCAATACAAAAATGTTGTTTTACACTCTTGAGACTTTCATTCTCTTCTACTGCTTTCCTTGCTAGTTCAGTTATACTTTCTTATATCATTTTCAATTCTTTTCCACATCATTTTACAAAATTTGAGATATTCAATTCTTTTCTTCAGAAATTCACTAATCTCAGTAGAAATGTTATTGGTCAAGTGCTGCTTTTTTCAACCAGCTATTTTTGTTGCAGTGTTTAAAAGTGTATCAGTTGTTTTCATATTAATTTCATTCAAATGCGAATCATGTTCAAAATCTACTAATTCTTGAAACCTATTTGTAAGTTCTAATTTAAATTCATTAGAATGTTTCTGAAAATTAGGAATGTCAACTGTAAATATTGTTTTTCTTAATAATTTTTGTCTCTCTAGTTTTGCATTAACATGTATTTCACATCTTACTAATCGATGACCACTTCCTCTTTTAAATTTATTAAGAATATTACAATCTTGAAATATGTAATTTCTGTTAGTCAAAATATAATCCAATTCTGCTGTACCTTCATTTGGATGCTTCCATGTCCATTTCCTTTTTAACATTTTTCTCAAAATAATAATTCATCATATAAAGTTTTCCTTTTTCAGCAAACTCCACAAGTCTATGTCCTCTCTCATTTCTATTACCATAACCAAAATTACCTACAGCACTTTCATCTTTCATTTATTTACCAATTCTAGCATTAAAGTCTCCCATAACAAGTTTAAAATGTTGTTTACTCTGATCAAAAGCCTTTTGTGCATCCATATAAAAATCTTCTACTATTTCATCACTTTGAGAACTTGTTGGGGCATAAATCTGAATTATCTGCATTTGGTATCTGCTATTAAGTTGTATAACTAATCTTGCCATTCTGTCCAATCCACCATCAATCTCCACAATGTTGTTCTTCCACTTTTTATTTATAATGAATTCTACTCCACTTGTATTTCCAATATTTATGCCTTTATAGTAGAGTACATGTTCACTATTTAAAACAATTGTTTCTTCACCTTTTCTTCTAACTTCACAAAGTCCAATAATGTCCCATTTAATATAAGACAGTTTTTCTTCTAACTCTTGCAATCTTCCTTCACTTGAAAGTAATCTGCCGTTGTAAGTAATACCTAAATAAAAAAATTCATCATCAAATGGCAGCCTGGGTCCACAATCAGGGGATTCTTAGCACCTTCGGCCACCAACTGCTGCCTTGGTTGCTGACTTTACAGTCTCCTGGGAATAAAAGCCATGATTTATTTTTGTCTGCCATAATTGTATATATATATATTGGAAAAATATGTATCATTTACACATGCATTCATTCTGCCTTATCAGGCAACTGAAAAGAAAGTCCATGGTGTTTCTTGATCTTAAACTCAGAGGTAAAAATCCAATAACCTCGTCATGCTGGCTAATGCATGTTGGTGAGCAGCCCATCCATGTTTATATACTATATGAATAATCACATAGTAATAACAGCTGCAGTGACAAGAACATATGGAGTGGACATTAAGAATTTGCTCTGCTCAGTTTCTTTAAGGCCTCCAAAAGAAATCAAAGGGTTTCCTTTCAATTAATAGCAAACTCCTTTCTGCAGCCAAAACAAGATAAAAGGAATTATTCTTATACTGCACTTTTAGGACCCAAAGTAAATAATCTATGTATATATAAAAAAATTGATAGAATTTTTTAGTTGGATAAGTACAAAATACATTAGATCCAAGGAACTATAAAGGTAAATGCTACTTTATAGTTAATACTGATTGATAATTTGGAATTAAGCTAAATGGCATTTCTATCAGATCTATGAAAATTTTTGTAAATTTGAACTGAATCTCAGAAAAGCAAAATTACAGTCTTAAGTTAAGACCAAAAATAGAATGTCATTTTTATTATATGTCTAGCAAAAAAAAAAAAAGAATTATAAAGGTTCTCAATAAGATCTGGACATATTCTATAGGCATAGTGGGTAAATGTACACAAAGTTATTGTAGATGATTGCAATAAAAATTGAATATTAAATGTGTAATGAAGCCACTGATGGTATGGAAGAAATAGCTTGGATATCTAGCTTCAAGAAAACTTAAAAGAGATAAGATTTTTTAAAGAGAAATTTCAAAATTGATTAATAAACAGAAAAAATCTGTAATTCATCATGAATAAGTATATCATATAAACAGTTGTTGCAAGTATGAAAATCTACTTAAGTAATTAAGGATGGCAATAAATTTGTAACCTCCTGAGTGTAGAAAATTTCTTGCATTAAATCAAATCTTAATGATTAATCAAAGTAAACTATAGTTTATTAGTTGATATTGTGAAATTGGTAAATATTTAAGTGTCCCTGTTGGGTGATATATATTAAAATTTGTCTATTTAGAAATTCATTTATAGATTCATTAAACCACCTAACTACTCTGAAATATTATATTAGAAAATTTGTAGAGATTCTAACCAATAAATAAATTCAAGTATATTTATTAACTCCTTTAAGTTTGCCACTATTTTCTGTTTGAACACCACCCCATATGTTAATAATTGTTAAAATGCACCGAAAAATGCTATAATACATCGTAATGACAATTCTAGAGATATCATGCAGGTATAATTTTAAGTCATTACGAATCCTTTATGAACCTTTATTTTACTAATGGTTATTAGATTTTGTTATAATCGTAATCTAAGATTGATCATATAATATCAGAGAGAAAAAAAGAATGGACTTTGTAGACTGCTGCAAGTGATGAAGAGAGAAATAGGCGATCAAGTAATGAGGCTGAGAAATTGTCAACAATACAATCAGTAAGAACTGTTTAGTACTGAGAAGTGGAATAAAAATGATAGTTTGCATAAATGTTGCATGGAAAATGCATGTAATCATTTAGAGTTTATTACATTGTGAAATTAAAAAATAAATATAATGGCATCTTTGGTTTTAATGATGTATTATGAAAATGTCAGGAAAGTAGTATTAATATTTGAATACATGTATAATTATAACAAAGCCAATAATTCTTAAAGATAAATCAGACCAGAGACATTTTTCAAATTAAACAAGATAATGATGCCCATTGCTGGTCTGTCATTCATCTATTTTTTTTTGAATAAGCCAAAATATGACCATGTTTCAGAATTGTACATTATTGAAAAGCAAATGAATTAAAACAGAAAAAATTTAGTTTGTGAACTTTTAATTGTGGATTAATATCTTTAATATTCATTATGGTTACCACAAGCAAGGCTGAATCCATAAGTAAAAAGTTAAGATCTAGGTTTTATTGTCACAATAGGTTAATTGAGTAATATGGTTAGATGATTTAGTGAAAATATAATGGAGATATCAGGATCATTGTAGAAGTTAGAATTTGGAAATAATTTTGTTTTTAAGAAGAATGCAGTCTTGATATTATATGTCAACCATTTACTTTCACTCCTTTAGCTTCCCATTGTAATCCCCAAAATTACATATGGCCAATACATACATAAACTAAGAGATATACACACACAGTTCAACTGTTCAATAAAAATTATATGGAAAACATAATGGTCTTATTTGACATTTGAAAAATTATAACATTTACCCCCCACCCCCCTCACACACACACTTTTCAAGCAAGCCATAAGATATGCAATTGTAAAATAACTATTTTAATGAAAAGTGGGGGGGGGGTAAATGTTATAATTTTTCAAATGTCAAATAAGACCATTATGTTTTCCATATAATTTTTATTTAACAGTTGAACTGTGTGTGTATATCTCTTAGTTTATGTATGTATTGGCCATATGTAATTTTGGGGATTACAATGGGAAGCTAAAGGAGTGAAAGTAAATGGTTGACATATAATATCAAGACTGCATTCTTCTTAAAGACAAAATTATTTCCAAATTCTAACTTCTACAATGATCCTGATATCTCCACTATATCTTCACTAAATCATCTAACAATATTACTCAATTAACCTATTGTGACAATAAAACCTAGATCTTAACTTTTTACTTACGGATTCAGCCTTGCTTGTGGTAACCATAATGAATATTAAAGATACTAATCCACAATTAAAAGTTCACAAACTAAATTTTTTCTGTTTTAATTCATTTGCTTTTCAATAATGTACAATTCTGAAACATGGTCATATTTTGGCTTATTCAAAAAAAAATAGATGAATGACAGACCAGCAATGGGCATCATTATCTTGTTTAATTTGAAAAATGTCTCTGGTCTGATTTATCTTTAAGAATTATTGGCTTTGTTATAATTATACATGTATTCAAATATTAATACTACTTTCCTGACATTTTCATAATACATCATTAAAACCAAAGATGTCATTATATTTATTTTTTAATTTCACAATGTAATAAACTCTAAATAATTACATGCATTTTCCATGCAACATTTATGCAAACTATCATTTTTATTCCACTTCTCAGTACTAAACAGTTCTTACTGATTGTATTGTTGATAATTTCTCAGCCTCATTACTTGATCGCCTATTTCTCTCTTCATCACTTGCAGCAGTCTACATAAGTAAAGTCCATTCTTTTTTTCTCTCTGATATTATATGATCAATCTTAGATTACGATTATAACAAAATCTAATAACCATTAGTAAAATAAAGGTTCATAAAGGATTCGTAATGACTTAAATTATACCTGAATGATATCTCTAGAATTGTCATTACGATGTATTATAGCATTTTTCGGTGCATTTTAACAATTATTAACATATGGGGTGGTGTTCAAACAGAAAATAGTGGCAAACTTAAAGGAGTTAATAAATATACTTGAATTTATTTATTGGTTAGAATCTCTACAAATTTTCTAATATAATATTTCAGAGTAGTTAGGTGGTTTAATGAATCTATAAATGAATTTCTAAATAGACAAATTTTAATATATATCACCCAACAGGGACACTTAAATATTTACCAATTTCACAATATCAACTAATAAACTATAGTTTACTTTGATTAATCATTAAGATTTGATTTAATGCAAGAAATTTTCTGCACTCAGGAGGTTACAAATTTATTGCCATCCTTAATTACTTAAGTAGATTTTCATACTTGCAACAACTGTTTATATGATATACTTATTCATGATGAATTACAGATTTTTTCTGTTTATTAATCAATTTTGAAATTTCTCTTTAAAAAATCTTATATCTTTTAAGTTTTCTTGAAGCTAGATATCCAACCTCTTTCTTCCATACCATCAGTGGCTTCATTACACATTTAATATTCAATTTTTATTGCAATCATCTACAATAACTTTGTGTACATTTACCCACTATGCCTATAGAATATGTCCAGATATTATTGAGAACCTTTATAATTCTTTTTTTTTTTGCTAGACATATAATAAAAATGACATTCTATTTTTGGTCTTAACTTAAGACTGTAATTTTGCTTTTCTGAGATTCAGTTCAAATTTACAAAAATTTTCATAGATCTGATAGAAATGCCATTTAGCTTAATTCCAAATTATCAATCAGTATTAATTATAAAGTAGCATTTACCTTTATAGTTCCTTGGATCTAATGTATTTTGTACTTATCCAACTAAAAAATTCTATCAATTTTTTTATATATACATAGATTATTTACTTTGGGTCCTAAAAGTGCAGTATAAGAATAATTCCTTTTATCTTGTTTTGGCTGCAGAAAGGAGTTTGCTATTAATTGAAAGGAAACCCTTTGATTTCTTTTGGAGGCCTTAAAGAAACTGAGCAGAGCAAATTCTTAATGTCCACTCCATATGTTCTTGTCACTGCAGCTGTTATTACTATGTGATTATTCAAATAGTATATAAACATGGATGGGCTGCTCACCAACATGCATTAGCCAGCATGACGAGGTTATTGGACTTTTACCTCTGAGTTTAAGATCAAGAAACACCATGGACTTTCTTCTCAGTTGCCTGATAAGGCAGAATGAATGCATGTGTAAATGATACATATTTTTCCAATATATATATATACAATTATGGCAGACAAAAATAAATCATGGCCCTTATTCCCAGGAGATTGTAAAGTCAGCAACCAAGGCAGCAGTTGGTGGCCGAAGATGCTAAGAATCCCCTGATTGTGGACCCAGGCTGCCATTTGATGATGAATTTTTTTATTTAGCTATTACTTACAACGGCAGATCACTTTCAAGTGAAGGAAGATTGCAAGAGTTAGAAGAAAAACTGTCTTATATTAAATGGGACATTATTGGACTTTGTGAAGTTAGAAGAAAAGGTGAAGAAACAATTGTTTTAAATAGTGAACATGTACTCTACTATAAAGGCACAAATATTGGAAATACAAGTGGAGTAGGATTCATTATAAATAAAAAGTGGAAGAACAACATTGTGGAGATTGATGGTGGATTGGACAGAGTGGCAAGATTAGTTATACAACTTAATAGCAGATACCAAATGCAGATAATTCAGATTTATGCCCCAACAAGTTCTCAAAGTGATGAAATAGTAGAAGATTTTTATATGGATGCACAAAAGGCTTTTGATCAGAGTAAACAACATTTTAAACTTGTTATGGGAGACTTTAATGCTAGAATTGGTAAATAAATGAAAGATGAAAGTGCTGTAGTAATTTTGGTTATGGTAATAGAAATGAGAGAGGACATAGACTTGTGGAGTTTGCTGAAAAAGGAAAACTTTATATGATGAATTATTATTTTGAGAAAAATGTTAAAAGGAAATGGACATGGAAGCATCCAAATGAAGGTACAGCAGAATTGGATTATATTTTGACTAACAGAAATTACATATTTCAAGATTGCAATATTCTTAATAAATTTAACAGAGGAAGTGGTCATCGATTAGTAAGATGTGAAATACATGTTAATGCAAAACTAGAGAGACAAAAATTATTAAGAAAACAATATTTACAGTTGATATTCCTAATTTTCAGAAACATTCTAATGAATTTAAATTAGAACTTACAAATAGGTTTCAAGAATTAGTAGATTTTGAACATGATTCACATTTGAATGAAATTAATATGAAAACAACTGATACACTTTTAAACACTGCAACAAAAATAGCTGGTTGAAAAAAGCAGCACTTGACCAATAACATTTCTACTGAGATTAGTGAATTTCTGAAGAAAAGAATGAATATGAAGATATACAAAAATGATGTGTTAAAAAGAATTGAATATCTCAAATCTTGTAAAATGATGTGGAAAAGAATTGAAAATGATATAAGAAAGTATAACTGAACTAGCAAGGAAAGCAGTAGAAGAGAATGAAAGTCTCAAGAGTGTAAAACAACATTTTTGTATTGGTAGGAAATTTATATCTGCAATAAGAAAAAAAGCTAGAATTATTACTAAAAAGAGAGATGACATCATCAAATGGATAGAAGACTTTTATCAAGAATTATATAGTAATAAACAACAAATACCTCCTATATCTATTACATCTTTTGAATTGCTCATAATTTTAAATGAAAAAGTGAGACATACAATTAAATATATGAAGAAAGAAAAGGCTCCAGGTAATGATAGAATTATAATTGATATATTAAAAGAAGCAGGTGAAAAAAATATATATTTTTTTTAGCAATGTTATATACCAAATTCTAAATGATAAAGATGTGCCAGATGATTGGAAAAATGCAGTATTAATATTAATATTTAAAAAAGGTGATAAAGAAGATATTAGAAATTACAGACCTATCAGCTGTTTATCAGTTACATACAAAATTTTTACCAAGATAATTACAACTCGTCTGCAGAGAACATTGGATTTCCACCAACCAAGAGAACAAACTGGATTTAAAAGTGGTTTTAGTACAGGATATCATATCCAGGGATTGAGAAAAGTTATAGAAAGGACAAATGAATATCAGTTGCCATTATGTTTTGGATTTCTAGATTATGAAAAGGCATTTGAATGTAAACTTTTCTTCAGTGATTAAACCATTGGATCATCAAGGTATATTGTCATATTTTAAAGAATATTTATAAAAATGGAACAGCAACAATTAGATTATATAATGATACAGACAGGGTGACTCCATATCTCCAAAACGTTTTACAGCAGAGCTGCAAGAAGTATTTTGTGGATTAAAATGGGAAGCAGAAGGGGTGAAAGTAAATGATTATTTAAGTCATTAAAATTTTTCAGATGATGTAGTTGTTTTTGCTAATAATGCAGATGAAATTAATCATAGAATTAAACTTGGTTGGAGTGCTTTTAGTAGAAATAACTTGATACTAAAAGGAAATATGCCTATGTGTTTGTAAAGAAAGATTTTTAATAAATGTGTTTTACCTGTTCTTCCTTATGGATCTGAGACTTGGATACTTAATAGAAGAGCAATACAGACTTCAGACCACTCAAAGTATGGAGAGATGTATATTGGAAGTAACAAGAAGAGATCGAAAACGCAATATTGTTTTCTCTCCAGTATTTTAAAAATATTTATTGTGTAAGAGATCTTCGAATTATTGTTCGCGCATATAACAAAACGCAAATTTATCTTTTTAAAATAACACGTTTGCGAAATAAAAGATCTATAAACAGAAATGTAATTTGTATTACTTTAGAAGTTGCTTGAAATATTATTTTAAAGTATAAAAAAAAAAGTTTTACAAACAATTACTTTTCAAACTAACGATTTTTAGCAGTTTTGAAAGATTGAAGTAAAATGGAAGTGGTAAAATTACTTTTTAAAAAAAATAAAAAACATTTTTACAGAAAATAAAAAGATCGATTTTTAAAATAAAATAATTTAAAAATATATAGATTTATCAGAGAGTGAAACTCAATGTAATCAGACCACGCAAAGAAGTATAGAGAGATGTATATTGGGAGTAACAAGAAGAGATCGAAAACGCAATACTGTTTTCTCTCCAGTAATTTAAAAATATTTATTGTGTAAGAGATCTTCGAATTATTGTTCGCGCACATAACAAAACGCAAATTTATCTTTTTAAAATAACACGTTTGCGAAATAAAAGATCTATAAACAGAAATGTAATTTGTATTACTTTAGAAGTTGCTTGAAATATTATTTTAAAGTATAAAAAAAAAAGTTTTACAAACAATTACTTTTCAAACTAACGATTTTTAGCAGTTTTGAAAGATTGAAGTAAAACGGAAGTGGTAAAATAAAAAACATTTTTACAGAAAAAAAAAAAGATCGATTTTTAAAATAAAATAATTTAAAAATATATAGATTTATCAGAGAGTGAAACTCAATGTAAGAATATTAAATTTTAAAGCAGATTTAAATAGTTATGGTTTTCTATATTATTCACACCTTCACATTACTCGCTATGTTTGTGTTAAGAACGTGGATGGAAACCGGAACTAGCAAGTGAGTGTAAATATCGCTTCTAAAGGGTGCCGTTTTTTCCGCGCATAGCGTGGAGAAACAGCGCAACCTAGTGGGCTAGATTGGTGGGTGATTGCTGTTTAGCAGACGATGTAAGCTGGATCGGTTTACCTATGGCTAACAGCGCCACCAAGTGGGCAATAGTGCTGGCAGCTACTTGGCATGAGGTTACTGTGCGTACGCATGGTGAACAGTGCCATCTAGCGGCTGGAACTTTGCATCGTCTGCTTCTGGCCCGCTACTGTAGCATACGCATGGTGAACAGCGCCATCTAGCGGCTGGAACTTTGCGTCGTCTGCTTTTGGGCCCCATCTCTGGATATTTCTGTGATTGACACGGAAATAGCGCCTCTGGCGGCCACATGGGGCGTAAGTCACAACAATCGAATTGAGAAATAATATCTAGAGGTGAGAGTAGTTGGCTGGAGTATTAAAGGTTCCTGAGTTGACAGTGAATAAGCAAAAAAAAAATTGTTAGTCAATAGTATAATTATTGCTGTGCTCATCCTGCTTCTTTGGAATTATTCCATATCAAATGATTCAATCAAAAAAACTCGACCAACTTCAATTTTTTTTTTCCAAATTTATCTCATCAGAAATATCACCAGACATAATAAAAAAATCCAAATTTTTTTGATTTTTGTCTGATGATGTTTAGTAGTTACAGCTGACTGAAATCTTTAAAAAAAAAAAAAATCACAATTTTGCACTCATATACAAGAATACAAAGAATTATTATTCAAATTACAATTAAAGATAGGAGGCTAAAAAAAATACCCAATGGTAGTTTATTTTTTAAGGCTTTCATATGTTATACTAACATCCCTAATATTTCTATTTTAAATATTAGAATTATTTACTGAACTTTTTTTACCATGAATTTCTCACAAACCTAAATTTTAAAAATTTGGGGGAAAAAAGCACTTAAAAACTTTTGTACTTTGGTATTGTTGGTGAAAAGTTTCATTATGGGATCATATTTTTTATTATTTTTGAAAAATATTATACAAACAAAAAAAATAGCAATTTAAAATTTTAATGCAAATTTTAAATTATTTTTGGAGATCACTTCCATAATGAAACAAGGAACAGGGAAAACTTGCCAACAAAAATTCAATATCAGCATAATAATTTTCATTTCTTCTTTGCAAAGATAATAATTGTGAACAGTGAGATATGAAGGATTCATCAAAGTAAATATCTGAGACAAAGGCACTTTAAGTTTATCATCAAAGTCCCTTTGGCACATAAAAAAAATCAACAGGGCCTTTAGGATGGAGGAAATTTCCTTGCACTATTTCAATTGTCTTGTTCTTAGTCAAAACTATCTTAAGCTATCAAAGATAATTATATTCATATTATATATCCTTTTAATTTTAACAAAATTATATTCACATTATATATTCTTTTGCTTTTGCCAGTGTAAGAATTTGTTTGAAAGCTTTTCCTAATTAAAAAAAAGTTTATATCTTTTCCAACATTTTAATAGACACAGGAATAAACTTAGAACATTTGCTCTATGAGTGCTTGTTGGCTGACATGCTGTTTTCTTTCTTTACTGACATAAAAAGTATAAGCATGACGTCAACCAAAATACAGGCATTTGAAAGCTTAATAACGTGGCTTTCAGAAAATGTTTACCTCAAAAAAATCAGCTGAAGTTTGGATTTTTGGCAATAGTTTTAATCGACCACAGAATTTTTTTTCTTTTTGATAACTTTTGTAATTACTATGAAGCGATAAAAGAAAAAAAAAGGTTTACGGCCTGCAAGTGAAAATTTCTCTGGTGTTATTCACAAACAAAGCCTACAACATAGCTTCAACATAATGACTTGTAAGTATACAATTTGAATTTTTTTAATAATATTTAATTTTTTGAAAAAATTATCTTTTTTTTTAAATTTTAGTTTGTAATTATATATTTATTTATGCTCATATAGAATTCATATCTATCGTAATTTTCTAAACTTCTATCTATATTAATCCACTTATTTTTATAAAAATAATGATTTTCAAAAAGTATAATAATTTATTATTTATAATTATATTTATATATGTTTGTGTTTACAAGTAATGAGTTATAAAACTAATAATCAAATGTATACAAAGATCGCATATGCAAGCATATAATCAAATTCTGATTCTTGTTTATGTTTTTGTTTATTCTTGTTCATGCTTTGGAGTCACTCTGGTTTTGCTACATGTTTCATAACATTACTTTCAAGTCTATAGTTAACAAATGGACTATATGCAAATAAATAATATCTATATGATATAATAAATATAACAAGATAGCATCACTTCTGTGCAAAGAATATAAACATCACTTGTATGCATACAGAATATAAACATCACTGGTGTCCATAAGAATATAAACATCACTGATGTACACAAAAAAATATAAAATGAAGAGATGAAACTCATTTTATCAGTGATATAGACAGTAGCCTAAAATTTATAGTTTTAGATAGACAAGAAGCTAATTGCTATGATGATTTCTTTTGTATCTTTTATTAAGATGAATCTTTTTCTTTATAGATGCCTTTGACATTTAGAACATTTGGGGTACAAGATAAAAATAAAAAAGTCATATCCGACTTCTTTTGGAGATTGTGAAGCGGTGGATTATCTCAGGTAAGACATGTTATGCATGTTTAGAAAGATAATTTTGTGAGGAATACAAAGAAATTATCATTGAAGATGTAATTTGAATTTTAGTTAATGTTAATTTCCAAATTATGAACAAACAATAAATTAATAATTATTTCAGATGTGAAAATTTTTTTTTCCTTATTTTTTATATAGTTATCATTATTTATTTTATGCTTATTGTTTTCCTTAATTTTTCTAGTTTCTAGCAATGTAATTGTTTTTGCTCTAACATAATTAAAACTGAAGTTATTGTGAAAATGTATCAGGCCAGTATTTTAAAAAATTCAATATGGCGGCTTAGTCCCAAGCAGTTATATATCCTTTAAATTTTACCAAAATTATATTCACATTATATGTTCTTTTGCTTTTGCCAGTGTAAAAATTTGTTTGAAAGCTTTTCCTAATTAAAAAAAAAGTTTATATTTTTTCTAATATTTTAATAGACACAGGAATAAACTGAGAACATTTGCATGCCTGATATTGGATTGCATCTAAAAAACACTTTTCAAGCAATTTCTCTTCTTTGTGTTATTTTTTATTGAAGGAAAAGAATTCTATGGAGTCAATATTAGACTTACTTCTTGTAAATAGCTAAAACATGATCACAATTTGCTTTTCATAGAGTCATTGGAGTCTTGCCTTTGCAGTGAAACTCTTCAGGATTCCACCCAAACCATCACATATTCCTTTATTTAAAGCTAAAGGCAAAAAATACCATAGCCACAATTATTTTTTTAGACCTAATTGTAATCATACTACTTTTAGCTATAAAACAATGTGTTTTCAGAACCAAAAACTATTCATATAAGGATCCCACCCTGTTCTATTAATATAGTAAATATCTTCTTAGAACTTCATGTTAAACTAATACTTAAAGTATTCTATACCAGAATAAGATGGCAACATACTATACTTAACTCTTCATTCACCTTTGATAAAAAAGTTTTACAATCAATGACTGCTGTATCTTTAACTTGGCACATGCGTAAACACAGATTAAGTCAAAAGAAAACCTTTATTTATAAATAATATAAATCTATAATTTCTTTTTTGAGCTTTATATTTAACTCATAGCTAAAATATTCTACAACAGGATATAAAGTATGTTCATTAAGAAGGCATATTTATATACCATATCTTTTCATATATTATATCTTTGATAAACAAGATTTACAATCAATCACTACTCTGCCATTACTGATACTAATACTTTTTAACTTGACATATATGCAAATACAAATTGAGTTCCACAATTCTCTAGTTAAGACAACGTTATTTGGAACATAGTTCATCAAATATTGTAAACTCACTTTTCAATGGGATATTTTCCTTAAAATTTTCCAATATATCTTTTTAGAATATGTATTCTAATAGTTAATTTTTTTTTTTCATTAAAACAATTCTTTTTTCTAGATATAAGGCAACTAACACCGTTACTATTATTTTTTTTTTTGAGCTATTTAACCATATATAAATGATTTTTTTTTTTCAACAACAAAAAAAAAAATAATCCTTTTGTGATCTCATAATAAAACTAACTGTCCACAAATGATGCCAATATATGTTTTTAAATTTTTTTTTTCCTCAAAAATTTTTAAAATTTAGATTGGTGTGAAATTGAAAATCACAAATTTTTATCAAATGATCTTGAAATTAAAAACTGAAAAATTAATTAAGATTATATATCATATGAAAATTTAAAAAAATAAACTAATATTTGATGCTTTCTGCAGACTTCTATCTTAATTCTAACTTGAGCAATTATTCCTAATGTAAATGCATATAAACACAAAATTGATTTTGTGCACATTTCAAGTAATTGTAACTTCAAAATTATATTGGATTAAAACTTAAAAATTTGCATTTTTTTATTATCTTTAACAGCATATTTAAAGAGCCATATTTGAAAAAAATCCAAATAGTCAGGATTATTTGATGTAGAATGAATGAAGCTTTGGTGCTTGAACCTCATCAATCTCTTGAGCCAATGACATATTGTGATCAATGCCAGTTTGCCATTGTTTGTTCTTTATTGTCTTTATCCCATAGATTTGATTTTTTGCTACCGGATTTCTCAACTCCTTATTTATTGTTACCAATATGATTTGTAGCTAAACTACTGTAATTTATGATTACACATATCAGAGATATTCTAGTTTCTGTTAATTCAATAATCAGACTTCTATTAACAACAAATCTAAATGTGGAAATTTGTATAAAAGATGATTAATCTTTTAATATTATAAATATAAAAAATTAAATGCCTGAATTCAAATCTTATTTTCCCCACAATTCATTTTGTGACTTTATTTTTTTGACAGAGTTGTTCCCCCTTCCCCCCTTATATTGTTATTGGGTTCTACTTCAGAAAAAAACAAAATCTAGTTTTATTTTCTCCATCATTAAGGGATTCAAAAGAATTTTAAAAAAATATTAATTTGGGATGGGAAAAAAAACTCCACCAACATAAGATAAGACTTATTAAGAGTTTATAGATGTCGATTTTGATACTGAAAAGTAACTTTTGTATTCAAAATATAAATATTTTTTAAAAATAAAATTTATATATAAAGAATATTATAGTATAGTTAAACATCTATGGATTTTCAATGTGAATTTTTGTTAATTTGTAGCAAAAATAAATGTGATGCATATTTTAATTTTTTAGTAATTTAAAACAAGGGAAAGAAAAATGGGCTAAAAAACAGAATATTTTTGATATGGAAAATATCTTTTTTTTCTTCTAATATTTTAACATTTTGTTATGTAAATTTTGAATATAGTTTAACAATTTCAATAGCAATGAATTTATTAAACTTTGGTTTCTTAAACTCACAGTAATGCTACATTAAATAGCTTTAAATACTTTACATGATACTGTAAAAAATAATTTCTCAATTAAAAAAGATATTAAAAAGACAATCACATGATCATCACTGATGAAAGCCACAAGCTAGAAACTAGTTAGAGGATATTGGATGAATAGGTACTAGATAGGGATTTTATGCACAAACATTCCTGCATCCATTGATTACTCTGGCTTGCAGTGAGTGGTATATAGAGAGTTTTGCCTCTGCGATATTAAAAAAAAAAATGCAATGAACAACAACAGTCACTGAAGAGATCTGTAATAAATATCTATCAAAAATTATTAAAATAAAAAATAAAGATCATTAGCATAATCAGTTATTGATCAAATTTTGCATCCAATACTAATATTATTAGTAAAAAAAAAAAAAAAGGATTCAGATTTTGTATATATAAAGTGAAGGCTTCAAATAAACCATGGGTATATAAGAATAACAATGAAATAAAATTATTAAAAATTATTAGTAAATATTTGAATATCCACAATTTTAAAAAAGGCTAAGAAAATAAGATATGTTAGAGTGAATATATTATCACATTGTCTAATTAAAACTTCTTTGGACAGATAAAAGAGATATTGCAAGATGTAGCATAAAAAAAAGTGAAAATGAAGATTATAATTATAGATAAAAATGTAATATCTAGCAACAAAAAATAGAGATAATCCATTTCAAAAGTCTGGAATAAAGATAAAATATATATAGAAAATTAAAAAGTACTTTGAACCCAGTATCATTACTAATAATAACAATATATTCTTCATTACGATTACATGGTCAGTGATCAAAGCATTAAAATAATAGAATGAAAATATTTATATGGCCAGTTAAGATTTGTTTTGTTTTGCAGTATTTTTTTAAAAACTTTTTCCAATTGAAACTAATTCAAAAACCTTATTGTTTAATTCTCTCTATTAGTTTAATACTCCAATATCACTGATATTCTATTTTAGCAGCATTTAAATTTGTAAGTATAAACTGTTGGTCTATTGCTTAGTTTGGAGGGAAAAAATGTAGCTAATTCTAGTTTCTAACTAACTGCATAAACAATCAATTTAAAGTAATTAAAGAATCCTGGCATCTGAAAACAATCAAAAATAAAATAAAGCTTCAAAGAGTCATCAAATAGATATATATTTAAAAATAGTTTATTTAACCAAAATGTAACTTTTAGTGAACTAGATTATAAATGCCTCTTGTTAAGAATATAAATTTGTTGTTTTCTCTACTTACTAGAATATTTCTGAAAAAGTTAAATTGAGAAAAGCAGCCTAAATCTTATTTTTATAATGCCATGAAGATTACAAAATTAGTCATGTATAACTTTTTTTCAAATTCTATAAATTATCTAACAATATCTATAAATTATGTATATATAGACATTACCTTTGTAATACCAGGAAGATCGATTAAAGTTAAATTCACCACACTTGGAGAAAATATTTTTAAGTTTATTGGATCTGGACAAATACCCTACAAATAAAGATATATTCATAAAGCACAACAATACTTTAAAATGTTCAGTATATATTAATAAAACATTTTATTCTTCTATTATCACCAACAAATGAAAAAATAGTTACTTCAACTCTAAAAAAAAAAAAAAAGAGAGAGAGAGAGAGATGTAATAACAACAAAAAGTTGAGTTTTGCTACGATTATCATACAGACTGCACCAAATATCCTCCATCAGAGATGCCACTAGACTTCTAGTCTAAAATATTTATAATTTGCTGATGAGGATATCCACCTAGGTGCCTTTCACAATTATTCCCTTATATATAGATTAATTAATGCCAGACAAATCTAACATTTAACAACAATATTTATTAATAATAAAATAAAGAGCTTACATTAATGGTAGTAAAATTGATTACAAACCCTTTTTAAATAGATAAATAATGTATTTGACAGTAGATTGCCTCTATTATCCTTCACTTCAATGTTACTTTTTGTTCATTAAAAGTAATTGAATGTTAGTGTAATAGAATTTTACATATACTTACCAATTTCAGATGTGCGCACATTAATCTATAATCAAAAATCGGCAGGCTTAATTCCTAAACAGGCTCACACAAGCTGACATTATTAAACAAGGCTCATATGCAGTGTACAAGATCCAAACCACAAAAAGAAACTCATAAAGAACAATAATCAACTGGTCTATAAATAGCCCATGTTAAAGAGCGAAATATATATAAAAACCTGGGAAAAAGCACTTTACCTAAGAAAAGTATCAATAAAGACCGCAAATTTCTAGCAGTAAATAAACATGGATTTGAATGTGGAATAATAACTGAAAAAAATGTACATGGGAAGGAAATATTACTATACCCAATGCAAAATATCAAAATCTGCCAATATATATATATATGTAATGGTAAACAGAGGAAAAAATAAAAGGGCCGAATAAATAAACAAACTTCTCATGGTATCTATGGGATCATTTGATATATGCATGCACACAGCCAAATTTTCTATTTTACTTTCAGGCATGTAAGACAACAATAACAAAAAAAACTGTCAATAATTTAAAGTTTAACAAATATAAAAACTATATAAGCACATCCATAAACGTCAAGTACAAATAAGAAATGATGATGTCAAATTTTAAGGCATTATTAATTAAAAACATATAGTAAAAAAAAATTAGATTGTCTAAAACAATCATGAAATTGGAAGGGGAAGAATCTTATTCTAAGATTCCTTTAAATAACTTTCTATTAACTTTATATATAAAAAAAAAACTAGAAAAATTATTGAGAACTGGCATTAATTATCAATATATGACACAGAGAAAAAAAATAAAATCAATAAAAAAAAATATAAAATTGCACATCTATAAAAACAGAAGTATAAAATTACACCTTTATGTATATTACTGGCTTACTGTTATATCTAAAGAATAGTTCATGTAAAGATTTTAACTTAAATCCATAGTGATGTGGGTATAGAACTATTACTTTCTGTACAGATGAAGTATATAAATGCACATGTAAGACTGACATGTTGATGTTATTTACAGTCTTTCTGTTTCATGGAAGAGAAAAAGTATATTGCTTTAATGGTCTCTAAAAATGTTTGTAGCTGGCTTTGTTGGTCAATTGGCAGGTGAAGTTAACATATGCTGGCTACAGGTTCATGCTGGAGAACGGAGTTCCTTTCTGGTGCTCTAGCAGACATACTTTCAAATGTGGTCATTGAAACAAGTCCTGAGTTCATTATCAAGCCAGGCACAGTTAAATATGACAGAATCAAAATATAAGTAGAATCAGGAGACACAACTAAATCAGAAAAATTAAAATAAGTAGAAAAAATATAGTTTTTAGCTTGTCTTTTATAGACTTTAAGTTCATTGGGTAGCCCCTTAAAAATTTCAGGAATCTCTTTAATTAGCAAACCAGTGATTAGAATTTTGAACCAAGATAAGCCAGCAATTTTAATTAAGGAATTCCAAATTTATAATTATTCAATTTAATCTGAACAATATGTAATGAAAAATACATTTTGTTAACAGTCTTAATAATAAACTGATTAGAATTGATAAAAAAAAAATATTTTACTGAAAGATAATAAATTTGGCTTTAACTTCTTCTCTTTTACAAATGTCTAAGATGCTCAAGAATTTTCAAATTATAAACATTCAGTTTGAGTTTAATATTAATCAAAATCTATGCAGTCTACACATGTGCTTTTTACACCTTCGTTTCCATCTTTTGTTCTAGTTTCAGAAAAGATAAGTTTTATTTTTCTACAATAAAAAAATAAAAATTTTATAATTTTTGTGATCAAGTAAATTGAATTTAAAGTCTCAGTTTTTTCATTGTTAACAAAGCAATATTTACCCTGAAAATTTGGAAAAAATACAAGTTTATACCGCTGTACTTTTTGAATGAACGTTATTGAGAGACGATGATAAGTATTTATTTTTTTTATTTTTTAATTATTATTTTATTTTTATACATTTTTTTAATTACTATTTTATTTTTATATATTTTTTAATTATTATTTGAATTTATATTTGATCAAAAATATACGAAAAAATTATTATTGAAACTAACATATATGCTTATCAAAAAAATAGCTTGTGATTGCGTAAATTTATATTGTGAATTATCTGCATTTTTTGGTATGATGTGGGCTTGGGTCCAGTATTTGAATTAGGTGATAGGAGACAAAGATAAACATATTTTGCAAATATTATGACCCGATTTAGATTTATCTATAATGCCTTGTCTGCATTTTAATAATAAAAATACGCAAATGCTAAAAGTAAAGATTTTGACAGTATATAAACTTAGGCTGATTATACACTACTGCAATGTAAATTTCAGAGCTGCATATCAAATGTAGAGAGGTGGCAGTTAATGATGCTACTACTAAATTTATGGTCACAGTAGCTTGAAGCAATATGAGCCCTCAAAACCTATAAAGATAGGATAAATAATACATTGCACTGACTCTAAACTATTAACTTATGTACCTCAAGCTTAATGAATTTAGTATTTCATTCACTTTTTATTTTATTTTGTATATAGTGACTATTTTAGTAATAATTTTGAATAAATTACAAACATTATTAATGTTCTTTATTATAATATTCAAATTATACTAATTATTGATCAATATTAACTATTTTTTATAAGGGATGTTATTAGGGATGACATATTCATTGCAAACCCCTGTATGGAAATACACTTTGAAGGGTTAATAGGAAAAATTAATGGTACTAATATCTTTATTCTATGAAGTTTTCAAGTGATGGATTACCTTAGGCAAGTATTATTATATACCAATTTTTTAGAAATTTTATGAATCCAACTTACTAACAAAAATATAATTTTAAGTTATATGCAAGATAATTTTGAATTGATGAAATAATATGAAAATAATTATTAGAAATATTAACTTTTATTCTTTTTTTTATTACTTTGAATATTAATGACTATATTTTTTTCAGCTTAATTATATTCTTTGGTGTTTATGTTTCAAACAATATATATTATGCCATTTTTGAGTAATACAAACTTAAGTTATGATAAAATTTGTGGCTTAACATAATTTTTTAAATATTCAATATGGCTGCTTCACCAGCGAAAAAGTTAAAGTATACATTTTTTAAAAATTTACATTTACATTAATTGAGCTAACTTTAAACATTTTTTCTATTAATGTGTGTGCATATATATTTATAATACTGCACCTATATATAAGGAAAAAACAAAGAAAATACAAATTAAAATTAAGCCTGCGCTTAGCCAACACTAAATACCTGTATATAAATTACTATTGAGATAGGCAATAACTCTAAATATATATTAACAAAATTTTTTAGTTTTTAGTTATAATCTGTTTTATTCTTCTATTTTATTATCAGTATTATCACTAGAAAATGAACAAATAGTCATTTTAACTTAAAAAAAAAAAAGATATGGAATAACAACAAAAAATTAAGTTTTGCTATGATTATAAGATAATCTGTGAACTATAAATATATCCGCATATATTATAAATATTGTCCTGAAATTTTTCAGGTGATTTCTTGCAATGTAGTATTTTAATCTCTTCTGCAATAAACTTTTTTCTCTATAGGTTTTTTAAAATCTTTGATCAATTGTAGCTCTCCAATGTATTCTATTTTCAAGCTAATGAATTCAAACATGACTCATTATTAGTTTCAGATCAGAGAAAATCATTCAGCCATAAAACAAATCTTGAATTGTCTAAATTTTTCAATTAATGAAAGCAATCAATATTATATTTCTTTGGAATGCATTTAAGATAATTTTTCTAATGTTAACAGGGTTCATGTCTAATGTACCATAAAGTACTTTTTTAAAAAAATGTTATTCTTCAACCATTTCATTTGCCAAATTTAATAATGATAAGTCCTTATAATTATACATTCAATGTAACTAGTAAGCATTGATTGGTCTTGTCATCTCCCATAAATATATATATTTTTTGTAACATTATGTTGCTTAGATAAAATGTTTAAGTTTCGGTTTATACAATAAATTTAAAAGAATATCAATCTATATACAATCAGTATACTGAAAGTTTTTATATCAATTTATCTTTTAACTTGTTAATTACAAATAGCAGTACTCTGGACTCTGCTACATCTAAATTTTCAAGTTTACCTATATAAAAGGCTACTATAATATTTAAATTGACCATTCTCAAATTGAACATAATCCAAACTAAATTTAGTTAAGATTTTTCTCCATCATTTGCTGGTAAAGCTGTTGAGTTTTTAATTGCTAATTGTTAATTCTTTAAATTTTGCACTCAAATCATTAAAAATATTTTACAGATCCTTTTCAGAATTGAAATGATTAGCACAAATATTAGCTTGCTGTAAAGTTAGGAGCCAAGAGGTAAAGTTTTTGATTTTGCTTTAATTCGTACAAATTAAACCTCTATGTTGAGACAGTAAATCATCTGTTAATTATCTAATTTATTTTAAACATTTCATGGTTAGCAAAGAGCAAGTTAAATTTCAGCTCAATAGGTTTTTGTATATATGTTTATACCAGTGGTCTTCAACCACTGGGCCACAGAACTTTTCTGGAGGTCCGTGCGCTAGACTGGGAAGAAAGTTTATAATAACAAAATACAGTAATAAGATTTTAAACTTTTAATTAATATAAACAATTTTTATTTATTTTTTCATCGCATTTTTACCCGATTTAAAAAAAAGAAACAGAACAAAAACAAAATCTAATCAATCATATATAAATTAATTAGTTTTTCTATTTATCACAGACGTTTATGGGGGGGGGTAGAAAAAAGTTTTTTATTATACAAACCCCCGGTTATCTTTTGATAGCCAATCACAGCCGCTTGTCAGCATTGAGAAAATAATAAAATGTAACGTGACTTTTTTTGATCTCTTAAATTTTTTCTACTCTCTCTTTTAATATTTCATTTTTCGTGTTTTTTTTTGGGCTATACGATTTTTTTTGGGGAGATTTAACTTTATTTTTGAAACCAATTTTTATTACCTTTTGTTAAAAATAAAAACCAAAAAATAAGTTCTGTCTCAAACTTTTACAAAGTATATACACCCTCACCACCTCAAAATAAAGTAAGATCAAAACTTTTGACTTTTTCAAGTTTCGTTTTCTTTTTTTTTGTTTAAAAATACGCCCACTTTTTTTTGGCCTATAAGGCGATATTTTTTTTGGCTTTATTTGTATATCGCTATAATACTAAAACTTTTATTTTTAAAACCAATTTCTGTTACCTTTTTTTAAAAATAGAAACAAACAAAAAATAACTTTGGTGTCTATTTTTTGTCTCAGTGATGATAAAGTATTTTTCAACCCCCCCCCCCCCCCCAATAAAATAAAATAAGATCAAAACTTTTGACTTTTTCAACATTTAGGTGAATAACATTTTATTCTTGCATATTTTAACAATGAAATAATAAATATAAAATGCAAGCACATTAATGAGAACGATTGTTATTGTACTTGTTTTCTGTAGCAGTATGACTGCACAACTCGAGAAAGAGTGTTCAACATGTGAAGTAAGCAACACCATTACAATACACAATAACTAGTATGCTGTTTTGGTCAATTATAAGAATTATGCTTATCTAAGGCTAAGCAGGTTACATCTTTAAGAAAATTTATCTGTAAACTTATGCTGGTCCGCGAAATCTTATTCTTATTTTTCTGGTCCGCAGGTGTGAAAAGGTTGAAGACCACTGGTTTATACTATAAACACACACATTAATAAAGATCGGCATTTATAATTAGGTTTAGTCAATTTTATTTTAGTTTAAAAAAATAATAAAGACTACTCTTATATTGTAACTAAAATTATTTGAAATAAATCTGTTTAAAATTTATATTATAGGAACAACAAATAATAATCAAAACTTTTCTCAATTATTTTGCTTTTTTTTTAATATCAATTAAAACTCTTAGAAAATCAATTATTTTTTATTAGGCCTGGTTGGATTTTAATTAATATTTTAAGTATTATCTGTAAACATACAAATTTATCTAATTAAAAAATGTTTGGTAAACCAATTGAATGAAAATAATTACTGGTTTAATTAATTAAGGAATTTTTGGTAAACTAAATGAATGAAGATAAGTAATGACTTATCTAATTTTAAAAAAATGTAAACAGATAATCATTGGTTTTGTTAATTAAAAATTTGATAAATGAATGGCCCTGTTAATCAAAAAAATTAATGATATAAAAAGACCAACTCAGAATTATTCTGGTCATTCTGCTTCTATTTATCATTAAGCCTCTTTCTTTTTGTGATGATTGCCTTTGCTTAAAGTAAACTTTTGTTTACGAACTGTTTTATAAAACATTACCAATAAGCCAGTGATAGTTATAATTTAAATATAATTTTATATTTATGTATTTATCTGTTATATAAACTATTTTTTCCTAATATCTATGTTATACCTTATCCAACTTAAATGGTACTTTGATATTAGAGCTGCAATGTAGAAAAGATAGAAGGCCTTTTCACACCCGCAATAAATGTGTAATGTCATGATGAGGTCAAATTGAAAGGAAATAAACCCTGCGAATATTCATGTGGAAACGAGTTTTTATCTTTATCAACGGGGTTTTTTTTTTGTAATACTTCGACATTTTCAGTTATTGTCCAGACTTCTTTCTACCATACTTAACGATATAAAAGAAATGGTTCCACCAGGATAAAAAAATCTAATAAGTCTCATAATTAATATGTATTTTTTTTTGTGATTTTTGTTCTTTTTTGGGAGGTTTAATTTGTTTATTAAAAAAAATACATTTATTAGCATTTCTGTTGAAAATCCCACCATACTATGCAATCATGTGCTATATTTTCGGAGAGAAAATTTTTAGTAGAGATCTCCATTTTCTGTGGTAATATTACATGTGAAATGTTTTGCTTCAAGGTGACAATTCCTATTAAATATTACACGTTAAGTATCTTATGAGTATACTTAATGTGTTTTTATAAATATTATTTAAAAACCAAAATCATTTACTGTTTGTTTAGTAACAATTTTTTGTGTAATGGCATCATTTCATTAAGATCGCAAATCACATTTTTCTTTTGATTGGGGATGTCATTCTTAAAAGTTGTTAGTGTAAAAGTGATATGTATAGTTAATGTCTTTTTATAAATACCATTTAAAAACCAAAATCATTTACTATTTATTTAGTGCGTATTTAAACTAACAATTTTTTTTAGTAATGCCATTTCATTAAGATCGCAATTCACATTTTTTTTTTGCTTTCAAATGTAGTTCTAAACAGTTGTTAGTATCCAACTCATACATAACATACATATTTGAATATCTCTTATTTAAAAACCAAAATCATTTATTGTTTGTTTAATGCATATTTAAACAATTTTTTTTTGTGTAATACTGTCATTTCATTAAGATCACATATCACAATTTTTTTTATGATTTCAAATGACGTTCTTAAAAGTTGTTACGTGTCCAAGTCCTACGTATTTGAATGTCTTGTTCAAAATCATACATTTCTTATTGGAAATGATAAATATTATTATTATATTTTTACTTTTAGTTATTTTTAATCCTGCAGCATGGAGCATGTATTAGACCTACTGCACCCTTTTCACATTCGTATCACCCTCCCTCCCGATAACTTTGTAAATCTTGCCAAAACATCACGTAAAAGATCCATGTACATGTTTCTTTTTTTGTCAAAACGTCATGTACAAGATCCCAAAATAACAAAGTTATCAATGGATTGATACGAATGAGAACAGATACAGGTCTGATATACGCTCCACGCTGCAGCTCTAATATCAAAGTACCACTTAAATTAAACATAGCTCAATGTATAAATAAACAAAGGGACACTTTTCATTGCATCCATGATTGTTTAATTATGATCCATGTTGCTTTTAGTTGGTATAGTCTCCAGGCGCCATATTGAATTTTTTAAAAAAACTGACCTGAGTTACAATTTTCACAATAATTTCAGTTTTAATATTATTAGACAAAAAACTTTACATTGATAGAAACTAGAAAAACTAAGGAAAACAATAAGTCTAAGACAAATAGTGATAACCATTTAAAAAATAAGGAAAAAAGAAATTTCAACATCCGACATAATTACTACTTTATTATTTGTTCATAATTTCTAATTTATCATTAAGTTTAATAATGGCTTGAATCTTTGTAGCGTTTCATCAGTTCGCTTCAGCCGAGTGGTTGAAATTTTGTTTCCTTTTTAAATTATGTGAAAACTATAAGCATGAAGTCAACAGAAATCCCAGCATTCATTGCTGCTCGACTCTATCTTTAAAATGATGTATCTTACTGTAACGTTTATTTATATATGTTACAAATATATTGGCATTTGGTAAAAGCTAAAAAAGTAAATTTAGATTTTTTTTTGATTAGTATAATTTTTGTTAAAACGTGCAATGAAGGTTAAAATTGTCATTCTTATTTTTTTTATCTAATTGGAAAGAATAAATGACATACAGATTACTAATCCAGATAAATTAAAAGAATTCCAAAAGTATAAGCTAAAAGAAAAATATTTTAGCTAATTAAAGATGGAAGAATAATGCTAAAAAAAAAGAGAACTTTGTAACTTAAATTTAAGAGAGAGTGTATAAGATTATTATCTTATACGCTGATAAAAAGACAAAAGAGTGCGCAGAAGTTCCAAAACTAGAGCGCGATATAAAAAGGAGATGACAACTTCAATCTGGGTCTTCTCTTTAACTTCTAGTTACGTCTCTGAAAGTTGGAGGTTTCCACGAGCATAACCTGTGGCAAGAAATATACTTCTACACAGGTATGCCCCTTGCTGTATCAAGCTGTCACGCAAGCATGGAAATGGGACTTGTGAAGACCGCTTTTTGCAATAAAAGGGTCACTACAACCGTGCCTTTTCTCCAGCTATAGAACGGAACAATAATGGAAGACGCCGGCAGGAGAGACCAATGGAAATTCTCATGATCTGGGATCCCATAAACCTACATGAACTTACCGGTAAGTTAAGAATAAATTTTCCTGATAGTGACTTAAAAGTTTGCAAACAATTATTTATCTAAGCTTAGACTACCATCCTGATATAGACTTTTCGTATTCAAGGGACTTTCTAATAAAGAATTTTATACAAGATCTTGGGACATTATTAAATTGTTTTAATTGCTTAATCTCACTGTTTTTGTTAATCGATTCATTATCTGGATTGGTGTGTGTGTACTTTCCTGTTTAGTTAATTCGTAATTTAACTTATAAATATGTTTAGTTTGTTAGAATAAAAGAGATTTTACTTTTATCAACCTTTCATTGTGCGTTATTAATAATAGTTGTTTTTTTTTAGTATTAAATTTATTATTAGTTTAGTGGGATTTAAAACGGAATTTACCTTGCCAATGTATTTAAACAAGCCCAGAAATAATAATCAAAAAGGAGAAAATAGTTCTCGTTACGGTATGATGCAATACCGATTTAGTTTAAAAGCACTTTTTTTCTGTTTAGTTTACGAGTTACAATATGTTTGACGCCGACTCAGTGGGTCTAACGACTCTGGCGCCCTCATGTAGAAATTAAAAACTGAGTCAGCTCACGATTGTACTTAGCAATAATTCTAGGCTGAGTTGATCAGGAAATATAGCTATGTTTTTAGAATAGAAATATAACTTTCTTCTTTTTTGACATAGCTTGATCAACTCACGCGCAGTTTATATTAGCGTGTAAGAGGCCTAGCAAAACGAAAAATGTTACAATGGCGACCCAACTCGGGCTTCGATTTAACAACTACAACCTGAGATGAGTTGTAATGATAAAGAACATTACAATGATGACTCAAAGAAACTCACAGCCGGAAAATAAATTATGATTTTTTTGAAAAAAGAAAAAAATTATAAAAAAAAAAACAAACTAATTAAACCCAGATTATTAAAATATGAAAGAAGATATTTTTTTAATATGACTTCCAGAAAGAAAAAATATATATGTATATTTTTTTATATATGTCTAAAAACACGATTGTGGCTGATGTAGACGTAAGTCACAAGTATTTGACCGGGTAGGCGGTTACTGAAGAGGGGAATAACATAGTCCCGAGTCCTTATCCGCAGTATATAAACATAAGACCGTCTTTAAATGCTCGTCAGACTATTTCTAGCAGAGATCCCAATAAAGGGGAAGGCGGATCAAGTTGGACCAAGTTGCCACGAGCCTGTAAGACTCAGAACGATGAGCAACGCTCGTTTGTGCTTATAACTTGGGCTTCTTATCGTTAATATTACACTAAAGCGGATAGGACACAGATGAATGTTGAAATATTTTCCATTCCCGCCGTGTTAGACCTAAAAGTGGGCGTTAAAGCCGAACGTCGCTTGTGAATGAGTCTACACAATATATCAGCACGCTACTACAGAAAAAAAAAATATGAATATGAATTTAAAAAACTTAAGAATAAAATTAGTGTAAACCCCTATTTTATTCTCATCTCCTGGCACTGGTGGTATTGTAACGTTTATTTATATACGTTACAAATATATTGGCATTTGGTAAAAGCTAAAAAAGTAAATTTAGATTTTTTTTTGATTAGTATAATTTTTGTTAAAACGTGCAATGAAGGTTAAAATTGTCATTCTTATTTTTTTTTATCTAATTGGAAAGAATAAATGACATACAGATTACTAATCCAGATAAATTAAAAGAATTCCAAAAGTATAAGCTAAAAGAAAAATATTTTAGCTAATTAAAGATGGAAGAATAATGCTAAAAAAAGAGAACTTTGTAACTTAAATTTAAGAGAGAGTGTATAAGATTATTATCTTATACGCTGATAAAAAGACAAAAGAGTGCGCAGAAGTTCCAAAAATGGAGCGCGATATAAAAAGGAGATGACAACTTCAATCTGGGTCTTCTCTTTAACTTCTAGTTACGTCTCTGAAAGTTGGAGGTTTCCACGAGCATAACCTGTGGCAAGAAATATACTTCTACACAGGTATGCCCCTTGCTGTACCAAGCTGTCACGCAAGCATGGAAACGGGACTTGTGAAGACCGCTTTTTGCAATAAAAGGGTCACTACAACCGTGCCTTTTCTCCAGCTATAGAACGGAACAATAATGGAAGACGCCGGCAGGAGAGACCAATGGAAATTCTCATGATCTGGGATCCCATAAATCTACATGAACTTACCGGTAAATTAAGAATAAATTTTCCTGATAGTGACTTAAAAGTTTGCAAACAATTATTTATCTAAGCTTAGACTACCATCCTGATATAGACTTTTCGTATTCAAGGGACTTTCTAATAAAGAATTTTATACAAGATCTTGGGACATTATTAAATTGTTTTAATTGCTTAATCTGTTTTTGTTAATCGATTCATTATCTGGATTGGTGTGTGTGTACTTTCCTGTTTAGTTAATTCGTAATTTAACTTATAAATATGTTTAGTTTGTTAGAATAAAAGAGATTTTACTTTTATCAATCTTTCATTGTGCGTTATTAATAATAGTTGTTTTTTTTAAGTATTAAATTTATTATTAGTTTAGTGGGATTTAAAACGGAATTTACCTTGCCAATGTATTTAAACAAGCCCAGAAATAATAATCAAAAAGGAGAAAATAGTTCTCGTTACGGTATGATGCAATACCGATTTAGTTTAAAAGCACTTTTTTTCTGCTTAGTTTACGAGTTACAATATGTTTGACGCCGACTCAGTGGGTCTAATGACTCTGGCGCCCTCATGTAGAAATTAAAAACTGAGTCAGCTCACGATTGTACTTAGCAATAATTCTAGGCTGAGTTGATCAGGAAATATAGCTATGTTTTTAGAATAGAAATATAACTTTCTTCTTTTTTGACATAGCTTGATCAACTCACGCGCAGTTTATATTAGCGTGTAAGAGGCCTAGCAAAACCAAAAAACGTTACATTACATTGATATTGAATAAAATTTGAATTTTTTTATCAATATTTATAAAAGTATATGAATTTATTATTTTATTTTCTAGTCAATTTGCTGGTTTACATAGAGTGATAAAGGCAGAAAATCTTTACTGGCCTTATAACCCCAATATAATGAATTAAAAATACGCTGATAATTCAGAAGTGAAGGCCTTGAATACGATATAAACATAATCGCGGAATATCATAAGTTATTAATTTTTAATATTTTAAATTTTTAACAAACGGTATATTAATTTGCTTGGGTTGTATTGATGTGTGTGTAGTATATAAATTATATAATATTAAATTATTTATGGTCTTTATTATACAGTATATAAATTTATATTCAAATATAACAAAAATGGTTTTTGTACAGTGTAATTTTGGGTCTCTGATCCAAGTTCGAGACCTTATTTTATAGACATAATGATTCTCAAAAGGTTTAATAATTTATTATGTTTATATTTGTATTATTGTGTTTGCTCTTGCATCGTGTTTGCATAACAAGTAATGATTTACATATACAGAGCAGTGAAATGTAAATTTTAAAAATGGATAATCAAATGTACAGAAAGGTTGAAGATTGCAATTGATAAAGCAATCCCAATTTACTGGACATAGTACTACGTGAAAATATAAATATTTAAAACCAATAAAGAGAGATTTCATATGGTGTAGTGTAGTGGTAACTACAAAGGCTATGTATATACCATATGAAATTGTATGCAGGCAAATAATACAATTCTGATTTTTGCTTATGCCTTGACCCTCATGCTGTGGAGTCAGTAGTTTTGCCACATCTTGCATCATATTATTTTCAAGTCTATAGCTAGCAAATGAGCTATATGCAAATAAATTATATCTGTAGGGCAATAAATCTAACAAGATAGCATCACTGGTATGCATAAAGAATATAAACATAACTGATGTACATAAAAATATAAAATGAAGAGATGAAACTCACAGTAGTCTACAATTTCTAGTTTTAGATAGACAAGCTAACTGCTATGATGACAAATGCATATCCACCTTCTGGAAATGATTTATTTTGTATCTTTTATTGGGATGAATCTTTTTCTTATAGACATCTTTGAGATTTGTCAACTTTTGGGGTACAAGATAAAAATGAAAAATTCTTATGCAAATACTTTTGGAGATTCTGAAGCTATGGATTATCTCAGGTAAAAAGTATTATATATGGTTTGAAAGATATTTTTGTGAGGAATACAAAAAAATTATCAATGAAAATGTAATTTTTAAAAAAGTTTTCATTAGAAAAAAGGAAATTTAAAAAAAGATTTTATTTTTTAATGTATTGTATAATTTATATTTAATAATTAATATAGTGTCTCTAAAGATTTTACAAAATCATTACTATATATGTATGCTTGATTTGATGTGCATGCAACTATATAAAATGTTGATAAGCTGATTAAATGTGTTTTTTGCTTATTTACTGTTTGCATCACACACATCTGAAATCAAAAGAATTGGTATATGCATTGTGCATAGAGATCCTGAATATTTATCCACCATGTGAATTTGTTATTATATATTTTGCCTTCCTGCAATCTATATTATTTCTGTTCGAGGTAATTATGGATCATTGGGTTTGTGTTTGATAGAAATTTCTCCCCATGAATTATATATATTTTTTCAATTTATAATACGAGTGATTAGATGCCTATTTATTGTCATTGTATATATATATTTAAATGACAGAATCAAATACAGTGTAAAGGGCTAATTTTGTAATGACTTGTGTGTGTGTGAACAATTATAGTGGATTAAGGTCATTTTATTATTGGTTGTTTGTTTAATGTAAAAGTGAAATATATATGTGCACACATCTGGATAAATCAGAGAACAATGATCAAATTTCAGAGAAGAACACAAGTAAATTTTTTTTTGGAGAGCGGCTGTAATATTTGAACTACCAGATATCAAATACACTATATGTTCACATGAAGAGTCCATTACCATCCAAATGCATTTATTTAAACTATTGTATTTAAATCTGGATATATTTGAATTATTGTTTTGAACTAAGATATATTCCAACTGTCATATTGGAACTCAGTGGTATTTGAATTCTGCAACTGAACTGTATGCTGAATTGTATTATATTGTAAATAAACATTGTTTTGTTGATTGTTAGATTTGTTTCAGCATTTTGTTTACTGTTGTCTGCTCGGCCAATTACTATTTGCGAAGAATTTCTGGTCTCTGTGATCTAGAGGCAATTTTAGATATCTGAGTGATGGTACAGCTATGGGAGGCATTTATACTTGGAATCCTCACCAGTAAACTATAAATTTCTAAGCTTGAGGTCCAGTGGTGACTGCTGATGATGGATATTAGAATGCCTGCTGTCCATTACAATATCAAACACATATAAAGCAACTTGAAGTTTGCTTTCAAGAAGCTGCCAATAAATTGCTCCACAGAACATTGCTATAAAAATGAAAAACTATCAGTTTTATTTCAAATGCTCGAGATTTACTACCAGTAATGACAATGTTTTCTGCAGTTGTATAATATGAATAAATATTTGTGGATAACCAATTATTATTAATGTAATAATAATGTTGCCATAAATCTCAATTAACTGAGACAAATACAAAAATATATAAATCACATTTTTGCCTACGATACTTTACTCAACACTTGTTACCATACAATTATAAATAGAGAAAGTTTATTCCATAAAATTCTAGAACATTATTTAACCATATTGGATAGCAATGATACTCCAAAATAATTAATGCAGTCTTGTTGACTTCTTTATTTTTATATATTGTAACAATAGAAACAACCTTATAAATAGATGGCATATCTTCAGGTGGCTATAAAATTCTAAAAATTCTCTGTTTTAAAGTTGTCAGAATCTGCAGTTGTTGCAACTTTTAATATTACAAAGAATTATTTATTCTATTCAACTTAAACAGCTCCAACCAAATTTGCACTAACTGATACAATGAATATATCACTAACACAATCATGTGAATTCTCTTTAGTCAAAAACTGATCAAAATATTTTCTCCATTTGTTCAAAATATCATCATTAGTATATATAAGAATGCCATCACTGATTAAATAATTAGAAGTAATGCATGACCTGAAAAACAGTATTATTTATGTTGTCACACATTACTTTTAACGTTTCAGAGAAAAAAAATCCAAAGTATCCACAATTAATAAAAGCTGTATTTTTTTTGCAACTTTAATTGCATAATTATTTTTATAATTCTTCTAATCAGTTATTGATTTTTTAAATTATGAAATTCAGTTTTATTATTCAGCCGAGTAAAGATATGTTTTCTTTCAGTCAAACCATTAAAATACAATTACTATTAGATAAAAAGTCAAGATTCTTCTTTTTAATGAAAGCAAGAAAGAACAACATCAAATTTAGGAAAGAATCTATTTTTTTAAAGCCATTACAATTTTAAAATATCAGCATAATAATCTATGACTTATCAAATCCACATCTATATTCTTGTTATACCAAGTCCTAAGTATAACATAATCTATGAGATATCATTACTTTCAATGTTGATGCAACAATTTCTTTATAAAAATACCCCCCCCCCCCAAGTAGTGTGTTCACATTACTTAATCCAAGGCACTGTGCAAAAATTCAATAATAGGTTCACAAAACTAATACTATTATTCCCCATAATTTTGAACCATAATTTACTGCTCCTCTCAATATCATACATTGTAATTTCTTCAAGAAAACATTCATCTTTTATTAGTATTGATATAATAACACTTTTCTCAACCTTCTGGATCTAATGCTGGAATATAAGCAAAAATAAAAAGGCAAAAATACTATTGTCAAATCCAATTTTTAATATCATTAGCCTTTCATGTAGAACATCTAAGGGTAGAAAATACCAAATTAGACTTCATGTTAAATCCTTGACTTATCTGTTCAATTAACATTCATTCCTCATTTTATTAAGAGCTATTACATCAATCTCAAAGAATCCAAATTAAAAAAAATATGTTCATTCCATGGACTCACATTTACAAAAAAAAAAAAAAAAAACTGAAAAAAAAATATTTTTTTTTTCTTTCTAACATCATTTCCTATATTATAATTTTTTATTATCCAATACTTAATTGAGTTACTCAACACACATGGCAAAACTAGCCAGATTTTACAAGACAAGATATTTTTTGACTATCTTTTCTAGATTCTTCCACAAACAATTATGAATGACACAATCCCCAAAGGCTCTGCTTACATTTTGTCAAATAAAAATCCTATCTGAAATCAACTTTAACCAATTTATGTTATATTGTATTGTTTCATGCAAGTCTACATCTAAGCACTATTAACCTGCTAAATCTGTCCCCATTACTTTTTTTTTCTGCATCAAAGGCTTTGCATATTTTACATACACAGGGTCCTTGAAAAGCATGTAATTAAAAGATGAAAATAATATACAATCCCAATGTCATGGATAGTGCTGATGCCATGATAAAAACATGATGACTGGACCCTATACTAAATTTAATCGACTAGAGACATTAAAGTTAAAAAAAAGAGAAAAAAAAAAAAAAATGAAATAATGAAGGCAGACAAGTAACAGGAAAAATTGCTTACCATGAATGCATGCTAATTTATTTGCTCAATGATAGGTTTAGAAACCAAGCAACAGAATATTACAACCAAGCAATGTGTGGTTTAAAGAAAGAAGAGTGTTCAACTCAAGAGCTAAATATCTACTAATCACAACAATATTCGAATATCTTACGATTTCCCAAATGGTAAACCATTTGATTATTATTAATAATATTTATAACACCAATATAAGCTTTATATAAGTTGATACAATAATTCTTTAATATTAACAAAATCTCTTAATTTTATTTTCAATTTGGTTACTTAGAATTCATACTTTTACAGTATATTGTGAGAATTTATTGTTTTTTTTTAAATCTATCTCCACTTATATAAATATATAACATTCAAATGTATTTATTAAGTGCATAGATCATATAAAATTAAAGAGAAAGGATTTCATTTTTTTAATGATATAGTGTTGAGTACAGAAGAGACTCTCAAACCCAAACACAAGATAGACTATATAAAGATAAGAGCGGCTGTTTTATCTTTAACTTAAATTCTGATTTACATAGGCCAATCTGAAGCGTCTCAGTTTGAGAAAGTGAAGATATTACTCTGTTCACTTTTACATCCATTACTTATTTACATACATTAACATTCGCAAAATGTACTTTCATCACTTTTCATTCCTATTTTATAGTTAATATTGCTGAATGTTTATATTAATTAAAAAAAAAAAACAGATATAAATTCATATGCACAACAAACAGACCGTATGGTAGCCCCATGAAAAAAAAATCGGAACAGAACATTAGGGTAATGTTGGAATAGACTCCTACAAAACATTTTTTTTTATTATACAGATTGTTAAAACCAAGGCTTAATGCACAATTTCATATTACAACAGATTTATGGTACATTTGAACAAGAAAGAACAAACTAAATAATTCTTACCATAAGAAATTATTATCAAAGAAAAATTGCTGAAAAATTTAACAACTGCTTCCAGATTATAAGTCGATGATAGAGTTGTATTAGCAGAATATTGCAACATTTAAAACAATGGAGTTAAATTTAAAATTAGCACTTAATGTTTAGAGCTTCAATACTTTTGTCAACTTCCTATGAAACTGGTTTTAAGAGAACAATAAAAAACATATGCTTGACAATAATTATTGCTGAAAATAATTTATTTGCTAATACAAAATTATTTAAATAAAAAACACTAATCTGATAGAAATAACCAAAATTTTTTGCTCAAATATGAATAAACAAATGGCTTTATGAGATATTTCTCCATTCAATGTCATTAATTTTTTTTGCAATAAACAATTCAAGAAGAACTCAAAATTATTTCAAATATGCATTTCCTAAAGTGAAGGAACTTCTGAAAACTTGCTGTTATATTTCTCTTCTGTAAAATTACAATTTGGAAGCAAACATTATTCACAGAATGATTGAGACAATTTGTCCTATATTATTTTCAAGACTATAACTATTGCAATTCATATCTAGTACTTAAAAGACTTATATTCTAAATATCTGGCAATAAAACAAACATTTAAATCAAATCTAATTAGGACAGGCATATAAAACATGTTCTCTATTGCCTGTGAGATGTTATTAAAACATTTATCAAGGTGAAGTCTAATACTGAATTCTCGTGAATTTAACTTAACTGTTCAAATTCATTCTTATTATACAAATAACTCTATAGAAATAAAATCAAACTTTATAAAAGATAATAATTCATTATTATAAGAGAGTAGGATATACAGATAATAAACGATCGAAATATCCAATCTTAAGTCAATCATCGCATTCATAACCTAATCTATTTATCCCCTCATGTTTATAGGTAAATAACATTAATAAGAAATTCAGATATTGTAACATAAGTTCTTATATCAATAGAAAAGTCAAAAATTTTAAAAAATTTTAATTCTTTGAATGTAATTCAACAGAAACATAGATCACAATTTTTTTTTTTAAAAAAAGTTTTAAATAAATTTAATTATTTAAATCTAGGTGTTGTGAGGCACTTTACCTCCCCCCCCCCCATTTTAAAGTCACTTTTCTGAGTCTCTATGACTTAGCCATTTGTGCCAAATGTTTCATTATGAGATCTATTGTTTTTGAAGTGTAATCTTTTTACAACCAGATACTTTATTGATATAAAACAACTTTATTTTTCAAATACTCATTGTCTGATCAATATTGGATGTCTAGAGGTTTATGGCATTACTGGAGCAGATTTGGAAGTTAGGGATCCATCCTTTGTTAAATTAGCATGCCATTCTGATGATGACAACACGTACAGTATTTGACATCTGCGAATTTTTTTGAAGAAATTAAATGTCTCTACTGCTACCAAAACTCTGGATCTCAACAGGCTGCAATCAAAGTAGTAAAAACAATTCTGATTTTCACTTGGGAAACAGCTTGTTTAGTCAAGAATAAGTAACAACTAACTCTCCAAATTTTCGGGGCTATTTATACCTCGCTCCATTTCCTGCGAAACACTTTCCTTGTTGTTGAATTCTATGCCTAAGGCAGGGCAAATATTAATCTCCAGCTCAATCTAATCTAAGAATTCTACCCAGGGATTATTGAAACAAAAACAACTACATAAAAATCAAATGTCCACTTTTAGAATTAATTTACAATAATTAAAATAAAAGCAACAGGAATGTAATTAGCTAGCCAGCTTATTTTTAAATCAAATTGATTTTAAAAAAAGTAAAAACAAGCGGTATAAGAAAACTATTTTAAAAACAATAAAACAATCTATTTTAAATATAAATGAGGTGTTTTAATACATGTACTCTTTTTAATAATTAAAATCTTTTTTTTTCTTTTAACTTTAGAAACTTAACGAAATTAAAAGTTTTTAATTTTGGCAGTAAAACCTTTGACTCGGATGTCAATCCAGTTCAATATATTTCAGAAAGGAAATTGGCTAGATCCGTATTTAACGAATCAAATCATTCAAATTTTTACTCAATCTGGCCAATAAGAAAATTCATCAGACAAGATTAATTTAAATTACCTAAGCTACCTCTAGTATTATAATTTATCCATGTCGCTTTATAAAATATTTATTAAATTACAATTTTAAATTACCTGTAAATAATTATTTTCTAAAGCTGGCCATGAATTTAAAAAAAAATTCAAGAAAAAAAAAAATTATTATTTTAAAATTATATTAAAATAAATTAGATGCAAATTTTACAAAAAAAAAAAGGAAGAAATTATGCGGTTAACTTTCAGAGACCTTGTGGTCAACATCTTGGACACCCGTGTTGTATACTAAAGACAAGAAATAATTATTTACAATCATCAAAAATATCAAATAAATAATAAAATGTAAAAACAAAAAAATAACTATCAATATCAGAATAATATTTTTGTCCTGATTACTATATATACATTCATTTGAAGATTTTCAAAAATAATCATTTACAATATGTGACACCCTATTCATGCTAAATTAATCAAAATATCTTATAATGGAATCCTTTGAAAGCTTATTTTTTTCATTTTTAAAAAAAAAAAACAACCTTAATCTTAATAGCATTTAATTATCACCTTTTGATAATATACAACTTAGTAATTTCTGATTTTCTGCATCTCAAAGGATCAGCAAATACCTTGTCCATGCGTATTACTGTTTTATGAATGTAAACCTCATCAATGTCATTCATTAATATTAATGAATGATAATCCCAGATCATTAATATTAATACTGCTGCTTCTTTTCCTCAACTTTTTGAGACCCAAGTGGCCATTTTGAAATTTTAAAAAAAAATTACAAGTATAATTTAAAACATATATTCTGTTGGAATACAGTAAATATAAAAGTATATACATTTTTAGAACCAGTAAATATGAAAGATTGTAATAAAGCTGATAAAATAATTATTACCTAAAAAAAAAATTAAGAAAAAAAAAGATTTTTAATACTTTTAAACATCTTTATTTTTACATTGGTTCACAAATTCTAAATTTTGAAAGTTAAATGTTAAAATGACAATTCATAGACAGCTTCATCACATGTCTCAAAATGCTGAAAAAAATGATATACAATATGTCTTACCTGAGGTAATTTTTCTATGTAAAAATTGCAAAAACAGTGTGATTGGTAACTTCCATTTTTATTAGCTGATCCAGATGTTCTTCTTCCATAACAGAGTATATGCTAGAAATGTTTGGTTGTACTTCCATTCAGGTATCTTGTTAGAAATATGTTTGGTTTTTAGTGGGAAAAAAAATGACAGTAATAATTTACAAGATGTGGAGGACTTTAGTAAATTGTAATGTACTGTATAGTATTGTATTATAATATTATATTAGTGAAAAATGATGTGTGACCTAAAATGTGTATTCTTTTCAGGTAAATAAAATGTACTCAAAAAATAAATATCAAACAAAAATTTCTCCAAGATAAAATGAACAAAAAAAAAAAACAATAAACATCAAAATAAACACATTTATTATGAACACTGATTATATCTGTGTGTGGGAGATGATGAGTCTGGATGTACATGTTTTTATATCATGCAAATGTATTGTCTAAAATTCTATCGCATATATATATATATTTGTATATGTATATATAAAAAAAATTATAAACTAGGTCAGAAAAAGAATTCAAATAAATGTTTTTATATCATTCAAATGTATTTTATCGTATATATATTATTTTCTATATTTATATATAAAAAAAAGTAATAAAAACTAGGTCACCAAACTAATTCAAATAAAAGCTTTTACATCATTCAAATGTGTTTTATATATACATTGTTTTCTATATATATATCAAATTTTATCATATATATATTCTTTTCTACATATATAAATAATTCTATCGTATATATATTGTTTTGTACATGTATATATATATAAAAGTTATAAACTAGTTCAGAAAAATAATTCAAATAAACGTTTTTATATCATTCAAATGTGTTTTATCTAAAATTCTATTGTATATATAAAAAAAAAAGTTACAAAACTAAGTGAGAAAAATAATTCAAATAAATGTTTTTATATCATTCAAATGTATTCTATCTATATATATTATTTCTACATATATTTAATTATAGAAAACAATAATAATAAATAATAAAACTAATTCAATACAGAATTCTGGCTAAATGTTAGCATCCGTTTCAAATTTGATCCAGTTATAAAGACATCAAATGTGATTACTATGGCAGATAAAAGTAACAGTAATTCTTTTTTGCTTTTTGTGTTTGAAAAGGAAGCTTTTTAATAAATGTGTTTTACCAGTTCTTACTTATGGATCTGAAACTTGGACACTTAACAGAAAACAGAGACTTCAGACCACTCAATAAAATATTGAGCTGCATGATAAGAGTAACAAAAAGAGACTGAAAATGAAAGAACTTATAGGTATTACCAACATCACTGAAAGAATTAAGAGACTGGAGTTGAGTTGGACATATTTGCTAGAAGAGTTGATAATAGATGGATAGTTGAAATCTTAAACTGAATTCCAAGAGATTTTAAAAGACCTATAAAGAGATCACATGTGAGATAGATGGCTGAAATAAAACTGTGCTGGAGTGATGAGGAGAAGAGACTAGAGATCAGAGAAGATGGATTGAACTTGAAGAGACCTTCATTCTGCAATGGATCGATAATGATTGAAAATGATGATAATGATAGCATAACAAGTCTATATTAAATGATCAACAGATTTTTTATTTCCATTTACCAAATGAAATGAAACATTATATACCCCTCAATTAACTATTTGCTGAGAAAGCAATTTCTGAATAACAATGTCAATTAATATGATTATCTCTCAATAGTATCAAAGCCTTACAAAATAACTCGCAAGGGTGATACATTTTATTTCAATACCAAAAATGAATAAGCTTTAACATTACGAGCCTGAAAGTACAAGCAAACAAAAAAAAAAAAAACCAGGACACTCTTGAAAAATGCTAGAAAGATATATAAATGTGTGTGTGTACATTATTTAAAAATAACATTTCTAAATTATTTTATTATATTAGAATTTTATGAAAAATGGAATAAAAATTTATTACTAAAAGATAACTTGTTTTATTTTAAAAAGTTTTTTTTTGTATATATATAAATAAAAAAGACTTACTTTATTTGTACCAGACATCCGTTCTGTCTCACTTTCAATTTCTTTTCTAATTTCCTCAAAATCGTCATAAATTTTATTTTTAGTATGTAAAAACTTCCCCCATTCTTCCAAATTCAATGTCCCTAAAATAAAATAATGTTAAATTTAGTTTTTGTATTTCCATTTTCCAATGAGTTTATTTTTCAGTTATTATACATTTTTGATCCTATACACAAGAATAACTGAATATCATAACAAATCTGAAAAACAACAAGAAAAAAATCAGTCATTGTGGAAAATTATATAAGTATAATGAATCTCAATCCATTATTATTCAATATAGATGGAAAACAAAATATACTTGAGAAATGATAACAAATCATTACATATCGATGTAATTAATAATCTACATTTCACACACATCTTTGAAACACATGAAGAAAAACTTCTTAAAGACAAATCACTCTCAAGATGCATTTCATACTGAACCAGTACTCATCAGTTGGTCTAGATCACAGTCTTTCACATACATCTTTATATGTTCAGTATTTATCAATAATAAATTGTTATATTTTGATTTATAAGTCAAACTTATTCTCACCACAACTTTACATGATCCATTCTAGATAAATACATTACTGATTATCACTAATCATTTATTAAACTAGAAATTATTTCTAGACCAGATATAAAATTTAAACCTCAATTAAAGATTAATATATCTACTTTTTAAGTGAACACCCACACATGGAATTTGTCCTTTTCCATGTGTAATATAAAATTTAAATCTCAGTTAAAGATTAATATATTTATTTTTAAAATGAACACTCACATATGGAGTAATTCAATTATATTTGACTTTTTCCATGTGTAATTTTTTTTTTAAACATATAACTTCCTCTCCACACATACTTTTGAAACACATGAATAAAGACATCTTAAAAGATAAAGATAGGTGAATTAGTTTGACATTTGTAAATCAAAATGTAATAATATACTGTTGATAAATACTGTACATATGATAACAATAATATATAAGACATTATGACCTGAGCCAACAGATGAGTACTGGTATTGCACAAAATGCATCTTGTAGGTTATTTGTCTTTTAAGATGGATTTATTCATTTGTTTCAAGAATGTGTGCGGAATGGATGTTATTAAGTATATTTATAAAAGTTAATACACATGGAAAAAAGACATGAAATTGAATTACTCCATGTGTGTATGTTTAATTAAAAAGCAGATATTAATCTGAAGTTTAAAGTTTATATCTACTCAAGAGATAATCTCTAATTTAATAAATCATTAGTGATAACATATCAAAATTGTCAGTAGAGTATGTCTGATATTTGTAAATAAAATAAAAAACCATTATATAGCATTGATAAAAACAATTTAATGATTATTCATTGAAATGCATGTAGAGTGTAATTCAGATTCCACATTTATAATTTGCAAAATGTGGGATGCATATTGTACCGGTCAAAATCGTCTGTTCATTCAACAAGACCTAGAATCCAAGCAAACGTATATTCATCTAGTATATGCAAGATATATGTCCGGAATAATACCAAATAACAACCTATTTACCTGTGCTCCAGAGTCTATGACTACATGATCAAGGCTTTTGATGATATTAACAAGCTTTTTATTACTCCAGGCCCAGCAATGAGAACAGGAAGAGCAAGAGACTTGAAACAATATATATATTTAATGGGGTAATTAACAACTATAAACTATAACCATTCAAGAATGATACAGATTGCTATTTGACATTGATTAATGATTCGAGCCGTAATAATATTAAAGGCAAACATCTGATGCAAATAGAGAATTATATGTCTCATAAAATAGTAAATAATAGAAATTCAAGTAATAAATGATAAATGATCTAGAGTGAATTTATTAAGTGATTATATATATATATTAATAAAAAAAAAAAAAAAACATAAGCTTTGGATGTCTATACAATTGAGGTTACATATCTGATAATAATTTAATTTACAATTATGCACTTCTGAATTAAGAAATAGGTCATTCGAGACCATACACAATTAGATAAACGTTTGTTTTAACATAAAAAAAATTAAGTGCAATTGCTAAACAATTTAACATATATAAATAAGATTGTAGGTGAGGCTAAACATATGGTGGTTGGTGCAATTAATAAATAAATATAAAGCAGATTGGTTTGGTTAATATGCCAAGGTTATGGAAGAACTTAAAATTAAACCATTGATAATACATAACGGTTTACATCAGCTAAAAGATTACAAATGTATAATAATTGGTTTATTATACTGTGATACATTTATATGTAAGATTTTATAATGCACGATTCTGATCACATATGTGGACACTGCTACTAAATCATGAAGATCGACCGGATGAGCAGGAGTAAGATAGTTCAGCCTAACATAAGCCGCAATTATGTAATTTAACCTAAGTGATTAAATAGAATGGATGGCAAATGGAATGTTTTTATAACTGACAGAGAGCATTGCAGGTCTATAAAGAAATGGATAATAATAAAAGCGATATTCGTTATAGTTTCCCATCACTTGTAAGATGAGATCACTTAAAATACTCCGGGTGAGTTTACACAAAAGATACGCTGGCCTGACAACCAAAACAGATCTGTGAAGAATAGTGGCACTGGATAGCGTGTTGGGACAGTTCATTACTTTGTTCCCAGACACTGATTTATTAGAAGTGCATGAAATGGAATCCAAAGTAGGAGGAACATCTATTTTGAGAGAGATAATGAGGAGTGGGATTGGTCTATTCTAAAGATTCCAAAGTATATGGCAAAGCAAGAAAATCAATAAACTATGGCAACTATATACTTGTAATGCCTAAGCATAAATACATTGGTCACTAATGACCATAATAGATCAGTTAACACCTGATTAAAACAATCTGCTCTCCAGCATAATGGAATGCTCAACATAACCCCCACCCCCTCCGAGCAATTAAGTAATAATGATCAAAATTTATATGGGCAAGATTCTAAAACTAAAATGGACTAAATGGCTTTCTCCCACATACCCCAGAGGGTCTTCGTATATGTTATAACTTAATATGATTTCAATTAAATATTAAACTCACTTCTGGTAAGACTTAACTACTGGACAAGTAAAACAACTTGTATCAAAACCTCCCTCCACTAATAATACTAATACTCACCTGATACACTTTCAACCCTCAACATACATGCTTACATATATATTTAATCAAAACTATTTTTTATTTAATCACTAATTGATATGAATGTCTTATAAATTTGTTCTCAGGAACACTAATAGATTCCCAACGCATATTTATGGACATCACTAAGATTCCAAGCACCAATCTTATAAAAAATAAAGAATTACGCAAAGTGAATATATTACCAATAACAGTCACTGTCTTAAGAACATGTGAGAGGTTTTGACCATTAGTTAGCTTTGACTCAAGTCGGGTGGCGTCATGGCCAAGAGTGGACATGAATGAGAATAAGAATTTCAATAATACATAAAATACATATAAAGAAAAAATACCACAACAAGATTTCTACATATGGCTTCATTATTGAATCAGATTTACTAAACGCTATTCCAAATGACAATTATTATTTTCTAATCACATAAAAAAATATATGTATATAACATAATTTAACCTTTGGCCAGTTAACATAAATATAGTTAAAGCTCTGCCATTTTGATTTGTCATATACGCACGCAACATTCTTACATATATTTATTCTTTATAAATAAGTCAAATAGTGAAGATTGATAGAAAGAGATTTCCCTTTCACTACTTGTCTATTAAGTTTCTTTATTACTAATCGAGGTCACTTCATTGAGTTTCCAGTATGATCTCAATCTCTAATAGCGATAATTAATATCTGCAAGTAAAATATAAAAAAAAAGTTTTTATTGAATTCTCCTTTGCAAATCTATAGAATCGGTTAATAATTTCTTTCTTAGTTTATTATAAATAGCAAATCAATACATAAATTTACTTTATTGAATTCTCATATGCAAGTCTATATAATCGGTTAATAATTTCTTTCTTAGTTTCTTATTTATAAATAGCAAATAAATACATAAATTTCTTTTATTACCCGCACATCCCCAGAGAATTCGTGGAATAATATATTTTTTGCTGTTGATAGTTTGGATCATCACAGGTAACTAAATATACAATCCACCGCGAGGTTTCCCATTCTTTTGATTTATTACAGTCTTCGTTTGATGAGGATCCACTTCATGGTTCTGACGTTGGTGGTTGTTTTAATCCAGAGAGGTACCTTGTTTATTGTTAAGTGTAGCAGCAGCAGTTAGTGGGAATTAGGGATTTGAGCACGATATGTTAGACTTTTACCCCAACATTTCCTTTTTGGTTGCCTTTAGGTATTTGTTAGACTTTTACCTCCAACATTTCCTTTTTGGTTGCCTTTAGGTAAACTTGTAATCTTGATTTTTGAAATTGAACTAACGATTCCACGGTGTTAACACTTCAATCTCTGCAGGGACAAGACAAGGAGCATTCTGGGTCCTTCCTTTTATAGCCCCCTCCATTCGTTCTAGAAAGTTCACTCGATCTGCATTTCTCGTTTCTCCAATTGCTGCTTAACCGGATTTTAGTCGAAGTGTGAAAGCTTTTACCACCTTCTGCTATTCTTGTAATAACAAAAGAAAGTTAAAATTCCATTTTTGCTGGAGATTTCTAGGCTTTTATAACGCAAGTGAAAGAAAACCTCATTTCTATCTCTTCAACCATCAAACCCATATACACACATGTTTGTAACACGCACATACATACCGTTTCGAAATGAGAGCATCTCCCCTTCTCTTGGTTCCATCTAATGTATTTATATAACCATAACTGTGTAATATAATAATTAAATCTATATATACCAAGACTGCATGTATGTGTAACGACCGCCACCTCTTATACTAGTTGGGACCAGGTTCGAACCCGTTACCCCTCCTTCAAAAGCCTTCAAATACCACTTGCATATTTTGAACAGCTCTATTATACAAATTTTATCTACTTATTGTTGACTTTGTCTGCAGTGAGCAGAACAGGTTTTAATGATCGAGCATTATACAACCCCTTGATTTCGTGTCCAGTGTCCACCCAAAATGTGATATCCCCTTGGCTATGATAGATGGTATACGGGCTCTCATATAAGCTGCAGAATTTTCGGCATACAAACCTATCAAGGTAGCCGACGTGAGGGGTTTTAATCATGACTCAACCTCCTACTTTAAACAGGGGTGCCCTATTCCTTACCATTCTCATCCATTGATGGCTTGCCTGCTGTAAAGTCTGATAAGGCCTATCCCAATCCATTTTCTGGTCAATGCGTGGTTTTTCCATCCCTGGTACAAAGCTCTTGATCTGCCGCAGGATGTGCTGTCCGAATTGGAGGCGAACCTGGTCGATTCATTTATGGTCCAGTTGATGAAGTTCACAACCTGTGGGGTCCACTTCACCCAAACCTTATGATTCATACCTGTATAGGTACGAAACAAGCAACCCAATTCCCTCACCACCTGCTCACAGGGGTTAGATTGAGAGTTATGAATTGATGTAAAATTGTAGTGAAATTCCCTGCTGGTGGATCCACTTGTGCCATTCCTTAGACATGAAAGGTGTGTCATGGTCTGATATAAAATGCTCTTGGGTTTTCTGGCTTCTGGGAAATATCTGCCCTCTAACATTTTGATGGCACTCTTGCCATTCGCCTGTGTGAGGGGATATGCAGACATGTATTTTGAAAATATATCGTACGTGATGAGGAGATATTTCTTTTTATTAAATGCCAGTAGAGGGCCATGAAAGTCTAACGCTACCATTTCTCGAAGTCAGTTTGGGATTATCAACGTCATGGAGAGCATGTAATTTCTATCTGCCGGTTTTGTTCTCTGACAGTTTTCACAATTCCTCAACATGTTCACGACTGATGCATGTATACTGGGCCAGTGAAACCATTTTTGAATCAAGTGTTCCATTTTCGAAACACCATAATGGTCATATAATTGGTGCACGTAGGTTGTCACATCTTTCCATAGCCTGTAAGTTACAGCGGGTTTCCACTCTTCTGGGTTGCCATGTGTCCTGTACTGCAAATCATTCTGAAGTCGGTACCTTATTTACTTTCCCATTATCTTTGAATCCTCTCCTTTTCGTTCTCCTAACCAGCCATTCAATCATTTCTCTTAACTGCTCATGTTGACGCTGCCAATCGGCCAAGTGAGCCAAATTCTCTGCACCTGAGTGATGAGGCTGATAACTAGATGGATTCCTACTCAAGATATCAGCAACGATGTTTTCCGGGCTCCGTCAATATTGGACAGTATAGTTATATTCCTGCAGCAGCAAGCTCCAACATATCATCTGGCCGTTGATCAGGTAACTGCAGTTGATAAACTCCAGACTCTTATGACCGGTATTTACGATCACTTCTGATCCCCAACAAAAACGAGTGGAACTTCTGAAATGCCCAGACAATCGCTAGGGCCTGGACAGTATAGTTATATTCCTGCAGCAGCAAGCTCCAACATATCATCTGGCCGTTGATCAGATAACTGCAGTTGATAAACTCCAGACTCTTATGACCGGTCCTTACAATCACTTCTGATCCCAACAAAAATGAGTGGAACTTCTGAAATGCCCAGACAATAGCTAGGGCCTCCTTTTCTGTGGTGGAGTAATTCAGTTTGGGTCCCATTAGTAGTCAGCTCATAAAATACAGCACTCCCATTCAATTTCCTCTTAACCCCCAAACCATACCCACTGCTGTCCATTTGTAACAGAAGTGGTTTGGTAAAATCTGGGAAAAACAGCATAACTTGTCTAATGAATCCATCTTTTAAGTCTTCGAGGGCCATCTCCTGCATTCAGTCCACCTCCATGGTGTCCTCTTTCAATCTAACTAAGGGCTCTGTCCGTTCAGCCAGCCATCATGAAATCTGTTGTAGAAATTACACAGACCCAGGAATTATTGGAAATGTTTTCGAGATTTTGGGGTGGGAAACTCCCTGATGGCCAATACCTTGTTTGGGTGGGGTTTCATCCTGAGCCCCCACCAGGTGACCCAAGAATGTTACCTCACCTTTCATCATGAAACTTTTTAAATTGATTTTGATGCCCTTCTGACATTCGTATAGAAACATCTCAACATCCTTTTGATGTTCCTCAATACTGGATGAGGCTATTAATATGTCATCAATATACATCATTGCGTGTTTTTTTACTTCATCCGCCACTACTTGGTCGAGGCATCTTAACAATCCTGTCCCACTATTTATGAGCCCAAACGATATTCTATTAAACTGGTACGAGTATCCTTAATACCGGAATGCCATATATTGACAGTCCTCAGGATGGAGCTGGATCTGCCAATAACTGGCAGTCAGATCAAACATGGAGATTATTAGTTTGCCCTTGAACCCTCCCAATAACTCGAGTATCGGCGGCATAATATTACGGTCCAGGATCGTTACCCGTTTCTAATTGTCTGGCAGCCAGGTATAATCTAATCGGACTACTCTTCTTCTTAACCACCACTAGAGGGTTATAATAGGATGACGAACATTTAGATACTAGTCCCCAATCTACCAATCTGGCTTAATTGTATTTTTACATCCTCCCTACATTGTTAAGGCACCGAATACAAGTGAGATTGCAATGGCTGGTCATGTTTCAGTTTGATGCACTGTTCTAAGCCTTGGATCATGCCCAGTACTTCTGAAAATACCTGATGGTATTGATACAATGTTTGATTGAAGGCCTCCTTCTCATCTTTGTTTGCAACAGTTATTCCCTGAATTTTCTCTGCAATCTCTCCTATTTCTTTCCCTTCTACCCGGTTCCTCCTATAGACTGATGCAATCGTGATAAAATCCATCGCACATCTATATCCATTTAAAAAGTCCGATCCTATCAGTATATCATCTACCAGGTTTTTCATGACTAGAAAAAGGTGGGGAAATGGTTTCCCATTGATGTAAAGGTCCATCCACACCTGCCTAGGTTCAACCCTTGCCATTTTATTTGCCATCATCTGGATGAGTTTAATAGGGAGAGTACAGACGCTGGTCTGCTGGGTCGTGATTTGCGTATACAATTCCTCAGACAGCACAGAGATTTGACTGCCAGAGTCCACCAATGCCTCCGCTGTCCTTTGACTGGCAGAGTCCACCAATGCCTCCGATGGCCTCCCAGCAATCTCTATTTCTACTTTTGGGCAGCCCTGACTTGTGCACTTTGAAATCCATTCCTTATCCGAACACATCAAATTTCCCATGTGTCTCTCTTCCCCCCTCTGATCCCTGTTTTCCTCTTTTCTTTCCTTTCGCCATTGTATGCTGACCTCCAATTGTCCGAGTATCTTATCGATTTCTCTCGCCCTTCTCCCTTTTGTATGCCCAATTCTTGTCAAGATTTCATTTGGCAGGTTTCTACATACAATCCCTAAGATGTGCTTTTCCGATAAGTTGCATGCCTCCAATCCATTTAGTTGCGCCACATGACATCTGAAGAACTGGACATGTATCTCTCTTCCATCATGAAACCTTTTCTGGATGATGTGGGCTTTAATCTGTTCCTAGTGCTCCTCACTCCAGAATGCATTCTTCACCACCCTTTCGTATTCTCCAAGTGTCTTTGGATGGGTCATAAGCAACTCCCATCAATCCAAGATGTATTCCTGTAGGTGGCCATGGGCCACTATTAGTTTGTCATGTTCCCCCATCTTGTGCTTACAGAAGTATCTTCTTAAGCTTTTTAAATGTTCTCCCAGCTTCTCCCCCTTTTTCCCAAAGAAGGTTTGTATTTTAATTATCTCATTTCCTTCCTTCCCCATCTCGCTATCCTTGTATCTCTTTGTCTATTTCTTTGAGTTTTCCTACTTCTGATTGGACATCTCAAACTCCATTCTCCCATCCCAACACCTTGCACTGCTTTCTTGTTAGCCTCTACTACCGTTTCACAAGCCTTCCCATGTACGCTTTTGTTTCCCCTTTATTTGATTCTCGAAACCTCACTAAAATAGATTACCCCTCTATATGAATCTAAACACATTTCTGCCTTCACTATATATATAACCGAATTCCGTTAACGAGTAATACTGACTTGGTAGGTGTTATTTCTTCTAACTCCAAAATTATCTCTGTAGTTCTTCTCATTCCCCATCCCCCTCTACTTCTCTTTGAAGCCCTAGTTGGTCGCGCCATCATAACAAAACCTCCCATCACTAATAACACTAATACTCACCTGATACACTTTCAACCCTCAACACACGTATTTACCTATACATTTTGATTTAATCATAATTGATATGAACGTCTTATAAATTCTTTCTCAGTAATTCTAATAGATTCTCAACGCGTTTGATGGACATCACTAGGATTCTAAGCGCCAATCTTATAAAAAATAAAAATTACGTGACGTGAATATATTACCAATAACAGTCACTGTCTTAAGAACATGTGAGAGATTTTGACCATCAGATAGCTCAGATTCAGGTCGGGTGGCATCACGGCCGAGAGTAGACATGAATGAGAGTAAGAATAATACATAAAATACACATAAAAAAATACCACAACAAGATTTCTACATACGCTTTCGTTATTAAATCAGATTTATTAAACACTATTCCAAATGACAATTATTATTTTCTAATCACATAAAAAAAAATATATTTAACCCTTGACCTGTTAACATAAATATAGTTAAAGCTCTGCTATTTTGATTTGTCACATACATACGCAACATTCTTTCAAACATTTATTATTCATAAACAAGTCAAATACTGAAGATTGATACTTGTCTATTTTGTTTCTTTATTACTATTAGAGGCCACTTCATTGAATTTCCAGCATGACCTCAATCTCTAATAACAATAATTAGTATCCGCAAGTAAAATCTAAAAAAAGTTTTTATTGAATTCACCTACGCAAGTCTATAGAATCGGTGTTAATAATTTCTTTCTTAGTTTCTTATTATAAATAGCAAATCAATTTATAAATTTCTTTTATTGAATTCTCATATGCAAGTCTATATAATCGATTAATAATTTCTTTTAGCTTCTTATTATAAATAGCAAATCAATACATAAATTTCTTTTATTGAATTCTTATACGCAAGTCTATAGAATCGATTAATAATTTCTTTCTTAGTTTCTTATTATAAATAGCAAATCAATACATAAATTTCTTTTATTACCTGCACATCCCCAGGAAATTTGTGGAAGAATATTTTTTTTAACTTTTGATAATATTTTTTTTTACTTTTGATACTTTGGATCATCATAGGCAACTAAATATACGATCCGTCGCGAGGTTTCCCCGTTCTTTGATTTATTACACAGTCTTCGTTTGATGAGGATCCACTTCATGGTTTTGACGTTGGTGGTTGTTTTAATCCAGAGAGGCATCTTGTTTATTGTTGAGTGTAGCAGCAGCAGTTAGTGGGAATTCAGGGTTCTGAGCCCGATATGTTAGGCTTTTACCCCAACATATTTCAATTTGGTTGACATTAGGTAAACTAATAATCTTGATTTTTGAAATTGAACTAACGATTCCACTGTGTTAACACTTCAATCTCTGCAGGGACAAGACAAGGGCATTCTGGGTCTCTTTCTTTTATAGGCCCCTCCATTCATTTTAGAACGTTTGCTCGATCTGCACTTCCTGTTTCTCCAATTGCTGCCTAACAGGATTTTAGTCGAAGTGTGAAAGCTTTTATCACCTTCTGCTTTTCTAGCAATAACAAAAGAAAGCAAAAAATCAATTTCTGCTGAAGATTTCTAGGTTTTTATAACGCAAATGAAAGAAAACCTCATTTCTAGCTCTTCAACCATCAAACCCATTTATACACACGTTTGTAACATGCACATACATACCGTTTCGAAATCGCAGAGCACCTTCCCTCTCCTTCGTTCTATCTGTGTATTTATATAACTACTAACACGTAATATAATAATTAAATCTATATATAATATGACTACATATATAATGACCACAACCTCTTATACTAGTTGTGACTGGGTTTGAACCTGTTCTGTCAGAAACTTAATAATGAGATGAGGGTTAAGAGTAAAATTATTAGAAACAATCAAACAATTGGTATAAAACTAAGCGAGTTGAACAATTAATTTTAATGAAATTTACGTTTCTCTTGTGTAATAGGAGAAAACTATGAGCAATCAGATTTAAATTTACTCGCTGAGGTTGATACAAACTTGGTACATCAACACAAATCAAAATAACAAAGAAGCAAAGTTCAATCTGAATTACCGCACCAAATTTAAGAAGAAATTATATAGCATTAGAGTAAGTTATATAGACATTTAATATATATATAACAGTTTTGAGAATTAAATAACAGATATAAAAGGCGTACAATGTAATTTGGAAATAAAAGCAAACTAATTAATTAAAAGTCATCAGCTGGTGGCAATTTAGGTATTTTACCTTGGGATTGAAAGCGCGTAAATAGATTTTGGTTGAAAACAGGCATTTGTAAAGCAGCAGATCTTCATTCATGTGAGCATTTCTTGGAATAGTTCACATTTTTGGAGTAGATGTTTCAGGCTCTGGCATTGCAGGTGAGATGAGGTCCACAGAGGTCTGAGGAAAAGCAAACGACCTTCTTACCCTGACATGATTTATATTACAACATAAACTAGTGTGAAGTATCATAACTCTGATCTCCAAATAGAACAAGATTCTAATCTATTTGATAACCAAAAATTTAGCTATTTATACACAAGGCAAATATTTAAAGAAGGTTGCCTTAAGGCAAGATATTTTTTTTAATTTCACATATATCTGGGAACAGATATAATCTTTTGTTTCCATAGATTTTGTTCAGATTTAAATCTGATAAAATTCCTGCTGGTCATTGTTTCAAACTTGCATGGTTGAGATTCAAAATGGATCTACATTGTTATTCTACACAAAATTATTAGTAATAAAATTACAAAATATTACACATATTTACCAAATATTATAAATTAAATCATAAATTAATCAGCCTTACGTATAACTGGCTAGTCAAATTGTTAAAATACAAAATATAAGATAAAATGTTGGATAAATATTATGCGTAAATTATAAGTAAGTTGCTATGAAATATTACAAAATATTCTAATTTAGACAAATTATAAATTAGACACATATTATAAATTGATGTCATATATATAAATTATTAATAAATTTATCAAAGTATACAAAATATTATAATAGTTCCCAAAATATAAATTATACAAATATTGATTTTCATACACATATGCGAGTTGAATGGGTAGACGAAACTAAATGTTCTTAATAATTTATCAAAATAAGCATTTATTTAATCACTCATTTAACTTTTAGTAGAGATCCATTTAGAGCCACGTACCTATACATCTATATATCTATATGACTGCCTAATGCTTGAGGCAGGTGTCGATTACCGATAATTTGGGTTCAAACCCATTCTAATGCTTATTATAGTAGACACTAGGTGAAGTGCAAATATGTAGAACATATTTCCAGCTTCAATATAGACAATGGTAATATTATAAATATTGTTAAATAATCAAAATCAATATAAAGTTTAATGATAAAAAATTTGCAAATATTTTATATTTGTAACAATCTTGATTTTAATTTTACAAATATGTAAAATTATAGTTCAAAATTTATGTCTTAATTCAAAGTATGTTCCTAAAACTAAACACTTCCATAATTGCCATTATCATGTTGTGAATTCATAAGTCTCAACTGAGTCAGCAATTTAAATTCATCAACTTCTTTTCCTCATTTTATTTCATAAAATAAATGCAGTACTGTACTAAAACAGAATAAATAACTGACACACAAAAATGCTTACATTGAATTAAACACAACAATGGATATATGTAAGCACATTGATGAAACATTATTTTTGAGAACAGTTATTTGAAATCATTTAATCAAAAAAAAAAAATAGAGAGAACCATTTTTTTTGTCTAAAAAACCTATCCATAAGAGGAAATGATTGTGCCACAGACATAATTTGTATTGACAAATGCAGTAAAACAATAAGAAAAAAACAAACTAAGAAAAAAAATAACATTATTCATATGATACTAAACACAAGTCCAAAAAAATTGGGATATCTGAAAAAACAAAATATGTGGAAATAATGAGTGAAAAAAAATAACATTATTCATATGATACTAAAACACAAGTCCAAAAAAATTGGGATATCTGAAAAAAAAAAATGGAAATAATGAATTGAGGTTTCTAAAAACTTTTTGATTCATAATAAATTTGCAGTCAATAAGTTATAATATTTTGTGACAAAAAACTACTTTCAAATAAACATCAAAATTAAGTGTTAAAAAAAAAAAAAAAAAAGTTAAAAAAAACCTGTTTCAATTATAAACAAATGTAAAACAATAGCAATAAGATCAAAAAAAATTTTCTTTACAAATAATTTATACCATTTATTGAAAGATGAACCAGTTAGAAAACTGATGTAAATCTCTATTTTTCTTTATCCAATTAAATAAGCATTGGAATTTTTTAATTGAACAGATACAAAATAGCAAAGTTAACAGATCCTCATCACTGTTTTCTAGTAAATGGTCCTCATTTCAATAAAAGGAGCAATTATATAGCATTTTCCCAATGAACAAGTTACTGTAAGAAATGAGCATTATCAATTGCTCAACAAGCTTTGTGATAAATGCTTAGCCAGAGAAAACATTTAAAATATTTCTTCTGGAACTCCCCTCCCCCCAAACCTCTAACCATGGTTTCATGCTTGGTGCTCCTCAGAGGCGCTAGGATAGCTTCAGACACTAGATCTAAAAATACAATCCAAAGCCAGCATTTATGTAAAAGTTATCTATTGAATGAAAAATCTGAAATTTTCAGACACCTACATGTCTTCAAACCCAGCTATCCAACTCAAATAACTATAAGGGGCCGTGAGATCTTCAGCCATACCATATAAAGTAGTCTTAGCAATATAACATTGCATAAGACTTAAAGCAGAGACTATAAATAGTCAAAATAAGAGTCATAGATCACAAGACCCAATTCTCTTAAGCTTGTAAGATATAAACAATGTGCACTGCCAATTCCTCAACAAGCTTTGTGATAAATTCTTAGCCAGAGAAAGCATTTAAAATATCTCTGTCAGGAAACGCCCTCAAACCTCTGACCATGGTTTCATGCTTCAGCATTCCTCAGAGAGGCACTAGGGTAGCTTCAGACACTAGATCTAAAAATACCAACCCAAAGCCAGCATTTATCTAAAAGTTATCTATTGAGTGGAAAAATCTGAAATTTTCAGACACCTACATGTCTTCAAATCCAGCTATCCAACTCAAATATCTATATGGGGCGGAGAGATCTTCAGCCATACCATATACTAGTAGTCTTTGCAATATAACATCGCATAAAACTTAAAGCAGAGACTGTAAATAGTCAAAATAAGAGTCATAGATCACATGACCCAATTCTCTTAAGCTTATAAGATATAAACAATGAGCACTGCCAATTGCTCAACAAGCTTTGTGATAAATGCTTAGCCAGAGAAAGCATTTAAAATATTTCTGTCAGGAACCCCCTCCCCCAACCTCTGACCATAGTTTCATGCTTTGGCACTCCTCAGAGAGGCAATGCTCATTGTTTATATCTTACAAGCTTAAGAGAATTGGGTCATGTGATCTATGACTCTTATTTTGACTATTTATAGTCTCTGCTTTAAGTCTTATGCGATGTTATATTACTAAGACTACTAGTATATGGTATAGCTAAAGATCTCTCAGCACCATATAGATATTTGAGTTGGATAGCTGGGTTTGAAGATATGTAGGTGTCTGAAAATTTCAGATTTTCCACTCAATAGATAACTTTTAGATAAATGCTGGCTTTGGGTTGGTATTTTTAGATCAAGTGTCTGAAGCTACTCTAGCGCCTCTCTGAGGAGTGCCAAAGTACGAAACCATGGTCAGAGGTTTGGGGGGATTTCCTGACAAAGATGTTTTAAATGCTTTCTCTGGCTAAGCATTTATCATAAAGCTTGTTGAGCAATTGGCAATGCTCATTGTTTATATCTTACAAGCTTAAGAGAACTGGATCATGTGACCTATGACTCTTATTTTGACAAGTTACTGTAAGGTTTCTAATATCCTAATAAAAGAAAATCAATTAATTAAGGACATATAGTATTTGATTTACCATATTTTTCACCCTAATATCAAAGTATTTGCAATCAATTATAAATGATATCATTAAATTATATGATTACCAAACTAGTTTTAAAGTTATGCAAATAGATAAATATATAGGACTGTATTGAAAAGTTAAATGTAAGCTTAGATAGCATATGACTAAAATGGCTTTTTAAGCTAATGTAATACAACAGATATTTATGCTTAAAAAGAGGCAATTAATCAGAAACTGATCACGTGAATGTTTACATAATTGGCTATGATTTGATAATAGAAATAATCTCTGTTCATTTTAGGAAAGTAAGTTATTGAAGAAATGTATTGCTTGTTTGGAAAGTACTTCTTACAGAAAATAATCATTTGCTGTGATATTACTAACAGTTGTTTGCTGTGATATTACTAACAGATGAATGCATTTGGAATATTTAAATAAAATTAAACTTTTCTAAAGACATTCAACACACATATTAGATGATGGAAATAGTCCAATATAAAAATACAGCTAAAACACCATCATCACAAACCTTCAGAAAAACATTCTTTATATATGATTGCTAGAAAGCTTATCTTTTATTATTATTATGAATGATTTTTGGAAACCTCACCATCCTTTTTTAATTATTATTTTGAAAAAGAGGTTTAACTGTATCTTGCTAAAATTTCATTGCTTTAACAATTTATTTAAATTTAAGAACTGCATTAAGAATCATAAGTTTAAAAAGCATGCACAAACACTATTATTTGATGATTTTAAATTGTGCACTACATAATGAGATGCATGAAGAAGCTGCTACTGATGTTTTCTGCATGAAAACTAATTTGTGTTTAAATATTATGACATTTGATTACCATTGTTTGACTAAAATTTTTTAGGCTGTTATTATAATTCTTAATAAGCTAGATCTAGTTTTTAAAGTTACATTATAAAATAATTAAAGTTTTTGTTATTTTTGTTAATGATTTTATATTTTTATAATTATTTTCCAGACATATGATATTTCCACTTGTATTTTATATGTGACAAAAGTAGACATCAAGAAGCTTGAATTGTGCTTCAAATATAGCTTATCTAGACAATTCCAGTTCACAAATACATATTGAACCAACCTCCTCCGAACAACCAATATAAACAAACTACTTCTATTTAACACTTACTACCTTCAAAACTCTTAACGATCTAAAACTTACACTTTAAAATTTAAACTTTTACACTATGGGAAACAACAAACACCAAGCATCGACAAATAAAATATTATCTAATATCTTATTATATTTTGTCCTCCTAGATTTCCCTTTCAGAAAATGGTTGGTTTTTAAGTAAAGTGTCAACTATTATCAATAACAAACTATCAATAACATTCAACACTCAACTATCAAATATACGCTGATCAAATAAACACTTTATTTTATTTTTAAAAGAAGAAAGAAAAAACCCTTAGGCGCCAGCTAATTACATTGAAATTAGCATGTCCATTTGATCAGCATAATTCGATACCTGAAAATCCCTGCTAGCTCAACCGGTTCCAACCATCCACTAAATAGACAAAACAAAAGGTATATCTTAAACACTGCCTCTTCTAAGCTACTACTATTTTTTGTAAAAACTAAAATAATTTTCCCCGAACCATTCAAAAATAATACTTCAATCCTTTAAAACAAATAATAACAACATTATACTGAATACTAAACATTTATAGATTTAACTTAGCGAATCTTTTCTGAAATACTATTATTAATGATTAGATTTTTTCCCTCCTACTCTTATTAAGAAAATATATATTTATACTTACCTGCATGTATCAGAAATAAACACAAATGTTTTAAGAAAAATAATTTAAGTGTTTTTAATATTATTTTAAAATAAATTAATCATTTTATCTTATAATGAGACACACACACTTCTTTTTTTTAAAGATTAAAATAAGCATTTTAATATATTACTTTAGCAAATAAATTATACATGTTACATCATATTTTATTTTATCTCTTTTTTAAGTTTAAAACAAAATCAAAACACACATACGTGCATGCCATTGTTTCAAAAATATTATTTAATAGAAGCTGCTTTTACTTATTTTATCATTGCAAATATTAATTTTTTGAAGTTTATAGTTTATTCTTTTTTTTTTAAGTTTAATTCAAAAAGTTCAAGATATCAAAGTCAAATAATTACCTAGGTTTTAAAATACGACAGAAACAGCATAATGGAATTATTTCTTAATTCATCGACGACTGATAAACTGATCACTTCGTAGATCCTGTGATTTGGTATGATTTTCGTGGCTGGTTTGGCGTTCCCACACTCCGCTGTCCGTTTAAAGTATTTCAACATGATTACTTTCCGAATTAATCACAGATCTTAGATGCGTAGAGAGCAGCTTTCAGTCAACTGCAAATATGTTGGTTTTAACAGTGCAATATTTTTTTGGAAATATTACTTCAAGAAATATTTATTAAAATGAAAAAGTCGGAACAAGAATGAACAAAAATTGAGCTATTTATACTGTTTTAAACAATGTAAAACTTTATTTAGCAGCAGCGTTCGTCTCATGAAATAAAATCAGCTTCTGCGTCTACTTTTATTAAAAATTACATACACACAAGCACATATATTTATTTATTATAAGATAAAACGAAATCTCTTTATTATTTTATTAAAAATTTATTTAAAGAATATTAAATCATTTATTTATTACAAGACTTACTTTCTTCTTTTAAACAAAAAAAAAATCTTTTATTTTAAACAGCTTATTATTTTAAACAGCATTTACAGTTTATTTTATTTAATACAAAATTCCCTCTCCCCTCTGCTCTTTAATTTTTACATTTATTCTCTTAATATTAAATTTTTATATTTTTAAAACATGGGACTCATATAATTAATTTAACATTATATATATATAGAAATAAAAATAAATGTCTAAAACAAATTTAAAGTAATATTTCTTACATCAAATGAACATTACTAAAAGTATATTTACAATATTTAAAAAAAACTTTTTAAATAGCTAGATATGAGTCAAAGAAAAAACACTGTATATATATTTACCTTCTTCAGCATTTCTATGTTCTTTATCATCTATTGAAACATAAACAAGCTGCAGAACAAGAGGACGCCGAGTTACAATTCCAGTCCCACGAGGTAGAAAATCTCGTCCTACTAAACTTTCCAATACTGAGCTTTTACCTGAACTCTGAAAACAATAAAAAATAATAAAATTTTACATATATAATATGAACATGAATGCAATACACATTTAATGGAGTAATAACATTTATAGAAGGAAAAACTCAGAAGAAAAAAACTGCATTTACAATAAAATCTTTAAATGATTTAATATTTACTTAAACAAAACAAAATTAAAGGACTTAGTTATCAAGTTTAAATAGACAAAAATAATTGGTAAGGATTAGTCTAATAAATGTGTTAATTATGAGAAATGTTTCTTTACAATTGGGGAGAGGGGGTACAAAACAGTTGGGCTGATGAAAGATAAAATAACTACTAATTACAGGTCTTCTGGGTTTTCTCTGGCAGATTAATCTATATGTTTTAAATAAATCAAAATAACAGTAAATGCAAATTATAATAATTAGTTGTTCCATTACAATTTTCAGATTGAATGGCAATAATAAAAATAATCACTTTAAAAGTTATAGGCTAAACTGGCTTTTGATACTGCATACTTATTGATTTCAATAAAAATGAATAACACCAAAAGCCAGTTTAGCCTATAACAATTGAATTATTTCATTTCTGCCATTAATAAATAAAAAAGTATTGTTATTTGAAATATTATTTATTTAACATATAATCATTTTAGCAGATCTTGATAATGTTTAACAACAATACATTAAATTGATAATTTTTTTAAATCTCTGTTGGAATTAATCTTTTGCTTTAAAAATTGGAAATAATACTACTCAATGATATGCATTAGTATCTGGAATAAATAATATTTTAAAACAAATACTTTTTTAAAATACAAATACTAATTATAAAGGTATAAACATAAACAAATTTAAATACATTTTATAAATAAAAAATAGTAACAAATTGGAAGCAGAACAAACCAATCCATGAACTATAGCTTTCATGAAACATAATATCAATTTAACTTTGTCAATATTTTTTTTATAAAGAGCTATTTTAATATTCAAAAGTATCAACCATAATGTATATAATTAACAAAATTATTCAATTTTTTAAAATTTTTAGACGATAATGAGCTACCTTTTTCATTCTCTATATAATAATCAATCATACTCGTAGATGTTTTTGTTGAAAATGGGTCTAACTAGGCAACAGAGCACCATAATTAAGCTATAGATAATCCTTGATCATTATCGGCTTTAGTTTATCACTGCTCTTAACATAATTTATTTTAGCATCTCATTTTTATAGCTACATAATAAAATTTAAAGATCAAATCATTAAGATATATATTATATTCAAAACCAGCCTTTTTTACAAATACAATGCTTTTTACAATTATAGTAAAATGACTAAAATTAACTAATCAACTAATTTTGATATTTTAGAAAGTAATAATTTATTCTTACATTCATTATATTGAACCAGATCCCTCCAAACTTTAAATGAGATTTAATAACTAATTCATTTACTAGACTTAAATACTTTTAAATTTAAAAAAATAAATTGAAATAATTATATATTTTTTTTGTTTGATTTGATCAGATTTACATAGTAATCAAAAAATAATAAGTCTTCAATTTATTATTGCCTTTTAATTACTGATCAATTGTATACTTATATAATTAAAAAAAAAAGGAAAGAATTTTGATGAGGGAAAATATAAAGGGGACACATTTTTGGGGGATTATTATTCACATTCATTCTTGTTTTAATTTTTATCTGGACTGCAGAGTTTAGCAATATAAACTTTTTAGTTTTTGTGAATTTTTAATATGGCTAAAAAAATATTTCAGTTACTGTACTTTATGAAGCAAAAATCGTCCTTGCCAGTAATATGAAACCCAAGAATCATTTGTTGATATGACCAGAGAATATGCATTTCTAGGTAATCAAGTGTACTAACCATAAACTATGTAGATTTCTTCTGGAGTTGCCTGAACTCAAACGTCCATGCCTAACCCAGGATTAATTTAAAATGCCTGTGGAAAACGTGACTCAATTGACTTTATTGTCTTGAAAACCAAATATTCAAAAAGGAAGCCAGTTGACAGAGAAAAAATATCATGATTTTCATTGCCATTCTGATCAGTAATGGAAGTATTAAAAAAATAAAATATTATGGTAAGACTATTCTTTTTAAAACTTAAAAAAAAAAAAAAAACTATATTAAAAAGGCCTTAAGTCAGTACAATCTGATTTCATTGTTTCTTTTTTTTTTTATTAAAAGAAGAAAATTATTCTTGAAAATAAAAATACAATAACACTGTAGTCAGTTAGAAAACATTTGTTCATGATAAATTGAATATTGAGTAGTTTGTTAATGTTTGTAGAAGGATATAGTTAGTCTTATGCAATGAGTGTTTTGTATTTGAGGTTAATTCTTGTCCAGGTTTCTGGAACAGTCTGGAGCCAAAAGTTGGTCTCTATCCTTAATTTCAGAGATTAATTCTGTGAAAACATGACAGATATCACGATTGGTTTGGGTAAATATTAGCTTGCATCTGGTAAGCCAAACTGCAAAATGGAGAAAAATGGAAAGTGATAGTGGAGAAGGTGCCATTTTCTATGGATTTGCTAATGGAAAAAACATCTGTTATTCCAGGTCACACACTACTAACAATGAAAACGCGAAGTGGAGCTAGAAAGGAGCTACACTTATTTTATATGTATTAGTTGCTTAGTCATTGTTATCCATTTATTTTTTATATGCTTTGCTGTATGAAGGCATTTTAAAATAATTAGTTTTAATTTTGCATGTGTGCATGTAAATATGTGAATTAATTTTAATTGTGAAATAAATTGTTAGTTTTAATTCAAGTTGTCAGTGCTTTTTTATTTAGCAACTTTCATTTCCCAATTGTCATTTTAGCACTTATCAATTAAGAGAAAAATATTTTTTAATTAAAGAGACGTTTTAAGTAAAGAGACTGTTTAACCACTGAACAAAATTGCCAGGATATTTGGTAAATTGAAGGATCTTGGATTTTGAAATTGATTCATTTATCATGGCCCCTGATAAACTAATAAAATGCATTATTTTTTTATTTAAATTAAAATATTGCTGAGTGAAAAGAAAAAATATTTCAAAATACTAGTGTTGATTTTGAGGAGGTGATGGGGATATATAACTGTTTTAGGTTCAATCACCTTCATTATTATCTACTTTAGATATGACTATAAAATTTGCACTTGGTCCTCCTAGGTTACCGTATAATAAAACGGCTTCCCAAAGTGATGTTGGATTAATTCATTTTCATCTGAGTTACCGGTACAATATATTGAAACTTATAAACTAGCAATGTAATCTGCATGAAATGATGAAGGGTGAACAAAAAGATGCTGCTGATGCTAGGAGGCAAATTGAAGATGATGCTGAGAATAATAACTAAGGTGTATCATATGCTATCATCATCAATATTATAAAGAAGTCTAGCTCAGTTTAATGTATAAAATAATAATGATAATTAATAAAATATAATAATAAACTCTTATTATAATGAAATCTAACTAATCATGAGACTGCGATTACATGTAGATATATTTCAAGTTAAACACGCACCAAAGTGCACATTTAATTGCATCAAGCCATTAATTCCAATAATAAAATATATACTTTAAATTAATTAATATTACACTTTGTACTTAGTTTCACCATTTTTTTTTCTTTCTCATGTGTCATAGCATCAGCCAGGAAGCGTACCTGCTAACTCAGGACAACTGCTTGTAAAGCAGCTGTCGCTGACTAACAATAATGAAAATTTATTCAATTTGTTATAAAATAATTTCTAATTTCGGAAGTAATATTATAATAATATTGAGGTATAAGTTTTAATAACTATTATTAATTGTAATTTCTTATGATTTCTTTTAAATAATTTCTCAGAGTAAATTATCTATTACTAAAATAATGACTGAAAACCAGATAATTGGATAGCAAAAGGATTTTGCTGATTTCCAACCATTCAGAAATAATAGAAGCGTAATTCTTAAATAATAATAATAATAATAATAATAATAATAATAATAATAATAATAATAATAATAATAATCGGAATGTAACAATATGGTTATAATACAAGTGATAACAATATATTATAGAATTATAAGTAATAATAATAATAATTTGTATAACTTATTATTACTGTGCAAATAATAATGGTGACAGGAAAATAATTTTATTGTATTTTAACAACAAAGACTATATGGTTATAATACAAGTAATAACAATAATTATATTATAGAATTATAAATAATAATTTGTATAATTTATTATTACTGTGCAAGTAATAATGATGACAGGAAAATAATTTAAACCAATAAACATCACATGAACACCATTTTTTATGTTTGCTCATAACTGTTATTAAAAGGCAAAACTCTCCATATAGTAGTGCCACTCAGAAATGGTGATCATGTGATGTTTAGTGATTTAATACCAATCCTGGCTAATAGGATAGTGGTGGCTATGGTTATTAAAAAACCAAAGACACCAAAATAAGAGTACTGAACTGAGTTCAGACCTATATGACTATATAAGCTAATGAGCTTGGATTGAAAATATTGTATTTTCAATTTTATTCTCATAGTTTTGTAGTTAAGTAGAGATAAAAGGTGGCTGTTGGAGGGTTGCATTAGATCCTAAGATCTAGGTGCAGTGCTCTCAAATACAAGGCTCCTCACTGATGAAAGCCACAAGCTAAAAACTAGTCTGGGGATATTGGATGAGTAGACACAAGACAGGGATTTTACGCACAAGCCTTCTGGTATCCATTGATTACTCCTGGCTTGCACTGAGTGGCACCACTGTATGGAGAGTTTTGCCTGTTTTAAGGAAAATAATTTTATTGTATTTTAACTAATAATGGTAAGAATTATACCTCATATTTTGATAACATTAATCCTGCTAATAATAAATCATCTCTCATGATGGTATAATAATGTAATTATACTAATAATATTTGAATCTATGACAATAATAATGATATCCATGTAAAGTTCATTCTTTCATCTCTGAATAAGTGCAACATAGCTCAAATACCGAATTTAAGTTATCTGTGATACTGAAAAACATTTAAATGGTTGTTATGCAAGTTTATTCTATATCTTAAAATAATAATAAACTCTGACAATAATAATAATCTCTGATCATATGTGATCTACAAATGGATATTCTTAATGAGGATAAATTATCCAATGTTGAATTAATATCTTTTTATAATATTTCAAATACCATAAATAATCACATGATCACTATCTCATACTAGCACAATAATTGTTATTAAACAATCCAAAACAGCAAACTCTCCATATATAGGCACTCTACAACCATGACCGATCTCCCTTTCTGAGCCTCTCATCCATATCCCCAGACTAGTTTTGTTGTTTATCAGATTGATCTGAGCACTCACCTAGATCTTAGGATCTCTAAGATCTAGGTGCAGTGTCTCAGATCCACTCCTCACTGATGAACAAGCCAGAAACTATCTGGATATGATGAGAGTCTAGATAGGGATTTTATGCACAACCTTCTGGATCCATTGATTGCTCTTGTTAGCACAAGATGGCACTACTATATGGAGAGTTTTGCTTTGTTTTGGATTGTTTAATACCATAAATAAATTATATCTTTAAATATATAGCAACATTTGAATCATTAAATAATACATTTAATAGTTGTTTTATTCTTACATAAAATTAATTTATTTATTTATTAGTGTGAAATCAAAATAAATAATGTGCTTTCTGATTGAAATGAAACTACAAAATAACAAGAAATAAGAAATGATGGAACACAACAACTAAAGTCTCAATTACAAATATAACAACTTATTCTAACAGTACATAAAAGTATACATTATATGATATGTTATTTAATACATTTAATAGCACCAAAATTCTAAAAAAAAAATTAAAGAAAAAAAATTGGGAGTAGCTTATTTACATAATCCATTTCTTTTATTATTTTAGTTCACAAACAATGTTAATTGGAAAATTAACTTTTCCAAGATTATAAAATATACATTAGCCCTATAATATTTTAACAAGTACTCAAAATACCTTGGAATATTACTTATAAAAATTAACATAATTCATCATAAGTATCTTAAACTAATAGTACACTGTAATTTCCCCAAGATATTAAATATTTTCGACAATTCCTTACTTCTGGAAGTGGTAGAGTCTTAGCATTAATTAATATTAAAATAGATAGCCTTTAGTTCCTTTTCTTTATTATAGGACATAAAAAACATTATACCAGTGAATTTCATCAGTATTTGTATTTAAGACATGCCCTATTTAAAATTATTCTTACCTATTGCATACATTCATTATTCACCAAATTTGATCCACAAAATGTTAAGAAGGAAACTACTTGCTTATAAATAAATTACCTATTTGTTTTGCCTTACTGCCTCAATTTTAGTAGTCTAGAACAAATACTTTAAAAAAAAATATTCTAATCCTATAATCAAACAGATAAATGTATGTAACATATAATTCCATGCCAAGAATTATGTTTATAGTATGTTGTTGGTAACATTATTCAAAATAAAAGTGGAATAGCTGATAAACTAAGGCCTAAAGTATATAATAAACCAGAATGGCCCAATAAATCCTGGTATCTTTCTAACTGTATTTATGGATATAAAACGGTTTAATTATCCACAGAAAATGTAAAATAATTACTAGACAAAATATTGATGTCCTACAGGAACTAACCAAGCATCCTTGATTAAAGTAATAAAGATTAACCATCTATAACTTTCCTGACAATGTAAAATAATTGAGGGCACTAAAACAAAGAAAATTAAGCATCAACATATGCATTATATACCTAACAACACTAGGACATTGTGACTTATTAATACCTTAATCTAAGATATAATCATATTTAAAAAAGAAAGAACAATAGCAAAACAAATGGTATGATATTAATAAGCATCATGGTGTAATATAATCTTATGTTTACCCATATATCAGATCAAATGGCGACAATTATTCTTAAAAAACAAACATTCATTCAAACATATGTATCTCTTATCACCAAAACAATTCATTTAGCAATAATATTGAGAACTTTAAATGTTGGTTACCTTTATTCAAATATAATGTTAATATAAGATATTAATAACTAAATATAATCATAATAAAAAATTGGTAATAGTATCAATGACCGTACCGTTCGCTTGATGGCGCTCTTGCTAATGAAAAACAATGAAATATAATGTTACCTGGCTGTGACCTTTCAAGAACTAATTGAACCTTTACTTTTTTTTTTTTAATAACATTAAAAAACTAAATGTCTTTTTTTTTTTTAATAACGACAAATATGACATGTATTCATTTTTAATAACAACAATAACAAGAACTAATTGACATTTTTATGTTTTTTTTTTTGTTGTTAAATAACGTTAAAAAAAGTAAATGTCTTTTTTTTTTAAGATCGACAAATACGGCAGCATTTGTAAAAAAGTAAATGTATTCTTTTTTAACAATGATAATAACAAAATATTTATTTAGGACGTTTTTTAAGATTTTATTAAATATACGTTATTCTTCTAATACTTTCAACATCAAAACAACAAACACATTAAAATGTCAGTGCATAGCACTGGAATAGGCATGGGGGGGATCACAATGTCTTTGACGATCCGAAGGATCGTCTAAAAGATGCATTACTTGATAAACAAACTATTCGGACTGAATGACAAGAAAAAAACTTTATTTACGACCTTTTTTACATTAAATTTATACGTTATTCTTCTAATAGTAAATTAAGCGTTTAAACAAAATTAAAATACAAAAACAAATCAATACATTAACAAACTAATGTCTCACGAAGATATTGCGACTGCCATTACTGTTTAAAAAGTCGCGTTTATAACAAAACTTTCTCTATTATTAAACCATTACAAAGTCTTCACAACCACTGAGATGGTTTGAAAATTTTTTGGATATCATAGTACATCATTTAAATGTAATATAATATTTTATTAAATGACATTTCAAATGTTATGTTGACTTCAAATCTACACATCCTCAAATTATATGATAGCACAGACTCAATACCGATAATTTGTAGGATAAGAACAGGCCGCCTGAAAGTAGTGTGAATTGCGAGACAATTAGCATAACACACTACAAGACATTACTGGCTGCCTCAATTAAATGGTATATTTAACTGTTTTTGAGTAGCACCAGCGCCATCAAGCGAGTGGTATGGTTGTTGATACTACTATCAAAAAATTAAATATAACCCTTTTTTTAACTATTAATAAATAGTTAATTACCACACCCACTTCTTATTATTATATATATTAATGGTATGTTTAATCCATAATGAACAATCCATCTATAATTTTCTCTAAATAATAAAACAAAATATTATTTGTTAATATAGTAGGAAATAAAAACACATTTATTATTCAGGAGAAATGAACTCCATGATGATGGGGTATTGAGACAAGAACACTTAAGTTATAATATCGAGAGCAAAATATTTCTTTTTCCCTCTCTCTCTCTCTGTTTGTGTGGTGTCATCCAATGAAATCATTAATAAATACAGAAGCTTTCTCATCACAATAATAAAGAAGATATATTTAATTACTCAGCACTGTTGAAATACAAAATTCCACATAATTATTTAACATGGTTTAATGCACCTTTTTTTATATTTAGAACTTAGGACGAATCTTAAGCTAGTCGGGATCAAAGAATAGATGTATTGTTATTAGATATGCCTTCATTTTATATGTAGGACTTATTTCTATGTTCTAAATTTCATTTCCAGTTGACTGGTAGATGTTTACACTTAATTGAAATATAAGCATTTTTATACTAATTATTTTACCTTCCAACTTTATTTATTTGTGACTAGATAATCATTAGAACAATTTATGAATTATTCAGATGAATATTATATTAAAAACAGGCAAAACTCACTATACGTATGCCACACACAGCAAGCTAGAGTAATCAATGGATGCCAGAAGGCTTGTGCATAAAATCCCCCTCTAATGCCTACTCATCCAATATCCCCATACTAGTTTCTGGCTTGTGGCCTTCGTCAGTGAGGAGCCTTGGATCAGACCCATATAACTATATAAGCTGATGGGGTTGAATTGGAAACATTAAGGTGTTTTCAGTTTAAGATTCATAGTTTTGTAGTTAAATGGAGATAAAAGGTGGTTGCTGGAGGATTACATTAGATCCTAAGATCTAGATGCAGTGCTCTCAGATACAAGGCTCCTCACTGACGAAGGCCACAAGCCAGAAACTAGTATGGGGATATTGGATGAGTAGGTATTAGATGAGGGTTTTTATGCACAAGCCTTCTGGCATCCATTGATTACTCCAGCTTGCTGTGTGTGGCATACGTATAGTGAGTTTTGCCTGTTTTAACAACAGTTATACACAAGCATAAGAGATGGTGGTCATGTGATGTTTAATGAATATTATATAAATTAAAAAGTTTTAAATTTCAATTTCTTCTTTAAGATATTCAATTCTCCTATAAAATAATTTGCAATAATAGTTGCAATTTTCAAAATTATTATAAAGAAGCCATATCCTCATGGATAGAGAGTCATTTAAAAATATTCAGCTATTAGAATATCTCATCTTAGGAGTGCTTTTAAATAATTTAATCATATAACTTGTTTAATTTATAAAAGTTCTGAACACAATTATTTATAATTAATAATAAAGTTCTAAAAGTCTTATAACACTTAGATTTAATTATATTGTTAATTAAATCATTACATAATTTAAAGTTCATATAACAGTAATTAATATAAAAGTAAAAAGATAAACACATTCTAGTTTCTTATGGATGACTTCTTGTTGATAAGAGGCATTTCTTCTAGATAATAAGCAAATTTCCAGTAAGATATAGAACTTATGTCCTATTGAGATTATATATCCAGTGTAGAATTATCTCTCAATGGAGAATGCTTTTCTTATTCCATTCCTATTATCCTACAACTTAAACATTCTTTAATATATTTATTTGATATTTTCTTTTTTTCACTTCTTAAAAATACATTTTAAACATATTCAGCAATACTTAAATTAGTAAAATTAATTAAATGTAGGGAGAATTAGACAATTAAAATTCAGAGATTAGTTAGAATATGAGAAAAAGAATGAACAAAAAATTATTTTAAATGATATTAAAAGTGAGTGTGTAATATCTAGACACACTTAAGTTCACCTTTTATAAACTTTTTTACATGACAATTAGCAAATTAAATACAAATTAATTCTTAGTGATTAATTAAGATAAAATTGGATTTTTAAAATAAAATAATCCTTACCTAATATTTAATCCTCAAAACATTTATTTTAAATTAATAAATATACCACATCTGACATAGTTTTACATACTATGTTCCCATTTTTATTATTTTCAAAATTTTAAATATTATAGCAAAATCACTTTATTAACTTCAGAGCATAATAACAAAATCGATTTTAAACTAGGAAGTAAAATCATTTATTCCCTAAGTCATTCAAGCATTTGCACACACATTTAAAGCAACACTGTCTTTAATTAATTAAAATGTTATAATATTTTGAATGTTATAAAATTCTATTTATTTAAATGTAATATAGAGAGCGTACCAATAGCTCAAACAAGCTCTTAATTGATGTGTGGTATGAGAAAATATTTAAGATCTCTATCCAGAACACTCTCTGTATTACATTTTTGTAAATACAAGCTTATAAAAGTAATGTCACATTATATATGATTTGCTTTTTTGATTATTATTTAAATGATAGAATAAAATACTTAACTTTAATTTTGATTGATAATATTATAGATTAACTTATCTTAGCATTAAAATTGCTTATTACTTGACTTACAAAATTACTGTTGAAGTATAAAATTAACTTATATTATCTTAGCTTTTGCTTATAACATGTGATTTAAATACCTGAATTTTATTTCAATATAAGATTAAAACATGACTTTACTACAATAATGATATATAACATCCTATGGAAGTAATACAATGATCTTTTTCCTCCTTTATGTATAGTAAAAAATAGTATTGTTAAGTGTATGATATCTGGAAATGGTATATGTATATATAACATCCTACTTATTCATCATTATCGAGACTTACAATCCAAGAAATTTAATTTTTTAACAAATTAACTATAAAATAATTTCAGAAGCAAGTGTAATCAAAAGGTTACAATATATTGTAGCTTTTCTATTTTGCTACATTACTCTATGGTTGTGAATAATAGTCAATTTTCATAGAAATTTTAAATTTTATAAAATAGCTAATTACAACCTATTATTTAAATTACGAAATAGGTTAAAATAAATTGTTTCTGTAGTATTAAAATTAAGTTAGTTTACTTTAAAGCAATATAATGTAATTTAAATTATAAAATTGAAATATAAATTATTTACTGTAAAATAAAAGTGAATAATTATTAAAATCATATACTTTTAAAATAATATTCATAATGATTAAAGTTAAAATTTTTATAATTATTAAGACTAATTTAAAATTGCTATTTAATTATCTTAAATTATTTAAATGATAAAATAAATTAAAAGTGTGTACACACATTCATGTAACAATTATATTTTACTTCCTTGGTCTCAACTTTATTTATTACTTGGGCAAATCAAATGTTACATTTTATTTAACTGTATCAATTTTATAAAAATGTCTAAAATAATTATTATAGTAACATAAATGATAAACTTTTATGTTTCCAAATTTAAGTTGAAATAAAGGGTCTTTTATTAAAAAATATATTACAATGTTACTTAATAAAATTTAAAATATATATTATTTAATAATATTCACTATAAAATTATTTTAAAAGATTAGACAAAAATAATTAATATGTAAATTTTAGTGTCTGGACTTAATTGACCAATGCAGATGTGAGGGGGAGGGGGTGAAATAGAAAATTTTTCATAGGAATAGAATTGCATTCCTTTCACTTTTAAAATCTAAGTCCAAATTTATTTTAAATTTTATTATTTTGACTTTAAAAGGTGGTAACAATAACTTATAAAACTATGTAAAGTACTTTAAAGTTTAGACATTCATTTAAATATGGAATAGAAAAATAAATTTTCCTCAACAGTATATTGCATGAGCAGACTAGGAATTTATGGTAATGGAAAAAAAAAAAAACTATTTCAGAAAATAAAAGTGCAGTTTGCTACAAAACTTTCATAAATATCAAACTATTTTGCCCACAAAACAACATGAAGGATATGAAAGGAATTTATATTTATTCATGTTCATATACTAATTGATAGAGAAGTTTTTAACTTTAACAATTAGCAGTAATAAAAATAGATTTTTATTCAGAAAAGCTATTTACATTTCCTATTTTAAATTGATGAGTGACTAGCAGAGTAATAATAATTTTAAGAGGAAAGATATAGTGCTGACTAATTTTTGGTAAATTGTATTTATTGTTATTCTGCTTAAGTAATAATTCATAATTGTTTTAACATGATGAATATGGGTGATACAGAACTAGAATTTTATAATGTTATTACCCAGTATTATTAAAGTTATTAACATGTTTAATGCAAATACATTTGAGAACACTAAAAGTTTATCAGTCTCCTAGAAAACATTATTGGAATTATTAATATATTAAATGTGAATGATTTGGAAAACTTTCTAAAACTGTATAATTTTGCAGTGAATATTTTAATACTGAAAGAAATATTTTAAAAATAATAAATGTCTTATTAAATAATAAATACTTTTTATTAATGTGAAAGAATGTTTTTATCAATAATATAAGAATGAACTTTTATTAAAATTTATTTGTTATTGATAATTAACATTTTCCTTAGGTTTCTTCAATGTTTTTCATCCATGCTGCAAAGAATGATGAAAAAGTGCAGAGGCAAGAGGAGAAAAAACTTTCTGTTCAAGTAACTAGTCTTCATCATAGATACCAGGTTTTCCCTTTGAAAATATTCTAGGTAATAGTATGAATGCTGAACCCTACCATTTGATGGCATTCTTTTTTGCTCAATGCACATCAATATACTGATTCACGGGCCGTCTATTTTTTTACATAATATTACAGTAAAAGATTTCTTTTTCCAAGCGGTTTTTAATTATTTTTTTCGGCGTGGCCCGTCTGTTTGGTTTACATTCTATTACGGTACACCACCAAAGTTTTTTTTTCTTCATTTTTTAATAAACAAATACTTTGTTTTTAGATGATCTAGGGGTGTTGGTTTGTTTTTAAATTATCGATTAAATGTCCATCGGTTTCTTTACATAATATTACTTATGGTAAACCAAGGTTTTTTTTTTTCACAAGGTTTTATTTTGGTGGGGGGAGGTCATTTTTTGGGTTGCTTTGATTTGAAATTATCGATTAATGCTCAATCGTTTGTTCACACAAAAATACGGTAACAAACACTTTGTTTTTAGATGGTGGAGGGGGGGTTGGTTGTTTGCTTTGAACTTATCTTTTTTTTTTTTGTTGATGTTTTGATTTGCTGAAAGACTTCAACAATTCGGTACTTTTGAATAAACAAACACTTTGTTTTTTAGAGAGCGGCAGGAAGAGGGGTTATTTTGATTTTGAATTATCATCTTTTTTTTTTTTGGTTAATTTATTATGAGGCTTTCTATTTTTTTGTTTCAAATCTTTAAGCTACAGAAAGCTATATTATATGATAGCGAAAAGTCCTTAATTTTTGGGTCTTTAATTTTAAAAAAGACATAAACAGTTCATTTTTAAAGAACACTTTTTTTTTAAGCTGGGGGAGGTGGGGGTGCGGGGAAGGTTTGTTTTGATTTTTAATTGTCGACTTCTTTTTGGATTTTCTTTTTGAACATTTTATTATGTTACCGCAGTTCTTTATTATTATTTTATATATATTTTTTGGGTGGGGCCTTTTGAATAAACTCTTAAACACTTTTTTTATTTTAGTATAATAAAATATAACCTACTTTAATTAACTGTTAATGAAACTTATCAAATATTACCTACCTACTTTCTAATCATGTGAACAATAACAAAAAACAAATGCTACCCATAAAATAATTTATTGAATCAAAAATAAACGAAACTTTGGACAAGTTGTGAACCAAAACAAGTAACAAAAAAAAACACAATTTTTGGGGGCATAAAAAAAAAGCCAAAAGTAATACACAAATAAAATAACAGGGAAGCTGCGAAGCTGTAAGAAAAGTAACACAAATAAAATAACAGGAAAGCTGCGAAGCTGTAAGAAAAGTAACACACAAATAACACGCAAATAACAGGGAAGCCTCAAAGCTGTAAGTAACGGGATTTTGGAGCCCTCAAACCAACTTCCCTTACAGTTCTTGCACGGATTCACGCGTAAACAGGCATTTGCATGTGAAATCAGAAACAACTCTGCTGAAAAGAACCTTTTCAAATTGTGTGTAGTTCAAAAGCGTAGGGAAGCGTGTATGACATGACAATTCTTAATATGAAATACTAATTCCACTACGCTTTCTAAAAAATTTTGGACAATGAATTTTTGCAGAGTTTCGTCTTTCAAATACGGCGACCATTAAATCAGACCATAGCGAGAGTACAAGAGTGCTCACTTGACGAACACTGTCGCAATGCAATTGGCATATTTTGTTACATAATTGTAGAATACATCATCCTCAGGCAGCCTATTACAGCTCAAAAAACACCTATTGTAGTGTCAGCCATAAATTAAGGCTGCTAAAATGGTATATTGATGTGCGTCTTGTGAAAAACGGTGCCATCAGGTGGTGGGGTTCAGTATTCATACTATTACCATATTCTATTCAGTTCAAGGAATGAAAGGAAACTTATGTTTTTTATTGTAACATGATATAGTCTTTAAATTAATTTTAGTTATTTATAATTATTTATGACTATTTTAACAGCTTTTAAAAGACTTAAATATTTTTATATTTTTTTGATATATATATAAAAAAGAGAAGAAAAATTAAATTTTTTCTTGGTTTTGTTTATTATGATTACATAACATCAAGAATTTATATCAACTAGCGGATTGTCAATGATTAATATAACTTTAATTTACTATGGTTTAGTATAAAATATTGGTATTTAATAATGCAAACCAAAATTCAGGTAAAATATGTATAACATTTATTGTTTATATTCAGATAATGGTAAATTACAGAGGTGTGAACATAGTTACTATAATCTGCATATGACTATGTATATCATAAACCATGTTTGTTTTTATTTTAATCTTCTTGGTGTCTAAGGTATACAGAGTTAAAAAGTTTGGATATTATTTTTTAAGAAAGATGTATAGTATTTATCTACAATGTTTTTTAGGATTGATAGTGTTTTGATAGATAATTAGTGATTCAGTAAAGTAATTTATTAGGAAATCCTGTAGTAATAGGGATATATTTAATATTAAGTATAATACAGTTAAAATAAGACAATATGTTTGTGATACATGGACAGTAGCATTTTTGTAAATCTGTAAAAGCTTAGAGAAGCCATGATAGAAATTAAGGTAGACACAACAAGTGTGGCCTTAAGTTATATATCTATGATATCATTATTTTTTATAGTTCTAGATGTCCATCCCTCACTTATACTCACTAATATTATATGGGTATCTACATCATATTGTATAGTTAAGCAAAGAATAATAGCTAGACTTACAAAAGATGACAAGCATTTATTTAATGCAAGAATTAAATATGAAACGAATAAAATATTAAGTGTTTAAGTAAAGATTTGATGAATGATTTTTATATTCAAATTTGTTGGAGATTAAATGATAGAATGAATGTTGGAGTGATATGAAATGTACGGATGAAAAATAAAGTCTGATTATCATGTGTATTATTATAAATAATATAAATGAATATCATATCATACTTAATATTTAAATAATTATGTTTATTTTATAATTAAGAATAAACATAGAACATATAACAAATTAGTTATAATTAGGTTATCCTATTATAGAATATTAAAAGTAAATAATGATAGAACATATTTTGAAAATGTAAAATATAACATATAGGTTGTCTATGTTATTGATATGTTCTTAGTATGGAATTATTACGAAATATCTTAATAGTTTCAAAGTTCAATTTGAAAGATACTATCTTATAGTAGTAAATAATTTTGAAGTGCAAATTATTTATTTTTCTTATAAGTTTTTTTTTTAATGTTAATTTTTTAAATTTTATACTGTTATAATAAACTGTTCATGTTGTTTTATAATTAACAGTGTCTATAGACTTTTTTCTTGTTATTTCAGTCATTATGCATCATCCTAATCACACATGAATTGTAATTAAATTTGGGTATTAAAGCATATAATCTAAATGAAATAATGATGAATAAGCATATTGTTAACGTTATATATTTTATATTCAATCTAAAAATTAAATAATGTAAATTTTTCTTTATTTGATTCAATGATTAGAGATTCCGAAATGCCATATTAAAAAATAAAATGATTAGATATAATACATAGTAATAAGAAATAATATTAAATTTATTTATAATAATAAATATTGATCATTATTAGTTCATAATTTTAACTTAGTTTACAAGTAAATTAGTGATTTTAAAAAGGAAAAATTAGTGAGTTTTGTTTTTTTATTATTATTTTTATATAGCTAGATGCATATTAACACAGGCAAAACTCTTCATACAGTAGTGCCAACCAGAGTAATTAATGGATGCCAGAAGGCTTGTGCATAAAACTCATTCAATATCCCTAGACTAGTTTCTGGCTTGTGGCCTTTGTCAATGAGGAGCTTTGGATCTGACAGCACTGCACCTAGATCTTAGGATCTAATGCAATCCTCCAGAAGCCCACCTTTTATCTCTACTTAACTACACAACTATGAGAATAAAATTGGAAACACAATAATATTTTCAATCTAAGCTCAATAGCTTATATTGCCTATATTGCCTGTGTTAATAACAGTTATGTGTTAACATAAGAAATGGTGATCATGTGATGTCTAGATGCATATTGTTAACGTTAGATATTTTATATTCAGTCTAAAAATTAAATAATGTAATTTTTTCTTTATTTGACTCAATGATTACAGATTCAGAAATGCCATATTAAAAAATAAAATGATTAAATATAATACATAGTAATAAGAAATGATATTAAATTTATTTATGATAATAAATATTGATCATTATTAGTTCATAATTTTAACCTAGTTTACAAGTAAATTAGTGATTTTAAAAAGGAAAAATTAGTGAGTTTTGTTTCTTTATTATTATTTTTATACAGCTAGATGTAAGTAAAATTCCTCAGATAGTTATTTATTTTAAAAAATAAGAATAATTACCTGAGATATTAATTAAGTTATAAAATATTATTCAAGAAGAGATAGAATTATTTTATTAGATAAATAAACATAAAATAGTATTACTGGTAAATTTAAGAAATATTAATATTGAATATAATTTATTTTCTTAAATGCAGAGTCATAGGAGTATCATTAATATTTTGAAGAAGTAGTGTGTAATGATATTCCTATGCCATTGAGGATTATACCTTTTTGGTATTATCTGAATATTAAAAAAGAAAGGTATCTTATTGGACAATTTAAATAATATGTCTCATGATCTGTAATGATAAATTATTCAATAAGTTATTAAGACTTGTGTAATTTATATTAGATATGCATTACTAGGATTTTTTTTATGTAGGAAGACGATTGAGCTAGGAGTTATTATTAGTTAGAGGGTCATAGTGGGTAAGGGTACAATATAAAGCACATTAATGCAATAAATATATGTATTTTTAAAAAAATTACACTTACTATCAGATTTTTTTTAAAAATATATAATCCTGTTCAATAATTAATAAAAAAATAAATTGACATTTTATTGCTTATAACACTTTTTTTCATATGTCAAATGCTTTGACCGGAAGCGAACCCGGGCCAGCTGCTTGGAAGGCAGCTATGCTAACCACTAGGCCACCAATGCATCATGACACTTTTCTCTTTCAATTTGCCAGGAAAATTTAAAAAAACCTTCTTTTTTTTTTAACTCTAAAAAGATTTTTGTCTTTACAACTTTTTATTAAATTTATAGGAAAATGAAAAAAGGTAGTGGGAGGGGGTTAAGTTTTAATGTTTAAAAAAGGGGGCTTTGTTTTCCTAGCAATAATTGAAAGAATGCCATAAGCCAGGGGTCCCCAACCTTTTTGCACTTAAGAGCACATTCTATAATTTCGGCCAGGTGGCGGGCACCATTTATTTTTTCAATATAAATTTAGTATGCCCTACAATTTGATTACAATACAATAATTTATAAAAAAATTTAAAAATTAAATTTGTATCAGATAAATAATTTTTTTATCATGTTCGGATAGCGGCAGGCACATGTAAAATGGTCTGCGGGCACCATGGTCCCCGCGGGCATAGGGTTGGGGACCCTGCCATAAGCAATTAAATGTCAATTTATTTATTTATTTAATAATAAATTAATTATTAGACAGGATTATATGTTTTTTAAAAAAATCTGATACTAAGTGTAATTTTTTAAAAAGTGTATATAATTATTGCATTAATGTGATATATATAATGAATTTTATTCTCCACAATTATCCATAGTCAATCTTGATGTCCAGGCTAATCCATAAGTACCCTCTTCTTTTTCTTTTCTTGATAAAAGTTCTATAACATACTGTCTTTTTTTATTGCCCTGTATGAAATAGCAAATTGTATGAAAGTAGAATGTATTAAAGTCAAGGATCACCTGGTAGTTACATATTATAGCCTGTAAAATAATATAGTTGAGGAAAAAGAATGAAGACAATGTAAGGGGCTGGAGCAAATGATTATATCAAAAAATATGAGTTATTCAGATGGATATACCAAACAATAATGATCATGGTGATAATTAGTGATAACTGATCTACAAAGAACCTCGACAAAAAAATAAATAAATAATGATTTTGAGAATGAGATTGCTGTAATATTACATGAAAAAGAAACAATATATAAGAGATTATGAATAAAGGTTAAAACAACAAAAGATAAAAGAATTGACATTTTCTTTTTCACCTTTCTTACATATCATATCAACATATCCATCTTTAGTATTTAAATATTTGGTATAGTACTATTTCCAGTCAATTTAGGCTTTATACATTATAAATTGCTAATGTATTATTTGTTAATGAAGTTATGTCTACATTTATTCATTCTTGATATTAGAAAGAATCACAGAATGTAACTACATTTCCAGATTAACTAGCCTAATTCATTATCAGTTTTGTTTTATTATCTAATTGCTCACTGCGTCAGTTTTTTATTTATTTTGTCAGTGTCAGGGTTATATAACCCACGGATCCGGGATGATTAATAAATGTAACTGCTTCAATTAATTTTGGAGGCTGTTTCCTTTTTTTTCCTTTTGTTTTATAGTAATTTTCTGGGTTTATAACTCATAAAGTAGTACTGGCATTGAAAAAATAGATACTCTCAAATTTGTTATTTAACATAACTGAATAATTAAAAACAAATAGCTATACAATGAACAGATTACATCACGAAAAGTGACATTAATTCGATTTATAAATTTAACAATAAATAAGTATTAAAAAACACACACACACATTAAACTGATAGGATATATAAGCAAGTCATTAATATTTTAAGTGGACTATCAGTCCCTTTATCATGGGTCCCTTCACTTCTCAAACTTACGTATTTGTTTAATGTCTTTATTTTTAACAATGAGTTCACTCTAAAGTTATGTAAATGCTCTCATATAGTATAGTCAAGATATTATACTTAATAAAGTACCATGCGTGGTTTTGTGTCCGAAGAAATCTGTGGTTTAGAGTATGGGTTTCATTCTTGCAAAGTTATTCAGCTTCTTGTTTAGGAAAGATGACGATTCAAACCAGGGCATTGGTTTAGATTTAATATGGAAAGTAAATATCGGGAAGTGTTTCTAATGACATTGTGTGACAGTTCAACCCACAAGTAAATCTCTGATGAAACATTTCTATTGCATCTCAACTCAAGCATTGACTCTCCCACAATCAAAAAAAAAAGAAAAAGAAAAACAAGCCTATCTCCAACACTCTCCTTTTATATCCTACACATTTTTATCTACCTCACATATTCTATTCTCATTTTTTTCTTTCCCTTTTGACCCGAACTACTTTTTAACATTTTTTGAAATTTTGATTTGCAAAGTCAGTTTCTGATAATTTCTTCCCCTACTGGGACACTAACTCCATGATTTAACCACCCTAACCTGCCTCACTCCCCTTTTTACCCTGATCTCAAGACTGTTTATTTCATTAACAAGCCTTACACATTGTGATGCCATTTTCTTTAATTTTCCCTGCTGTTCAACCCTGTACCACGACATTTTGTCAAGATCGAATTTTAGCAATACTTTATCCCCAAAAATTTCAACATAAGATCACCTAATGCAGGTGCCATTAGAAATAACCTAGAAGCAGACCGTGAGACATGCTCAACAATCGTGATATTTTTATTTATATACAAATGGTGACCTAAAAATGTAATGTCAAAGGCATGATCGGTCTAAAAAAAAAAAATAAGACTTAAAATTTTAAATAATAGAATTAAACAAACAGCAGTTTCATTTGGAATTATGATTTATTTATTTATTTATGATTTATATCTATTACTATTATGATTATACCAAAGTTTTTTTTTTCTATCCTCTGCCCACTTCTTATTCCCCTTTTGTCCCTTCTTTCACCTCTCAATCTATCAAATCTTATTGCTAGTTTAACATATTGTTTTCGAAGGAACACGCGGCTTCACTTAATTCAAGTGTATTGACAATCCTTACTATTCATGAGGAATACAACTAAGGAGTACGCTTAAAGGAGACTTACTAATAAGAATATGTTTAATAACACATTCAAACCTTCTCTTGCAGATGTTAAACCCTGTTTTAAAATTCACTACTCTTTCCAATTTTTATTGCTCTTAACACAAGGGTACAATCATTATTTCAACATATATATCTACTGTTAGTATAGGTTAGAAAAGCAAACATATAAAAAAAAATTATATATTGATTATTTGGATTAACATAAGATATGTAATCAAAAAAAATTAAATATCCTCTTCTATTGTTGAAATTGATTTTTTTTTTCTTTAAGGATGTAAAGAAGGTATTTCACTACTCTATTGCCCTATTACAGTTTATATATCATGCCAAGAATACTGCTTGTAAACAAAGAAAAACAAAAGTCTATTTATCCTGATCAATCAGTGTATTGATCCCTTCCATGGTAATAAGGTTTCTTTCATCCAAAGATTGTCTTTTATTTCCATTCTAGTCTTATGGACTAGGCTAGTTCTGCAGGTACTCCTTTCTTGGCTCGTCGTTTCCATGGCAGTTCCTGGTGGAGATGTCCACAACTATTAGCCACTCGGCATATTCTCTTCATTTCCTAAAATATCTATATTTTATTTAGCTTTTGCAGTGGTTAACTTCTGGATGAACCTGTACCGAATCAAACTCAGGCAATTAATTACGGTGTACCAAATCAAACTCAGGTAATTGATCATGACTGGCAGGCAAAAATATCAGTAATTTTTTGAACAAAAGATAATCCTGCAATTTGTAGTCTTTTTAGTCTCCCAAAGTCTGTATTCACACCTTTTTTTCTGTCCTTTTTTTTTTTTTTATTATGTGTTTTTTTCTCTAATCCCATAGCAACATGCCAAGTTGGTGAGTGCCATAGATAACAAAATACCTTCCCTAATTAAAGTTTCAACAATAGAACTAATTAGAAGGAGAAAATCTATATTTCTTTTCATTTCCTCCTTCCCATTCCCAGAATTAGAAACAAAAGAAAAACTTTTCTAAGAAAAACTTTTAAAATTCCACCCAAAATCTCTATTTTAATTCAACTAAAAAAAAAAAATGTTGATTCATAAAGGAAATATATAAAAACAAAACTTTTAAAATACACTTTTTTTTTTCTTTAAAAATAACTCAATAAAATACACATGTGTATCTATATGAGCTGGCTAAAAAATACCAGCTCAATGTGTATGGGAGAAATCGGAAGGTAGCTGAATGAATAAACTTTATTTTATTTCTACTTATCTGCAGTAATAAATATGGGTACTTTAAAATTATTACAATGGTTATTTGACTTAAAATGATTCCATCCATTCTCCCGCAGTGTTGTTTTATCATTAGAGTTTGTTTTTTTTTTTAAAAAGAGAATTATAATGCGTTATTATAGATTTAATTGATGTGATGTTTAATTTTATAGCCAGAATAGGAAAGGTGTTTCTATTATAAACTTGCATCTATGTTTTTCTTTGTATATTTGATTTATATTTAAAGAGTAACTGCTAATATTACTATTATCAATATGTATTTTGAGTCAATCTAAGGGTTATGAATATATATATGTCTAGAAGGAACGCAGTATAAATAAGAATTTGTATTTTGTTTTATTTTTTGTAAAAGAGGGTACAATGTAAACCATTTATATAAATAATCTCTATAATATTATTAAATCTATGGACAAAAACTAGCTAAATAACAATTCTCGATAAGTACAGCAGTAATAATAATAACTACTGGTATAATACCTGCATAAGAGCATGTTTAATAGCTTGATGAAAGGGGGGGGTGGTGTATATATTATGTGTAGCGGATCTTTCCAGTATAGTAATATTCTCGATCATAGATTTATATGCATTAACATTATAAGGCTTTAAACTTACAGTCATTTGACCACTTTCCCTAATAATGTGTTGATTAGTGGTTCATCGGTGTCTCGACATTTTACTTATTGCTTTTTCTTTTATATATAACTTGATTAGCTAACGCGTGTCTATGGGATATTCAATTGTTTGAAAGGTTGGATGTCGTCAATCAGCATAGAAAAATAAATGGACATAAGCTATCAAAACTTTGTTCCTGAATCTGGGTCATGCTGAGGTGAACGGGTTCCTTTCTCTAATCATATATTAGAGACAAAGTAGCTATCCAGAGTTAAGTTGACATTAAAATAAAGTGTCATGTTTCGAGACCCTCTCTTCAAATATATATATTTAATCACCAAGTACCACAATGTTTTTCTACTTTATTTTATTTACGCTTTTCTTAATATGATTGATGCATTACTCGGTTAATTTGGAAACATCCGTTAGGGGTTTATATATATAAAATTTACATGTAAATGAGGCTATGTTCAAATTCAGCTTATGGTTTATTTAGCTGGTTTAAGCAGCCTAATTTCACCCTGGTTCTTGTACCATAAAGCAATCTTATCACTGTCTCTCTACTGAATGAAAATGACCCGGATAATTGACGATGCGTATCAGTGTTTTATTATTTATTCTCATTACAAGGATCAGTTAATCTTATATATATGTATATATCTGCGGTACTTTCCTTTTGTAAAGAATTATTTAATCATTAATAACATTTTTTTTTATATTAATAATAAACTATAATTCATCATTATAATGAAGTTGTAGATTGTTTTATATGTAAACCTGATCAGCACGTTAGGATTCCTTTAGAGTCTCATCTCTACCTAACCACCAGCCTACATTAAGAAAATGAACTCTCATGAGGTCAAGGGAGTAAGTCACTTGGTTGTGAGCTGGCGGAGTAGGCGAGGTTCAAACCTCCTCTATCTATATCTCTAGGTTACGTTAAAGCAGCTATACTTTCTGACTGTTACAGTATACATATTTATGTGTACATGTAGCATAATATAATATTTTCAATCTACCAAATATGACATTAATTTTTTTTTTTATTGTAAATACAATTGACAATTCAATCTTTACATATGTATATTTGTGTGCAAAAATGAAGTATTATTTATTTTATTTTGTATAGAAATATTTAATCGTTTAAAATTCAGTGTTCTTTTAAAAATTATTTATTACTTTTGGACAATGTATGTGTATATAACAATATATCTCTGTGTAAGTCAAAGAATATGGGGGAGTAGATTTTCAATTATATCTTAATATTGTATTTCTCTAATATAACTATTGTGCTTATGGGTTTTATTTATTTATTTAAAATAATAAATTATTTATTAAGTAGTCAGCATTTGGTGTTCAATTTATCTTGGTTATGCTGTAGGAAATTGTAGATGGATATCTCTATAAGGACCCATTTAAAGTATTTTTTCTCTAAAAGTGGCACAGAGTCCATGTGGTTTGGGCTTTATAAAAATAGTTTATTAATTGCAAGTTTTGCTGATCCTTAAAGGGATTGATACCAAAAGGATGAAAAGGAAATCCTTTTTTTTAATTATATATTTATTTCCAGTGTGTTTATTCTTTAATTGACTTGAAATAATACCATATGTGGATTGTGAATGTATCATTAAGTTGACTTTGTTTGTCACATGTAAAACCTGTAGTAGTTCATTTAAATGACTATGATAATTGTAGATTTCACTGTTTAGAAATTTTTAGCATCTTGTGTCAGTCTTGAATTAAAATAGGGTTGTAAAGTAGAATGTGGATGCGAAAGTATACCAAGAACCTCAATTCCCAGGATTGTTTCAAGCCCTTCCACATTGTGCATCATTATTTATTGTAATGGGAACCTTTCCCCATTCTACTTCATAACCCTACACAATTAATTTAAGACCAACATAGGATATATACATTTCTAAACAGTGAAATCTACAATTAACCTAGTTATTATTTAAATTAACTACTACAGGCCTCATGTGGAGAACATGTTTACTTACTGACACTTCCACAATCCACACATGGTATTATTTCAAGCCAGTTAAAAGATAGACAACTAAAAATAAAAATCTATATTATTGAAAAGGGGATCAAATTAATAATCATTAGTTATAATTCCTGATTACCCTTTTAATATCAATCCCTATAAGAATCAGCACAACTTGCTATCAATAAAGTATTTTTATAAAGGCTGAATCACATGGACTCTATGTGTCACTTTCTCCTTTCAGAGAAAGAATACTTTTAAAGGGTTCTCTATAGTCATCCATCTACAGTTTCCTACAGCATATCCCAGGTTCAAGTTCAGAAATAAGAAGAGTGGTATACAGTAGAAAAAATAGACAAAAAATTTATAATTTATATTTACTGTGGAATGAGATGAGTAGATACTCTCATCTCTATTCCTTACTTAGACAAAGATACATGATTCTATATACATATATACACACATATTATCAAAAATTAATAGAATTAAAGAACACTGGATTTTAATTATATTAAATGCGTCCACACAAAATAAAATCAATAATATTTCATATGTGTACATACATATCTGTAAGTAATGGTTAACTTAATAACTGTAATTACAATAAAAAAATCAATGACATATATTTGATAGGTTTAAAATAATATATTATCCCATATACACATAAATATATATACATATCAAATAATTTATATATTATATTGATATAAAAAATAAGTCAATTTCATATATTAAATGACTTAAAAATATATTAAAAAAAAAAAAAAATTAACCTTACTTCCTGGGATGTATGGTTTTCTTTTCTATTCTAAATATTTGACTTACTGAAGAACAAAGAAATATCTGGAGCTAGGTTTTCTTCAAAGAAAAAACAAATGTTTTAATCTGTTATGATACTTCTTTCTTTCATTCTCTTTCTCTTCTTGAAAAAACAAATGATGCACTATTCAAGGTTTATACATACTCTTCATGTATAAAACAGGCCACACAAAGAATTCAGAATTATGCATCTACTTTATTTTATAGCATCATTTTTTCCATTGTGCAGGCACTGGATCAGACTCACATGGTTATGAGTAAAAGACCAGAGTACTAAAATGATTTCTTCTACTCTATTTTACTTTGTTTAATAATTTTAGCAAACATTCTGGTAAGGCAAAAATTCATAATCCTCACAATAGCAATGGGTATTACCTACAAATGGTTGTTAGCACTTGCTAATGCTATATGGTTATCCAATTCTCTGCAGGCAATTCAGACTTTCAGAACAGAGCTTCCTACAAACTTTTTCTGCCCAAGTTTTTTTTTTTCAGCACTATAGCTTGCTGTTTTTTCTCTCTCTGCTACAAAACAATCCAGAAGAAAAATCTCTCGACTTTAATTTTAAACCCTAATTTATAGCCACACAAATGAAAAAAAATTGCTAACAACTTGTTTTTTCTTATCACTATTTTTTTCTATTTAAATCCCCACATTTAATTTCATTGGAGTGAATGTTTAATTTTTCTTCATATAACCTTGTTTCTTCTTTTGTTATAGTAACATTTTTGTCTTTCATTCTCAATTCCTCCATTACTTCTAAAACTTGTTTTTTTTGTCACCATCCTTTTCATATTCTATCTAATGTATTTTCACTTTTGTTAGACCTCCTATTTGCTTTATTTTCACTAATTTAATGACTTGTAACTTTATAAATGGTTCTTTTTCCCTATTATGAAATTTATCAAAATTTTGCTGCAGTGCCTCTCCATATTTTTCAGCTTAATGCTTTGTTGCACATCTTTACCCTTTTTCTCATTCTACCGTACTTTTTCAATATTCAGAACACGTAAACTTGGTTGCTTTTCATCTAATCTTTGTTGCCTTTCATTAACATTCTCAATTTTTATGTCTAAGCTTGGTTGATATTCTTTCACATTTTCCAATTTTATGACTAAGCTTTCTTACTTTTCTTTGACATTTTTAACTTTTGTCTAAACTTTATTGCTTTTCTTCAATCTTTTTATATTCATATTTCAAAAGGTTTCCATATTTTGTTCAAACTCTTGGAAACATCTATTCATATTTTGAAAATTTCTACCCATAATTAGTTTAAATTTCAAATGCCTCTTCATATTTTAATTTCTACTCTCTAGATGCTTATGTATTTCTAGTTGATTGTTATTTTATTGAGCCCATTTCATGTTTGAGCAATCAACAATCTTGGTTATAATCTGATTTTGCTTCATTCTTTTGGAATGAGTCTTTGTTATAAATTAGGAAAATAATTTAATTACTGTCTCTTGGATTTAATATTAATTAAAATTTCAGTCTAATTTTTATCTTTATTGAGATGTCTCATTATTGTATTACATATAATGTACCATCTTGGCCAATAATAAAATCTGAAATTATATTCCTAAAAAAAAATTCTTTTATTAGCTTACTTTATTTTGCAATCATTTTGAAAGGATCAATAGGTTACAATATTAATAAATAGTTACTGATAATCCATTATATTATAAAATAATATTCATGAATTTTGAATTTTTCTTAATACTCGGTAGATTAAATTGTAGATTATAATAAAGTTAATATTTTACTATTAGAAAGATTGAATAGATTGAAGTCATGGATTGGTATTGATATAATCATTTATTGATATTTTATTTAAACCATCAAACATCACATGATCACCATCTCTATACTAGCACATAATTTGTTGTAAACAAAGGCAAAACTCCCCATACAGTAGTGCCATCCTGTGCCAAACAGAGTAATCAATGGATGAAGATATTAACAATGTTTTCAATTTCATTCTCATAGTTTTGTAGTAAAGTAGAGTTAAAAGGTGGCTGCTGGAGGGTTGCATTAGATCCTAAGATCTAGGTGCAGTGCTCTCAGATCCAAGGCTCCTCACTGATGATGGCCACAAGCCAGAAACTAGTCTGGGGATATTGGATGAGTAGGCACTAGATAGGGATTTTATGCACAAGCCTTCTGTCATCCATTGATTACTCTGTTTGGCACAGGATGGCACTACTGTATGGGGAGTTTTGCCTTTATTTTATTTACTTAATACCTTTATTTACTGCATACATTTAACAAGTAATACATAAACATTAAAAAAAAAGTCAATTATTATTTAATGGGTGCATGCATATGCACAGATTGTGTTAATACAATTAAAATAATATAAAATCATACATATTTTTAAATACTTATATATAATAATTTTAACAAGTATAGATATACAAAGAATATTTATTTATTTTAATCAAATTATAATTTTAAAAGGTGTGTTTTAAGTTGCAGATTGTATTTTTTTATTATTATTATTTTAAAATTGTTAATTTATTATAAATTAAAAGATATTTTTTTAATTCACAGAACACTGAAATATTTCAAGAACTTCCTATTGAGCCAAATTTTGATTCTTTATAACAGAGATAGTAAGCAACGGATTATCTTCGAGTAAAACTATAGGAACAATATTCAAGATGATAATATGTTTAATCATTAGGAAAAAGGCATATAAAGCCTATAATTTGAGATCAAACTCTCTTAATTGACCTTTTTAGTAAGCAAGACAACGTGTTATATATAAAAATTAATATTTGAATTGCAATATCATAATGAACAGTTAAGCAACAGAAAAATGTTTGCTACAAAAGACATTCACTTTTGAGAGATCCGGAAACATATTGGAATAAAATCATCTCAATGCACAAAGTATTATGTTTCAGGGATATAAAACTTTATGGAATATGCTCGGCACTACAATATCTATACTACTAAAATAGCTAAAAATATATAAATTGGCATATACTATGGAATGAATTTATCAATGGTTTAATTTTAGCAAAGGATTAAACAGTGCTATTATCCATATAGAATGGAAATATTAATGTTTTGATATTATGAATATATTAAAGTATATACTTCATTGAAAAGGATTAAAAATTTTATGCTGAATGATTTGATTGGAATATGATTAAACTTCAAATATAATGCTTATTTAATAGATCTTCATATTAACTATGAACGAATGAGCTATCAGGATTTATGAACTGTAATTCTATAGTTTTCTCTGAAAATTGTTATGTTTATTTTATACATCTGGGTCTCGTTTTACGTGGATTTATTTAACGCGATTTTGAAGTTACACGATTCATGTTTCTTCGAAAGTCGAACTCCGATAATGCGCTATTACTTTAAATAATAAATTTCACGCACATACGTCATATTGAAAGTAATAGCACATTATTGGAATTCGACATTCATCTTAATAATTTCAATATTTTCAGTGCTTTATAATAGTAAGATTTTATGCAATAATGAAATTAAAATCATGATTTCCACATTTTATGAATACCCACATTAAATTTTACAAGATTATAATGTAAATTTGTTCAAACATTGTGCGTGTTAATTTTACATTTTGAATCACATTCTGTTTTTGCTTTTTAAAAAAGAACATAATCAATTATTAATCATTTAGTGTCTGCAAGTTTATTTTTAAAAGGTGAGTAATAGCAGTGGACTCATTAAAATTGAAAATTAAAAAATTAAAGACAAAAATAAGAATTTAATTTTTAGTTGTTAGATTAATTACTAATTATGTTGTCACCAGAAAACCATTAACACAACATGAGAGTGAAGTTGGCGCTAGTTGTATTTCCTCTTGTGAAGAATCTGATTTTTTATCAGTTTGCAAACGAACCTGTTTATCAGCAAATAGCGATAATAATTAAAACGTGTATAAAAAATGTAAATTATGCATAAAAATATATTGTTTTGAATAAAATTAAATATTATAGTTAAAAAAAGTTTGTCTTGTATCAATTTTTTATTAGTCATATTTTATTTCCTTATTTTTTTCTGCGCAAATTTTAAAGTAATTTTACGTTGGTGCTTTGCTTTTATGCGATTTTTGAAAAATCACAGTCCATAACCCCCCTTTTTCAAGGTAAGTTACGTCTATTTTTGCGCGTGTTTTCTGAGGAACCTATCTATCGCATAAAATGAGACCCAGGTGTGTTAATAAATATATTTTAATGAATAATCAGTTAAATGAATATCAAACGATTCTTAGAAAAGTTAACCAGGTTGTATATTTTCATTATATATTTATTTATTAATTGCAGAATCACAAAATATAAATTAATAAAAAAGAAAATTAGATTATTTTAAAATAAAATTGAAGTAATAGTATCTTTCTTAACAGCTTGCACATCCAGCCGCCATATTGAATTTAAAAAAAAACTGATTTGAGACCCAATTTTCACAATAACTTGTTTTAATAATGTTAGAGCAAAAAATTTTACATTAATAGAAACTAGAAAAACTAAGGAAAACAATAAGGCCAAGACAAATAGAGATTACCATTTAAAAAATAAGAAAAAAAAAGAAATTTCAACATCCAACATAATTATTACTTTATTGTTTGTTCATAATTTCTAATTTATCATTAAGTTTAAATTACATCTTCATTGATAATTTCTTTGTATTCCTCATAAAATTATTTTTCAAACCATATATAATATTTCTTATCTGAAATATCCATAGCTTCAGAATCTCCAAAACTATTCGCATAAGAATTCTTCATTTTTATCTTGTACGAATATCAAAGGCATCTATTAGAAAAATATTCATTCTGATAAAAGATACAAAACAAATCATTTCCAGAAGGGCGATATATATTTGTCATCATAGCAATTGGCTTCTTGTCTATGTAAAACTAGAGTTTGTAGGCTACTATATATATATATATCAATGATAAAATGAGTTTCATCTCTTCATTTTATATTTTTTGTGAAAATCAGTGATGTTTATATTCTTCATGCACCCCGATGATGCTATCTTGTTATATTTATTGTCCCACAGAGATATAATTTATTTGCATATAGCTCATTTGCTAGCTATAGACTTGAAAATAATATGATGCAAGATGTGGCAAAACTACTGACTCCACAGCATGAGTATCAAGGCACAAGCAAGAATCAGAATTTGATTCTTTGCCTGCATACAATTCCATGTGGTATATACATAACCATGGTGGCTATCATCACACAAACACCATTTGAAATCTTTTTTATTGATTTTAAGCATTTATATTTTCACATGGTACTATGCCCAGTAAATTTTGTGATTGCTTTATTGCAATATTTCTGTACATCTGATAATCAGTCTTAAAATTTAAATTGTCCTGCTCTATACATTTAAATCATTACTTGTTATACAAACACAAACATGCATGTCCAAACACAAATATACTAATACAAATATAAACACATTAATAAATACTTAAACCTTCTGAGAATCATTGTCTATAAAATAAGGTTGCCTCAAACTTGGATCAGAGAGGCAAAATTACATTGTACATAAACCCATTTTGTTATATTTGAATACAAATTGATATACTATATAATAAAAAGCATAAATGATTTAATATTATATAATTTATATAGTACACAGACACACCAATACAAACACAAACACATTAATAAAATATACCATTTATCAAATAATTAAAAAAAAAATTAAAAATATTATTCAAATAATTAAAAAATTAAAATAGAATAATTATGACTGATGTTCCATGATTACGTTTTTACTGCGCTGAAGACCTTGAACTGTGAATTCTTGATGTACTTTCAATCCATTTTATTACTGCCTTTGTTTTCTCCGTGCAAACTAGTAAACTCAGCAGAAAAAAAACAAATTAAATGAACGTATTACTAAAAATATTAATAAAAAATTCAAAATTTATCCGATTTCAACTCAAGATATGCCATTTCAAGAAGATTTTCAAGCAGGAAGGAATGCTGGTATTTTCGTTGACGTCATGTTTATAGTTTTTGTGCAATTTTAAAAAAAAATTTCTACAAAGCGTATGACACGCTACAACAGAGCAACCCATTAATACTAACTTTGATTTTGTAAAATTTTAAAGTATGTTTGTTTGCTTTATTATTTATGTAATATTTGATAAGTAATCGATTTGAGATATAATTATTATCAAGTTTATATCTAGGGTAGGGTATACTTCATATATCTTAATGTAGTTAAAATGGTAATCTTACACTTATGATTGTAAAATAATTAGGAAACAAACAAAAACAAACTTACTTAATTTTTATACATATCTTAAAAGATTTAGTTATAATTGCTTCTAAAAATATAATTTCCTTCTGGTTTATTAACGTATTGTTTTTTTGCATCATCTGAAATATATAAATAAGAAATTTAAACGTGTCATACCACTGATAATTAACCCATAGTTAAATAATCTAATCAGAATTATTTACTTCATTTATTAATTTATCTATGTTATTACTATTAAAATCAGTCAACACTTAGACAATCCCAATATCGATCAACAATCTAAACCTGTTGTGAAAGCAACCTTCTTTATATAGACACTAAAGATTGCGACTTGTACACAGATATTGAAATTATTGCTATAAAGTTTATATAAACCTCCTTAAACAGGTAAATAAAAATTGTTCTAAAAAATAATCAATTATAACATTACTAACTGCAATTACCAAAAGTATTACTTAAATAATGTGTAATAATGCTCAAAACTAAATAGGGTTATAAGTAATTATTAAAATCAGTCAACACTTAGACAATCCCAATATCAATAACAATCTAAAACTATTGCCAAGGCAATGTTTTTTTAAAATAGTGGAATCCACCTTTATTTATGGCCCAATATATTTATATAGATACTAAAGATTGAACCACAGAGATTGAAATTATTGATACAAGAACCTTCTTAAACAGGTAAATATAACCTATTTTGAATGCAAACTAATAAATAGTCAATTATAACATTACAAGCTGCAATTATAATTTTCAAATTGCACCCGAAGCATTACTTAAGTAATAAGTATAATAATGCTCAAGGATAAATGGGATTATAAGTAATCATTAAAATCAAGTTGCACTCTGTAGAAATATATGGAACCATAAATAAAATTGGATTCTACCATTACTGTTAAAAGAAGGTTGTCTTGACAACAGATTTAGATTGTTGATTGTTATTGATATTGTCTGTGGTAAATGAATTTAATGATTGCTTATAAACCCATTTAGCTTTGAGCATTATTACTCATTATTATTTTTTTTCATTGGATAAAAGTTTATTCTTATTAATTAAAACTGCATTTTGTAATTATTCATAATTTACTGATCACATTATATTTTAAATAAAAACTTAAGTCTCCATGTATTTTATTTTCATATTATTTAGTTGGCCAAAATATTAAATAAACATTTACATGTTTCAATAATTTATTATATTATTTTGGTCGTTTTCTCATTTATCTTTTATTGATTATAACAAATAAATAATGATTAAGCTAGTTTCCTAATAAACACTGTATTCTAAAAGGATAAATAGGTATTCAACATTATTTGTATTTTCATAATTTATATTATTTAATTAATAGTTTATAAATATTTCATGCTAGTACAATTAGGTATTTCAATTAGAGTAGATGAAATTCATTAATTAAATTACATAACTATTTTATACTGTTACAAAATTAGTGTCAAATGTGACAAGTGTTAAAAATAGTTGATTTACATTTTTATTCTATTATAGATTTGGCATCCCAAAGTGTGAGCATGATTAAAAACTATTTACTAGAGATTATTGTTGTTGTTATCATGTAATTTTTGATATAACCTGTAACAGAAAATTTAATCATAATTATAATTTTATTAATCATTTTAAAACAATTTGAGGAATGAATAATTTTGTTCTAAAAGAGCAAAATATTTTGATATATATATTGTACCGGACATTCAATCTATTCTGACACAGAGGGAGCTACCAGACCACTACGTATCTGGAAAATTTATTTACTGTGATCAGAATGGATGATGATGATGGTTCGCACCGACTAGACTCAGGGAGATCTTAAAATTGTTTAGACAATTGAGACACAAGAGCACCAAGACATACGTCAGCCAAATTAAGTTTAAACATATTCAAAAAATTTATTAAGAGGTTTATAAGACAAGTTTCTAAGTTAACAAATAGGACTAGCTCAGGCATGTACCAGAAAGACTAAACGCATTGCTTTGGCAGACCTACTGATTTTCCAATAACGAATTATAAAAGGGAGGAAGCAATTTCATTCAGCAGAGAATTCACCCAAACATTTGTTTTCACTTTCAGATATTTAAACAATACGTTCTTGAAATAAATCAAAGAAACCAGTGCTGGCGAGCTTTTCGAGGTCCAAAAAAAAATGGGCCCACGAATGTCATATGCCGGTAGAAGCTGCACCTAATATTACGTTTAAAATAACAGTGATTGATTTACCTCAAGAACAACCGAAAAATATGATTGAAAACGAAAGGAAAACAAACAAATAAAAACTGGTGAATCCCCAACCAAACGGTTGACAAAAACTAAAAATCATAATTAAAGGTCTCAATAGGAGACAAGTAAATCATTAGAAAACCAGTTACGTCTGCCCCAGCAATTAAAAAAAAAGAATTACAAATAATTATAATTAAGAAATAAATTTATGAAATAAGTTCTGAGTACATGCTCTGATAAATTCAAAGCACACGTAAATACAAAATAATTCTATCGGAGAGTGCACATGAGTATGAAAATATGAAAGCTTTAAATACTTTAGCAGCGAAAGTCTCTCTCACCTGTAATTTAAAAAGGGATAAATATTATCTTCCTGCTGGCGACTTATAAAATTACAAAGCAAAAATAATTATAGTTTCCGCTTTCAGAGATATAAGAAACGAAGACTATGAAAATAAAGTCGCCACCCAAAAGATTTGGTGGTTTGCAAAAGCGCAAACACAGTATTTAAAATCAATTATGGACTACTAAAATAATTACAGGTAAGCATTCAAAATATACACGACTGCTAAAGCATTTAGTAAAAGTTAGGCATAAAAATAGAAAAACTCATTCATCACTCTCCAATAAACAAAATTGAAAGCAAACTTGGAATCTTAAAACTAAGATTCCAAGAAACACGGTAAAATATAAGAAATCACAACAAATATTACATGAGGTTAAATATTACTTATGAATACATATTTATAATTCGATTGAGCGGAGATTTAATGAAAAGACATTTACCCTGGGAAGAATAAAAGAAAATTTTAGCTTACGGTAACGTACAGTTCAAGTAGAGTGCGCACTATTATTCTAGTTCATTTTCAGGTTCTTTGACAATGGCAAGGTAGGTGTAAAGAGGTTCCGGCTTCGTCTAGAGGTTTATGGCATTACTGGAGCAGATTTGGAAGTTAGGGATCCATCCTTTGTTAAGTTAGCACGCCATTCTGATGATGACAACACGTACAGTATTTGACATCTGCAAATTTTTTTTGAAGAAATTAAATGTCTACTGCTACTAAAACTCTGGATCTCAACAGGCTGCAATCAAAGTAGTAAAAACAATTCTGATTTTCACTTGGGAAACAGCTTGTTTAGTCAAGAATAAATAACAACTAACTCTTCAAATTTTCGGGGCTATTTATACCTCGCTCCATTTCCCGCGAAACCCTTTCCTTGTTATTGAATTCTACGCCTAAGGCAGGGCAAATATTAATCTCCAGCTCAATCTAATCTAAGAATTCTACCCAGGGATTATTGAAACAAAAACAACTACATAAAATTCAAATCTCCACTTTTAGAATTAATTTAGAATAATTAAAATAAAAGCAACAGGAATGTAATTAGCTAGCCAGCTTGTTTTTAAATCAAATTGATTTAAAAAAAAGTAAAAACAAGCAGTATAAGAAAACTATCTTAAAAACAATAAAATGATCTATTTTAAATATAAACGAGTAGGTGTTTTAATATATGTACTCTTTTTAATAATTAAAATCTTTTTTTTCTTTTAACTTTAGAAACTTAACGACATTAAGTTTTTAATTTTGGCAGTAAAACCCTTGAATCGGATGTCAATTCGGTTCAATATATATTTAATTATATAGAGCATTCTGTCATTGAATTTTAAAATCTTATTGTAGACTGAGTATAGGAATTGTAGGTATGTTGCAAATTTGTAGTCGTGGTTAAATATTTGAAGTACGTTGAGATATTTTATTTGCAGATCCTCATCTGACTAGAGTTGTCTGGTGAGCAAACATTGGTAAAAATATTATTTAATAAAAATAAAAATTATTTATTAATAATTTTATATAATGTGCATATAAATAGTGCTGCTTTTATTAATATATTTTAATGGCTACTAATGTAGGAAAAGAGCCCGAAGGTGGCAGTTCAGATATTTTGAGAAATACTCTCAATAGCTTAACAGAATTAAAAACAAATTTAAAAAAAATAAGTCAGATTGCCAGTTCAGAGAATTAAATAACAAATTTGATAACACAGAGAGCCAATTAAAGGAAATAAAAATTGATTAAAAAAATCTAAAAGCAATTCCAATATCAAACTTGATTGAGTTCTGATACCTATATTGGAGATCATTTATCTTCTTCACATGTATTAGTTATGGAGCTTGAAAATCTGTGGTCAAATCCCCTCTTAATTACATATAAAGTTCAGTATTACATGGACAGCTTGCACCTTCTATCCTCCATCAGAGAATGCAACTAGACTACTAGCCTAGAATATTTATAATTTTCTGATAAAAATATCCACATAGATATCTACCACAGTTGCCCCTTCATATATAGATCAATTATTGCTGCTATAATTCTTGGTAAAATAAACAATTGGCAGGACAGACAACAATAAATAAAATGCCTAGATAAATTAACAATAATATCTATTAACAATGAAATAAAAAACCTTCTTTAATGATAGGGTTTAAATTAGTTAGCTCAAACAAAGAGTAAACTTGGTTACAAACATTCTTTCAATAAGTAAAAAATCTATTTGACAGTTGATTGACTTTTACCTTTACTCAAGATTACTATTTGTTCATCAAAAATAATTAAATGTTAATATAATGGAATTTTACCTATAAAACAGGCAAAACTTTCTATACACATTGCCACTCAATGCAAGCCAGAATAATCAATGAATGCCAGAAGACTTATGCATAAACTCCTCATCTAGTGCCTACTCACCCAATGTCCCCAGACTCGTTTCTGGCTCGTGGGCTTCGTCAGTAAGGAGTCTTGAATCTAAGAACACTGCACCTAGATCTTAGGATCTAATGCAACCTTCCAGCAGCCACCTTTTATCTCTAAATAACTACAAAACTATGAGTCTTAAATTGAAAACACTATAATATTTTCAATCCAAGCTCATTAGCTTATATAGTCATATAGGTCTGAACTCAGTTCAGTACCTATACATTTTTGCAACTTTGATAACCATAGCCACCATTATCAGGCAGGATTGATTTAAGCCAATAAACGTTATATGATCACCATTTCTTATACTTGCTTATAACCGTTATTAAAACAGGCAAACTCTCTATACGTATTGCCACTCAGTGCAAGCCAGAGTAATCAATGGATCCCAGAAGGCTTGTGCATAAAATCCTCATTTAGTGCCTACTCATCCAATATCCCCAGATTAGATTCTGGCTTGTGGCCTTCGTCAGAGAGAAGTCTTGAATCTGAGAGAACTGCACCTAGATTTTAGGAACTAATGTAACCCTCCAGCAGCCATCTTTTATCTCTATTTAACTACAAAACTATGAATCTTATTGAAAACACTACAATATTTTCAATCCAAGCTCACAGCTTATATAGTCATATAGGTCTGATGTTTATTGGCTTAAAATCAATCCTGCCTAATAGGATAGTGGTGGCTATGGTTATCAAAGTCACCAAAATGTACAGGTACTGAACTAAATTCAGATCTATATGACTATATAAGCTAATGAGCTTGGATCAAAAATATAGTGTTTTCAATTTAAGACTCATAGTTTTGTAGAGATAAAAGGTGGCTGCTGGAGGGTTGCATTAGATCCTAAGATCTAGGTGCAGTGCTCACTGACAAAGGCCACAAGCCTTCTGGCATCCATTGATTACTCTGGTTTGCACTGAGTGGCAATATGTATAGAGAGTTTTGCCTGTTTTAATAAGTTATAAGCAAGCACAGGAAATGGTGATCATGTGATGTTTATTGGGTTAAAACCAATCCTGCCTAATAGGATAGTGGTGGTCACCAAAATGTATAGGTACTGAACTGAGTTATTTAAGACTCATAGTTTTGTACAAATAAAAGATGGCTGCTGGAGGGTTGCATTAGATCCTAAGATCTAGATGCAGTGCTCTCAGATTCAAAGCTCCTCAGTGACGAAGGCCACAAGCCAGAAACTAGTCTGTGGATATTGGATGAGTAGGGACTAGATGAGGATTTTATGCACAAGCCTTCTGTTATCCATTGATTACTCTGTTGCACTGAATGGCAATACATATAGAGTTTTGCCTGTTTTAATAACAGTTATAAGCAAGCATAAGAAATGGTGATCCTGGAATGTTTATTGACTTAAAACCAATCTTGCCTAGTAGGATAGTGGTGGCTATGGTTAGTAAAGTACCAAAGTCACCAAAAATGTATAGGTACTAAACTGAGTTCAGACCTATATGACTATATAAGCTAATTAACTTGGATTGAAAATATTATAGTGTTTAGTTTTGTAGTTAAATAAAGATAAAAGATGGCTATTGGAAGATTGCATTAGATCCTAAGATCTAAGTGCAATGCTCTCAGATTCAAGGCTCCTGACTGACAAAAGCCACAAGCCAAAAACTAGTCTGGGGATATTGGATAAGTAGGCCCTAAATGAGGATTTTCTGCATAAGCCTTATAACATCCATTGATTACTCTGGCTTGCACTGAATGGCAGTATGTATAGAGTTTTGCCTGTTTTTAAAACAGTTATAAGCAAGCATAAAAAATTATGATCATGTGAATTTTACCTATATTTGACAATTTCAGATGTGCACACATATCTTTTCTTTGTTATAACAATCTATAATCAAAAATTGGCAGGCTTAATTATTAGACAGGCTCACATAAGCTAGCATTACTAAACAAAGCTCATATGCAATGTCCAAGATCCAAACCACAAAAAGAAACACATAAAAAACAATAATCAAAGGGCTCATAAATAACACGTTAAAGAGCAAAGTATATATAAAAACCTCGGAAAAAGCATTTTACCCAAGGCAAACATGAATAAAGAATGCAAATTGCTAGTGGTATATAAACATGGTGTCAAATGCAGTATAATAATTTAGGAAAATGTGCATGGAAAGCAACTGTCGCTATACCTAATGCAAAAAATTAAAACCTGGTAATATATATAGTGGTAAATAGAAAAATAAATAAAAGGGCTGAATATATAAGCTCTCCTGATATGTATGGGATCATTTGATATGCACATGCATACACACAAGCCAAATTTTCTATTTTATTTTCAGATGTTATGATATCAATAACAACAAAAAATTGCCAATAATTTAAATAGTTCAACACACATAAAAACTATATAGGCACATCCATATACATCAAGTACAAATAAAAAATGATATCAAGTTCTAAGGCATTAGCAATTAAAAACATATAGTAAAAAAAAATATCAATCTAGATTTCTTTAAAACTTATAACATTTTTTTACTCCTTGCTAAAGAAAAATCTAGATTGTCTAAAACAATCACAAAAGTGGAATGTGAAAAATCTTGCTGTAAGATTCTTTTAAATAAAATTCTATTGGCTTTATTAGAAAAAAAATAATTTTAGAAAATAGGACTATTGACATTAATTATCAACTGCCAAATTTAAAAGAAATTAAAAGGTTTTAACTGAAATAATTATAATATGACACATGCATAAAAAAAAAAAAATCAATAAAAGTACACATCAATAAAACAGAAGTATAAAATTACACCCTTATATGTATATCACTGGCTTACTGGCATATCTAAAGAATAGTTCATTTAAAGGTTTTTACCTTAAGTCCATAATGAAGTGGGTATACTCACTCTCTGTACTGATGTAGTGTATAAATGTATATGTACACCTGATATCTCAATATTACTTTTGGAGTCTTCTTTTTGTTTGATGGGTGAGAAGTGCAAAATTTCTGTAGTTAGCTTTGTTGGTCAATTGACAGGTGAGGTCAGCATATATGCTGGCTGCAAAATCATGCTGGAGTTGAGTTTATCTTCAGGTGCTTTAGCAGCACATAATTTCAAATACGGTAACTGGAGCAAGTTCTGAGTTCATTATCGAGGCAGGCAAAGGTAAATATAACAGAATCAAACTACAAGCAATCACCCAAAACACAAGAATAAGCAGAATTAGAAGAAGTAGAATATAATTTTAGTTGGGTTTTTTTAGATCTCAAGTTTATTGTATAACCCACTCAATAATTTCAGAAATCTCTTTAATTAGCAAACCAGTGATTAAAATTCTGAACCAAGCCAGCAATTTAATTAAGAAATTCCAAATTATAATTCTATTAACAAGATTTAAAATTGAAAATTCCAGATAACAATACTTAATGAAAGAAAAATATATTTTAAGAGTCTTCATTAATGATGAACTAATTAGAATTGATAAAAAACATTTTACGATTAAGTATTGTTTCTGAAATATAAAAAATATTTTACCAAAAATAATATATTCGGTACTAAAGTACACATTTTTAAAAAATTTTTTACATTTAAATATTGAGCTAACCTTAAAACCTTTTTCTCTATTAGTGTTTGCACATATATATATATATATATCAAGTTTATATATAAAGGAAAAAAATAAATTAAAAATTAAGTTTGTGCTAAGCCAATACTATATACTTGCATATAAATTATTGAGATAGACCGAAGCTCCATCTCAGTATATACAATATACCTATATTTAAATATTACAGATTTCATTTTAATAACAAATGTAACAAATTTATGTAGTTAATGTTTCAAATACTAAATTTAAAACATTTAGATATGAGTAGACATAAAATTAAAAGTCAGATGAAAATGAAAAATGTGATCTAAGATTTAATGCATTAAAGGCTGAATCAAGAAATTCAATCAGTTGCAAGAAAGATTTGAGAATGGATTCAAATAACTGATATCAAGATTTTTCACTTTTTGGCAGCCATATCAGATTTTTGGAAACTTTAATTTAATACATACTTTTTATGATAACTTCACTTTGCATTATGCAAAAGTCAAGTGATATACATTATCAGAAAAGTAATATATCAAGAAATGTAATAAAATTGAAAAAAATATAGACATTATATATTGAAAATAGTAAAAAAACAATAATTTTATACTTTTAAAAAGATTATTTTTATATTGCTTCATAAATATCAAAATTTAATAGACAAATTTTAAAATATTTTTAATAGGCTCATTAAATTCTGTATAAAATTTCCAATAAAATAGTATATCATATGCCTTATCTAAGATAGTCCATCATTCCAAAATATCAAAAAATAAGGCATTGATATTTTTCATTTTTATAAAATCCCATACCTATTTCATCTTTGTTAGGTACCAGCATAACCAATTAAGAGAAAGTAGTAGAGAAAAACAAGTGTAAAATAGTCTTTCGGTTGTAAATGGCTCACATACAATACATGTGAAGGTAAACAGAAAAAAAAAACAAGTTTAGACTCAATGCAATATAGAATATTAGTAATAATAATGCTATTTTTATAATCTTACTTTTCATCTAATGCGTGTTCCTTAAACTGTGGGTTGCAACCCCAAATGGGGTCAAGAAAATTTAATTCAGATACATGAATTTAAAGAAATATTAGTCACAATTCCTTCATTATCTTTAATTTAATATATTACGTTTTCTGTACAGTGCAATTATAAAATCGTAATGATGGCCAAGCCGAGCTATAAATTATATTTACATATTGAAAAATAACACTAAGTGCATCAAAATAGTGGTGTTGCATTACTATTTCAGCATATAAGTTATTTCAGAATCAAAATATATGCTGCAGTAGCGAGAATAAGGTTGGCACCACTGTGATTATATAATGCATTTCCGGTCAAGTTATTTGTTTCAGTTTCATTTCAACAAGTGTCTACATCACAAGAACAATACAATATTGTATTTTACTATTTTACTTGACAAAGGTTAGTATTTATTTGAATAAATATTATGAAAGATGTTAATTTTTATATATAAAAATGCTTGTATACTTTTTTTCTCACTTTTTTATTCAAAATTTATCATCCTATCAGTTATTATAAAAATTTATTTTTTATTTGAAACTTATTGTCATTTATTTATTAACAAGTAAAAACATATTCCTATTTTTTTAAATTTAACAGGTAATTTATAATTGATTTATTGATAGTTTTGAAATATTAAAAAATAAAACACATGGGGATATTAAAAAATAGAACATACCTGAGTAAATAGGCTTTGTATAATTAAACAAAAGACACGGCTGCTACTTGGTGTCTCTGCTAACTAATAAGTACTGTTTTTTTATTTATATTTTAGGATAAAAATACTTTTTACACATGGATAAATAGTTGAACTTGAGTACTAAAGGTAATGATACAGATGGCAATGCTACAAAATCTCACAAGCTGAATGTCATAATCAGAAAGAGGCATCTAAGATGGGAAAAAGAAAATATGAGACATTTCTCCAATTTGGCTTTACTTTCAACGACTGTGATGGTAATGAATAACCTCTTTGTTTAATTTGCAATAATGTTTTGTCTATGAAGAGTATGAAACCATCAAAATTAAAAAGCATTTTGAATCCAAGCATCCTTCATATGTCAATAAACCAAAAGAATATTTCGAACAACTGATAAAAACTTCAAATAAAGAAAAACAATATTTTGAGAAATTTATAACTGTTAATGAAAAATATTTAAGCATCACATGATCACATTTCCTATACTAGCACATTAATTGTTGATAAACAGAGCAAAACTCTCCATACAGTATTGCCACCTGTGCTAAACAGAGTAATCACAAGCCTTCTGGCATCCATTGATTACTCTGTTTAGCACAGGTGGCAATACTGTATGGAGAGTTTTGCTCTGTTTATGAAAAATATTTACTCGCATCATATGAAGTTTCATATCTGATTGCTAAAAATAAAAAGCCATACACCATTGGAGAAGATCTTATATTATCTGCGGCTATTAAAATTGTAGAAATACTTCACGGAAGTAAATATGGTGATGAAATTTGGAAAATTCCTTTGTCAAATGACACTGTCACTAATAGAATTTCTGAAATTAGCAATGCCCAATATTTACAATTCAGTTGAATGAAACAACTGATATTTCAAAAATAGCTCAATTATTAGGATATGTCAGATGCATTTATAAAAAAAAACATTGAGGAAGAATTGTTATTTTGTCATTCTTTGGAAGAACATACAAGAGGGGAAGACATATATAATAAAGTAGACAAATTTTTTAAAACTGAAGGTTTAGAATAGAAAAATTACTTTGGGATATGCAGAGATGGTGCAAAAGCAATGACTGGTGAAAATATTGGTTTTAAATCATTTATTAAAGCTTCTGGTAATAATCATATAACTTTGACACACTGCCTGATCCACCGAGAGCTCCTTGCAGCAAAAAAATTAGAAGCAGAATTGAACGATGTGCTTCAAGATGCTGTCAAAATTATAATCTATACTAAAAGCCATGCCCTTAACAGCCGGTTATTTTCAAATCTTTGTAAAGACATGGACTCTGAATACAAAAATAAGATGGATGTCAAGAGAGTGAAGTTTAAGGAGATTATTGTTATTAAAAGAAATTATCGTATTTTAACCGAACAAAAATCTGATCTTGCTGCTCTTTTTCAAACTGACTTATGGCTATCAAAGCTGTGCTATTTGTGTGATATTTTTGAGAAGCTAAATGATCTTAACTTGTTTCTTCAAGGAAAAAATAGCAATAATTTTACTTCGAATGATAAAATTGAAGGTTTTATTAAAAAGATCAACATTTGAAAAAATAGAGTGGAAAATGATTTATTGGAAATGTTTTCGACTATCGACGATTTTATAATTGAAAAAAAAATAATTGTAAAACTTTAATTGCAAAAATTATTATAGATCACTTAAAAACCCTAGAAACACAGTTTTGCAAATACTTTATATCGAATTTAGATTTCAAAAAGTTATCTTGAATTCAAAGACCATTTTTGATTGACATTAATAAGATTAATCACCTGCCATATAAAGCCCAAGAGGAGTGATTCAAACTTAAAAATTGACTTTCCACAAAAATCTTCGACTGAATTCTGGATTTCCCACAATTTCTGAAATGGCATTAAATGTTACTCTGCCATTCAGCACCACATACTTATAAATAATATTATTTTTATAAAGTGCAGTCGATATTGAAATAAATGAGAGAGTGCAAATCTCTCAAGCGCTTATGACTACAACCAGCCAATCAAATCTTAAGCACTGGGACAGACAATTTTAATAAGAAAAGAGCGGTTCCACTCTTTTCTTTACTTGTCTCAATATATATCCAAGCCAGTCCAAAGTACTTATATTTGAAAGCGTGAATCTTAAATATCATCACACTTAATTAACTGAAATCAAGTTATAAACATACAGCGTGAAATCTTTCGATTTACTACGCAGTAGTTTTTCGATGTTATAAATTTGCAGCAATATATGTAAATAATATTATTTTTATAAAGCGCAGTCGATATTGAAATAAATGAGAGAGTGCAAATCTCTCAAGCGCTTATGACTACAACCAGACAATCAAATCTTAAGCACTGGGACAGAGAATTTTAATAAGAAAAGAGCGGTTCCACTCTTTTCTTTACTTGTCTCAATATATCACGCTTTCAAATATAAGTACTTTGGACTGGCTTGGATATATATTGAGACAAGTAAAGAAAAGAGTGGAACCGCTCCTTTCTTATTAAAATTCTCTGTCCCAGTGCTTAAGATTTGATTGGCTGGTTGTAGTCATAAGCGCTTGAGAGATTTGCACTCTCTCATTTATTTCAATATCGACTGCGCTTTACAAAAATAATATTATTTACATATATTGCTGCAAATTTATAACATCGAAAAACTACTGCGTAGTAAATTGAAAGATTTCACGTTGTATGTTTATAACTTGATTTCAGTTAATTAAGTGTGATGATATTTAAGATTCACGCTTTCAAATATAAGTACTTTGGACTGGCTTGGATATATATTGAGACAAGTAAAGAAAAGAGTGGAACCGCTCTTTTCTTATTAAAATTCTCTGTCCCAGTGCTTAAGATTTGATTGGCTGGTTGTAGTCATAAGCGCTTGAGAGATTTGCACTCTCTCATTTATTTCACCACATACTTATGTGAAATGACTTTTTCAGCTTTAATATATATTAAATCCAAACATTGTCCAACACTGAAAAACGTTGAAGATGCTTTACATCCAGCAGTATCAAATATTTCACCAAGATTTAATGTTATGCAGCAAAAAATAAGAACATCCATCTCATTAAAATGTGATTTTCTTTCATTAATTTTTGCATACTTAAACAAATCCTAAAACTACTTATTTTCATATGTATTTTGTTTACCAAAGAAATAAATTATTTATGGGAATATTTATTTCTATATCTATTTTATATTTAATATCTGGGGTCGCAAAAAATCTTGATGATAAAAAGGGGTCATGAATGAAAAAAGTTTAAGAAGCACTGATCCAATGAAAAAGATTTTACTGTTAGGTAGAGTCCGTCTAAAGTATTAAATTAGGTGAATACTGTAAAATGATTGTTTACAAGTAATTAAATGTTAATGGAACTATACAGGCAAAGAATAAATTTAAAAATAAAAATGATTTAACTTATCTATTAGAACTATTCATGACTCCTTATCTGATCATAAAGTTAAACCAACAATGTAGAAAGATGTTGCAGAAATTGGGATATCAGATAACACTCCTGAATAAAGTTAAATGAGGTGAGGTTTGTAGAGCGCATTACCTATTTCAATTTCAGATGATAAACAATAAAGCAGTCTCTCTGAACACTTGGTTTATGTCTAATCAACACGCTATAGTCAATAAAACTTTCATGTCTTTTTTCTAGGCAGGAAACAGTACTTTCTTTTTGAATATTATGAAACTACTAAGAACACAACTTGAGTAATGAGATATCAAAACTTGTATTTTTATCTAAGAAAAACTATATGGTATACATGAACATTGTGGCTATCTGCACAGATCCATAATCTGAACTCAGTTCCTAATAACTATCTGCTGCAGAACCATCATTTGAAATCTTTTGACTGGTTTTGAATGACATTAAATGTTGCTGTAATTGACCAATTTCTTAATAGTTTTATCAACTATACCTCTCTATGTACCTGGTAAACAGCTCTAAAGTTTAAATCGCAATGATCATGTTTACATATATAACTGTGGTCACACACATATATATAATTGGGCTAAACTTTATTGCAATTTTTACTTTTAATATTTGGCTTTTTTAAAATTATAATTTAGATAAGAAAACATTTAAAAAGAATATCATAAATGACTTTTACCATCTATTTTTCTATAAAATAACTAAAAAAAAAAAATGCTTAAGAGTGACTGAAAATCTAGTAATAACATTCAATCATAAAAAAGTCTAACTCATCAGGAAAAAAGATTGTGCAGTAAAAATAATCTTTATATTTATGAGCAAAAATGAGTTATTAATTCTTTGTTTAGACATTATAATTATTATTACTTTTAAGAAATAGAAGCATACATGCTAGGGCAAGACTATGCAAAAATTATGAGAAGCAATTTAAGATAGAAGCATACATACTAGAGCAATAAACTATGCAAAAATTATGGGAGAAGCAATTTAAGATAGAAGCATACATGCTAGGGCAATAGACTATTTTATTGCTCTAGCATGTATGCTTCTGTCTTAAATTGCCTTAAGTACTGTGAAATTTGTCTCAAATCCAAATATGCAAACCATTCATATGCCAGTACATTATAACTTATATTACAACATCATGCAAATGATTTTTAGCAATAATTTTTAGGGACTGTTGCCATCTTTTAGAAAATTCAAATGTATCCTTGCAACCTATGATGTTTTCTCAAAGTTTGTTGCCACTTACCCTATGTAATTAAAGTCAATTCTAAAAATGTAATAAAATGTCTGCAAGATTTTCAGTTTGTAATAGTTTGAAAATGATCATGCTACTTCTTTTCTATCAAAAAAATTGAAGACGTGGTTAAATAATCAAGAAGTATTACATATATAGAGTTCCATTCAAAACCCACACTCTAATCCCTATGAAATAGTTATTCATGAATTGGGTAAGTTATTTATTAGGGTTTACTTAGATGGTAATCACTGAGAATTGGTGAATAAAATAAGAGGTTGTAAATTATATAACTCAAAATCAGTCAACTAAATTTGCCCTATTTTATCTTCATTTTGAACATAGGGAGCCTATGTTAATTAAGACTTCTTTGCTAACTATAATAAAAGAAGTAGATTATGATAAAAATATATTAGAAGCTCAGAAAAATTTAAAAGAAATGGGACAGAAAAGAATTGCCCAAGCTTCTCAAAAACCATTTATTTTTAAAGTAGGTGATTATGTCTTAATGAGAACTCCTCAAGTTAGTGATCTGCAGAGATATAAATTTAATTTTTTTTTTAATGTTTATGAGAGTCCATTTCAAATAAAAAGGAAAGTGGGGGAGAATGCACTTCTCTTAGAAATCCCTGAAGATGAACAAGATACTTTCAATGCCTGAAGTTTAAAACCAATGGCACTATCTTAATAAATAGATAAATAATAACTGATCAAACTGAATTAAAATATATGAGAGAACAATATTTATTAAGGGAAGAAAAAAATAATAATGGTTAATGTAATAATAATAAACATGTTAAGATTTAATATTTCAGTATTATTGATGTAGTTTAAATAAATGCTAATTTATTCTAGAGAAGTAAATTTTATAGGAGTATAATTTATAATTGTTGTTTTCCAGAAAATAATTTAAGAGTAAATAATATTTCCAAAGAATATGTACATTTTATTAGGAGAGGTGGATTATCAATAGATAATCAGATATTTTAAAGTTATCAGATGATAAATCACAAAGATCAAACAATTAAAGAGATTTTTTTTTAATGAAACTTATAAATTGTAAATATATTGCATAGAAGTAGTACATATATTTCTGTATGTTGCTTAATGAATTAAAATATTTTAGAACTTAAACATTTAGTTAATGGCTGTACCTACAGATAATAAATAATCAATCTAAATAAAATTGAAATAAACAACTATTAATAATTATATTTTAATATTTATCAACTGGCTTTCATCTCCATTATATTAAAATATAATTATCAATAGTAGTTTATTTTCAATCTTATTTAAATTATTTAGTTTATGTATTTGTTACAACATTGTGGACAAATAAAAAAATTATATTAGATACTTAACCATTATAGTTATCTACAGACACTAAACATGTATATATATATATTGTAACGGTCAAGTTTTGGACATTTGCGTAACAGAATCCAGGTAGAGACCAAAGCTGACCAGAGTGGGATGGTGAAGTCCCGAAAATGACCAGGCTTTAACTCATTTACCAATACTCCATGACTCAATACCCTACAAATGACATACATGAGGTTATACCCAGTTTCCATTTCTACGCGGCTGGCATAAGGCAGGGAGAAACATGAGACTCGGGTTAATTACACATAAATTAACTAAATTATAATAAACTAATGTCATGGTGTTGGAGGTAACATTCATGATTTATCATTAATGCATAGATCATTTATCCATATTATATAAATAACTAGGATTGAATTGGATTGAAATTAGGCAACGAGAAAATCATATGAAACCAAAGTAATTTAAATATATATTTATTTACTGATTAATATAATAAATAACAACAAAAAACATAATTTAAGGCATGGTAAATGCACACAGGCATTATAGTAAATGAGAAAATCATATTACTCTCATTTTACATATTAATTAGCATGTGTGTGCATACATAAATGATCCTTTAAGTTATGCCTATAATGAAATGCCAAATCCTATAGATTGTGGTTGCTCTTTCATAAATAACTACACCTTGGTAGACTATTCATTATAACACTATGTTAGATATATATTTCTGTGAAAAGTATAGAGTATAAACCAGCTCACTGAGATAGAGTGAACCTAGAAATCAAGAGATGGTTTCAGACTAATGCTGAATATTAATTCAAGAGGATATGGAATTGGCTTTTCTGTTGCTTACAATGTGAACATTTAGAGTTCGAGAGCGGGTGGCTTTGCATGCTTGCCTGGCATTAAACTTTAGGACTTACTAATGCATGTCCCCGAAAGAAGAGAATGGGATGACCTTACTGAAGTACCATTTTTAAAAGCTGCAGCAAAATGTTAATTATTTATTTGTATTTAATAAAAATCTAATCCTCAAAGCAATAAGGATATAACATATTTAAAATTATTTGCGCTCGAACAAGTTTTATCGGTTCAGCTAATCAGAGCCAATTCTTATCTAGTGTTATATATCTAAGCTACTTAAGGGGATAATTCTATTATCGATTTTGCTAACATGTTTCAATCTACACATTATATTAATAATCATTTAAGGAGGGAAAAGTATATTTGAAAGGGTTTACTAAATAGATTAACAAATAAATATTCTTTCTAATCATCCCCTAAGACTAGTCCATTACTTATTAACATTAATTAAAATCATAACTCAAATTTATAAGCAAACCACATTATGCATTTAAGAAATAATTATATGAAGATAATTTTACTTATATCTTCTCTAAATTTTACCAAATTTAAAAGCTCGCTGTTTCGAAGCATTGGCATATAATAAATATATAAAATGTTTTAAATAATTATAAGAAAAGCATAGGCACAACCACAGTGAGAGATAAAGATAATTATGTAAGACATTAATTGGCTTTAAATAGAATAGAATTACATAGGTTAGCAAGTTACAGAATTAAAAGATTACTTGGTTTAAACCTTTTAAAGTTAAAATTAATTTGAACGTTCAAGAGTTACTTTTAATTACATTTGACTAACTTTTAAATTTAGAGTTTTTAAAATTAAATAGTAGTTGATACAAAGCTCTGCAGTTTTGGATTTATATTACCATTTCTTCATTCAGCTGGAGGCACTTGGACTTCAGGCATGGTGGTGATTTTTTTTGGGCAAGTTCATGGTGTCTTCTGGTAGTATATTGTTGCTGGAGAATTTCATCTCTTCAGTGGTCTGGTGGTTAGATGCCTCGGATGGCAGTAAACCCCGCCATTCTCCCATGCAGAACAGCAAAACCTTGCCATCCTTAACCAGACATTAAAATTTCAAAGTCACATAGACTCATACAAATATTGGTGTTTTACAAGCTCAAAATATGGCCTATTTATGTATTAATCCCAAGCACTTACGTGTGGAGAATTTATTTCACCTGAAAGCCCATTAGTTTTAGAATTTACATTAAAATTCCAGATTTTACAACTTGATTTTAAAGCTTTTGTTTAATTTTTCAAGGTGTCCAAAATTACCCCTGAGAATTCCAATAGTGCCGGTTCAGTGATTTTACTGTATAATTGTTTTGTTGTAAACAAATTAGAGTACAGCAATTACAAAAATTTAAATTGATTTTACCACTAGTGCGCTGTTTTAATGCAAATTTGTTTACAACTATTTCACTTTTAATTAATAATGACTAAAAACTTTTAACAAAACCGAATCATGCCATCCTATAAATATAAAGTGGATTATACATCTACATATGAATTTATAACTAAGCAAATTAATAAATTGACTTTATAATATTAAATCTATAATATAAACATTTTTCTAATAGCAAAATTTATCCGCTATAATATTTTATATAATGGGTATATACAGCATCTATCTGTATGTACATATATAATGCCATGCACATATTCTTATATATCTATTTTAATTATTTTAATGGGGTTTGAACCTAGCACAGATAGAGTTGGTAGTCAAAGCTGAAGGTGAAACAGTAAGAGATCAAACCCTACCGTTACAATATATATATTGTACACTTAACTAGAGTATATTTTATGCATTGAATTAATTGCATAGTTTAAGTATAGAAAGATAAAAAGAATGGAGTTAGATATGGTTAGATTTATTAGAGTTAAATTTTGAGTAAAACTTAATATTAGATTTTACAAATTGCTATTATTTATAGATATTAATATGTTGGAGATTTTAATAAACTAATTTGTGTGTATGTCTGTGTTTGTGAGCAGATGGTTATGTACCATCTTGGTCTAAATAGAAACCCAGAATTGTTTATATTCCTAAAAAAAAAATTTTTTGGCTTAGATTATTTTTCAATCGTTTTGAAAGGATCAATAGATTATAATATTAATAAATAGTTATTGGTAATCCATTGTAAAATAACATCCGTGAATTTTAATTTTTTTTGACAGTATATTAAGTGGAATATCATAATAAAGTTAATATTTTATTATTAGAAAGATTGAATAGATTGAGGTATGTACTGACATATTCCTTTATTAATATTTTATTTACTTAATATTTTTATTTATGCATACATTTAACGAGTAATAATGTATGCATATGTATGTGCATTATGTTAATATGATTAAAATAATATGAAAAATATATATTTTAAAATATTATTTATATACAATTATTTTAATAAATATTTTAAAAATTTATAGAATATTTTATATTAAATGAATAGATAAATCCATTTACTTCTGTTTCTAATCACGACTCAATCCTTTTTTCTTTTCAAAAATATACAGTACATATAGCCATATAATTCTATAATTAAAAATCACTTCTTTTCTTTTCAAAAACTTTATTTGATGTATATATATATATCCACTTATTTCCAACGTTTCGACTATCTTTACTCTATAGTCATTTTCAAGGATCTAGAAAAAACATTACATTATAAACAAACTTCACATAATAAAAACAAAAATAATCAAAAACAATATAAAGCATATAAACCCCATAAAATTTAAAAATAAATAAAATACATTAAAATCAATTAAATTAAAAACACAAAACATACACCACACTTACTTGACTCCCTTCTCAAAAAACTTTCCCTTTTTACATTTTTTATCCAAAAAACCAATTGTTACAATAAAAAAACTTATTTCCTTTTTCTTTCTTATATACTTCAAAAATGAATTTATTTCCAAAAATAATTCTTTATTCATGTCTTATCCAATTCTATTTAAAACAGGTTTATATCTTTTTATATATAAACTCTCTTTTACCATTCTTTCTTTATACAATCTAACCCCCTCCAACATTTTAATCTTAAAATCTATATGTCCCATTTCCTTACTATGTATATTTACATTAGAATTCCTATCTCTCAAATGCTGTTTCAATCTTGTCTCTAATTTGTTCTTTGTTGTACCAATATATGATACATCTTTATTCTCTTTTTTACAATCCAAACATTCTATTTTATAAATACCATTCATGTTTTCAACATTCCTATTTCTTATCATATTACCTAAATTACATTTCCTTTTATATACTGGTTTCAACAATAAACCACATTCCTTACCATATTTCTTATTCATATCCCTCATTATCTTTTTAATCTTAAAAAAAGTACTTTTTGACACTTTATACCCACTATACATAAATTCCTTCTTTTTTTCTTTCTTTTTTCTCAATTTCCTCTCAATTTTGTCTATATTCTTTTTTCCACATAATTTATTAATAATCTTAATTGGATAATCATTTTTTATTGCCTCATTTTTTATACACTCCATTTCCTCCCTAAATAACCCCTCCTCTGAACATAGATTAATTCCTCTAACTATTCTATTATTAACAATATTAATTCCTATGTATGTATTCAATATATGAATACATACATAGGATTAATATTGTTAATAATAGAATAGTTAGAGGAATTAATCTATGTTCAGAGGAGGGGTTATTTAGGGAGGAAATGGAGTGTATAAAAAATGAGGCAATAAAAAATGATTATCCAATTAAGATTATTAATAAATTATGTGGAAAAAAGAATATAGACAAAATTGAGAGGAAATTGAGAAAAAAGAAAGAAAAAAAGAAGGAATTTATGTATAGTGGGTATAAAGTGTCAAAAAGTACTTTTTTTAAGATTAAAAAGATAATGAGGGATATGAATAAGAAATATGGTAAGGAATGTGGTTTATTGTTGAAACCAGTATATAAAAGGAAATGTAATTTAGGTAATATGATAAGAAATAGGAATGTTGAAAACATGAATGGTATTTATAAAATAGAATGTTTGGATTGTAAAAAAGAGAATAAAGATGTATCATATATTGGTACAACAAAGAACAAATTAGAGACAAGATTGAAACAGCATTTGAGAGATAGGAATTCTAATGTAAATATACATAGTAAGGAAATGGGACATATAGATTTTAAGATTAAAATGTTGGAGGGGGTTAGATTGTATAAAGAAAGAATGGTAAAAGAGAGTTTATATATAAAAAGATATAAACCTGTTTTAAATAGAATTGGATAAGACATGAATAAAGAATTATTTTTGGAAATAAATTCATTTTTGAAGTATATAAGAAAGAAAAAGGAAATAAGTTTTTTTATTGTAACAATTGGTTTTTTTGGATAAAAAATGTAAAAAGGAAAGTTTTTTGAGAAGGGAGTCAAGTAAGTGTGGTGTATGTTTTGTGTTTTTAATTTAATTGATTTTAATGTATTTTATTTATTTTTAAATTTTATGGGGTTTATATGCTTTATATTGTTTTTGATTATTTTTGTTTTTATTATGTGAAGTTTGTTTATAATGTAATGTTTTTTCTAGATCCTTGAAAATGACTATAGAGTAAAGATAGTCGAAACGTTGGAAATAAGTGGATATATATATATACATCAAATAAAGTTTTTGAAAAGAAAAGAAGTGATTTTTAATTATAGAATTATATGGCTAAATGAATAGATATACAAAGAATATTTATTTTATTGAAATTATGATTTTTAAAGATGTATTTTAAGTTGTAGATTTATTGTAGTATTACTTTTTTATCATTTTAAAACTATTTATTACAAATTAAAAGACATTTAAGTTCGTGGAATGCTGAAATTATTCAAGAACATTCTATCCAGTGAAATTTTGACTCTTTAAAACAGAGAGAGAAACTATAGAAACAATATCAAAAATGATAAATGTTTTGTCACTATGAAAAAGGTATATAAAGCCCGAGATATGAGGTTGAACTCTCTCTTAATTGGCCTTTTTAGTAAGCAAATCAAAGTGTTTTATATAAAAAATTAATATTTGAATTGCGATACAATAATGAATGACTAAGTAGATCTGGAAACAACTTGGAATACAATCATCTGAGTACTATCAGCATTACAATATCTATACTATTATAATAGCAAACAGGATATAAATTGGAATGCACTATGGATTGAATTTAACAAAGCATTAAAAAGCTATTACTCATATAAAATGGAAATATTAATGTTTCAATGTTACTAGGGAATAGTGCATTAGTTGCTGAATGATGTGATTGCAATAAGATTAAACTTCAAATAAAAAGTTTATTTAACAGAACTTAATATTACTTACAAACAAACAAGTGCTCTCAGGACTTAATGAACTTTAATTCTAGTGTTCTGTAAATATTGTTATGCTTATCGATAAAAACCAACACTTCTGTTGTTACTTAGCAGAAACAATATTATTAATATATACCATTAAAATAATTGACAAGTGCTTTAAAAACTAATGTATCCTTATCAAAGCAAACTCTGTAAAACATGGACTCCTTATAAACTTAAAAGCTCACTTTAACAATGTTTTAATGAATAATCAGTTCAAAAAATATCCAACAATTCTTAGAAAAATTAACCAGGTCAGATGTTTTCATTACATATTTGTTTACTTACAGGTTTGTTAACTGCAGAATATATAAGTTTGTCTATATCACATAAAATATAAATTAACCAAAAAAAAATTAGATTATTTTAAAATACAATTTAAATGTATTTTTTTTTAATACTAATTTTGATTTTGTAAAATTATCAAAAAAAAAATTAGCTTATTTTAAAATAGAATTTAAATGTAGTATTTTTTTTAATACTAATTTTGATTTTGTAAAATTATAAAGTATTTGTTTTGTTTAATTATTTACATATATTTGAAAAGTAATAGATTTTAGATATAATTATTAACATATTATATCTAGAATAGTATATACTTCATATACCTTGATGATAGTATAATTTGTACTTAAATTGGTAATCTTACATTTATGACTGTAAAATAATTAGAAAACAAACTTAATTTATTGTAACCATATGGGTTTCATGATATACAACAACATAATACTGTGTATGTGCAAATATATATAAAGTTAAAAGGAAAAGTAGAAATAAACAATCAAATTTTTTTTTGTAGATATTTTCTACAAGTACACTGAATAACACAAAAAAGTAAATAATTTTGAATTTAAAATAAAATTTTATTTTGAAATATATATTTAAAAAGATAAATAAATATTTTTATTGAATTCTGATTTTGAAATTAAAACAAATGTTAAAAGAGATCTACTGATAACTATAAGATGTTTATAATTAATTATTTATGAGTAACCTGTCAAAAAGAACAAGGAACTTTTATAAACAGTCCAGGAATTGATATAATTTTTTTTTTAAAAAAGGAGGTAAAAAAAAGCCTGTTATGTTTAATAACCGATTCATATTTTTATATATATACTGTGAGTAGTCAGATTAATTGTCAAAGTATTTAAATAAAATAAAATAAAAAAGTTTGTTGATCATGTTTGGTTTTCTTTTCACTTAATAAATGGATAATGGGAGATCTTGAAAATGGTAAACAAATAAATAAATTTTGGAAATAAAAGTTTACTTGAAAAGGATCACTAGTGTTCTCACATATTTTATGACACTGCAATCACCGTAGTAATATCCATTACACAAAATTAAATGTTTTTATGTGTTACATATTTTGTTTGTAAATTAATTAAAGAAAAAAAAATAGTATTAAAAAAACATATGTAAATTATTTATATTTATAAAATGTATCAAGGTTGTAATATCAATTCTTTATTTTGGTTTAAAAATATAAAAAAAAGAAGAATCATATTGAACTTAGATTTCATTTCAATGTATCCATTTCTCTTCAAACCTTTATTGCACTTGCAAAAAAAAGGTGGGAAATTTGTTGGAACATAATGTTCTTTATTGAATTTTATTTGAGTAAATTTCAAGTTGTTATGACAGCCATAATGTCAAAAAGAGTGTAGTATAAATAGTCAGAAGAGACTGTAATAGGAATTCTCATCTTTTTGTCATTGCCGAGAACAGACGTGTTTCTGTTCTTTAAAAAAATTCTTTAAAATTTTATTTTTAAATCATTAACCCATAAAATATGGAAGAATAGATAGATAACTGTCTGCTCATTCATCTGAGGGGTAGCTTACTGAAGAAGTTCCAAAGAAAATGACAACAAAATGTGAAAGGAAAACCTATAAAAAAAATGCTTTAATAATAGTTCAACACAATTGAAATAAAACAACTATATAAAAATAATAAATATTTCCTTTATTTATGTTTGACCATTATTAAGGATTAAAAAAAAAATGCTTTGTATGGCAGATCGGCTATTTTTTTTTAAAAAGGGAATTACGTTCGATGGATACTATATTTCAAGCCAAGAAAAGGTGCAGGATCAACTGGATTAATTCATATTATTAATAAGCAATTTAAAGTCTACTCTCCTAATTCAAAGAAAAAGAAGAAAAAAAAGAGGCTAGTATTAAATTCTTCACTTGATTTAACAGGATTATGTCTTAAAGAAATTCTATCTAAACATTATTGCCGATGAAAGAGAAAATCGAAGCTAGTAATATATATATTTTACCTGTTATTTTGAAAGCTGGATCTATATATATCTGAAAGGAAACATTGAAAGTTCAACTTATCTTTTCTCTACTCAAGAAATATTTACCGAGGCTGTAACCTCGAGAATATGCTTATAAAATGCGATAGTAGGGACCTCTACAGATGTTTAACCACAAGCTTACGCTATGGAAGAAAAGAGGGGAACCTTCTTTACTTCAACCTACTTTCTATTTAAATAGGTGAAGCTGAAACGGCCAGATCTACGAGGGTGAAGCTATTCAATACTTCACTGATTAAGTACATATTTCTTATTACGCATTGAATTGCTTCACGCTAGCAGATCTAACCGCTTCAGCTTCACCTATTTAAATAGAAAGTAGGTTGAAGTAAAGAAGGTTCCCCTCTTTTCTTCCATAGCGTAAGCTTGTGGTTAAACACCTGTAGAGGTCCCTACTATCACATTTTATATGCATATTCTCGAGGTTACAGCCTCAGTAAATATTACTTATGTAATCAATGTGCGTTTAATAAATTTATAATTACTACTCAAGAAAATAAACTTATCTCTATCTCTTAGGATTGAGAATAAGGAAACTACGATGGATCAATGGATGGTGAAAATGGACAGACTTTTACTGAGGGTATGAGTTTTTTTTACGCATATGTCTATATATATATAATTTTTATGAAGAGTTTATATTTTATTTTAAATCATAAATAGTGTGTATTTAGTTATAATAGGATTTGGCAATGAATGGCTCAGAGAGATTCCTTTACTGATTATTTAAACTCTTGTCTGTCGATATATATATTAATGTGACCCGATGTTTTTAGATATTCAATTTGATTTTTGTATGTTCAAAATTTAGCTTGAAATATCAGAAAGAAAAGAGGTTTAAATATAGTGCTTTATTTCATGTTTGTTTGATTATTATTATATTAATGAACAAATAGTTCATTTTTATTTGATTACATATATATATATTGGTATCTGTTATTAAAAAAAAAATTTCCTTAAAATATTCAAAATCTCTCCCTCCATTCATTTTTTTTATAACGTGTCATTATTGTTTCGCAGCACATTTTAGGTTCAACACATAAATCTTATCACTTTTATTAATTTCAATCAATTATAAATATCGATTAAGCTTCTGTTGTATTTTGTTATTAATGTTACCAATTTTTTTTTTATAATCCAATAAATTGAGTTGGTTTATATGCTACAAATCTGTTTAATTCTTTCTTTGCATTGCGTAAGATGATTTTAGTTATTTAAAACTGGTCTAAGGTTCAAACTCATCTGGTGAGTGAAAATTAGATATACAATATCTTTATATTTGTTTCTGCATAAAATATATTTTAAAAATATGTTCTGTAAGTGAATGAAAATTAGATATCCAATATCTTTGTATTTATTTCTGCATTCGAATATTATACATTATATTTTTTTTTAGTTAATATTACAAGAAAGACAATATCATTAGCTTAGAGTTGATTATTTCTTTGCTTATCTGGTCCCATCATAAAAATATTAATAGATCGTATTTTGTCACTAGTTTAGAATGACTTGTTTTAAATATTTTTTTAAAATTCCTGTGAAGTGAAGATAACAAATTTCATGGACTAGCTTAGTTGAATATCATCTTTGGTTTGAATAACTGTCAATTATTGATATATAGCTTAATTGTTACCAAAATCAATTTCATATTCGATTGAGTGAAGGTTCAAATAAATAATATTAATGATTATAAGTTAATAAAAGCCAATGGAAACTTAATATATCTTTTATATAATGTGATTGGGCATTGTAGAGTTGAAAATTACCTAATAGATTTGTTGATAATAAATTCTCGTGGAGTATACCATTTTAAAATATAAACAAAGCAATAATTAAATATCGCTTTATTGGAAAATATGAATGAAATGTTTATATATTATATTTAGCATTTTATTAAACTAGATATAAAATTGAGTAGATGATTATTTATCTAAACATTTAAAGGAGTGTATAAGTTTCCAAAATGTTTTCCAAAAGAATATAGAAACTTGTTAATTTAAATAGAATATCGTTAATTAAATATTAAAGTAGATTTAAATTATTATAATAACAGTAGATTAATAAAAGTGCTGGAATCTAATTTTGTTATTGATTTGAATTGACTTTTAGTCAATTCCTAATCAAATAAACAGCTTAATCATATGTTATTGTTTAAGGCAATGATATGCAATTTCACTGCTTATCGCAGTTTACTTTGTAATTGTAATAGATTTGTTGATGTCTGGAGCAGATAATCTCATTGTTTTACATGTAGCTTGAACAAATTAGGCTTTAGTAAAGATTATTAGTGTTTTATGATAGTTCATTACATAATGGTGACCTCGATTGAGCTAAATTTTTTTTATTGAGATCAGATTGATCATTCTCCCTGGAATCATCACAATTTAACCTGTGACAAAAATGGCAGATTGATCATTCTCTTGGGCATCACATGCAAATTCACACTGTTACAATACACAAGCATATGTGAATTTTATATACTTTCAACAAAGAATTAAATGTAAAAATGTATTTTTAAACGCTCGTATTATAAGAAAATGAATTTCGTTTGTATAGTAATCAATTATTATACAGCATGTCTAGGCAATAATATATGTGTTTTATGTAAACCTTATATGAGATATCGGAAAATGTGATAACTTAAATTTCAATCAATTATTATACCGCATGTATGTGCGATGATATATATGTGTTGCATGTAAATTCATTATGAGGTATTATAAATCACTACTTGATACCTTTTTTTGTATATTAATAAAAATCAAGACTTAATTTATGTGTATAGCCATATTCTGCAGACCTTAGTGTTATTTTTTTTTATTATTAATAATAAACTTATATTCTATTGTTAAAATTATTCCAGTAACTTAATTCTAAATATTTTTAGAATATTATGTAGTGCATCATCTCTTGTTCACAATAAGTTATAGAGCTTGTGTTCTCTGAGCTAGATTTGTGCATAACAGTCTATTATATGAGAGGAAAGTATATATTAGTGTATGGGCATCCAGTTGATAAGAATCCTGGGTTGGCATGAAGAGTATGTTCTTTAAAGTCCATGCATTACATTTTATTTAGTTTAGTCTCTATTAGACATTAAGTTTATAGTTGGCCAGTACATTAATGGTACTAAGAGGCCAGAACATTGATGATGATCAGCATGTTTTAATATCCCAGCATTATTGTTTTTATGTTTGTATATTCTATGGATTAGCACTTAAGTTTGTGTATCCAAATTATGTTTAAATAATTACCCAAACTGGCAAAGGCTAAATACTTGGTCTGGTCTACAGTAGACCCATTTCAAATCCAGTCATCAGATTGACTGTTGATTTATTTTGATTGTTAATCATTCATGATGATGAATGACTTATACTTATAATGCTGGTTAACTTAGTTAATTACACTTATAGACTTAAGATAGTTAAGTGGCTGGTCTCGGTGATCTCTGATGTTCCTTATTCATATATTAAATATTTATATTAAATTTCATTATTTGAAATATTTGTTTGCTTGGTAATGATGATAATCCCATCACTCCACCTTCACCTGAATTTATTCCATCCCATTACATTATATATTTATTTTAAGAATTTAGTTATAATTGTTTAAAATATAATATTTTCTTTCTGATTTATTAATGTACTGTTTTTCTCATCATCTGTGTAAGAAATTTATACATCTGTCATTATACCACAAATAATTAACCTATACTTAAATATTCTAATCAAAATTATTTAATTCATTTATTAATTTATATATTGTTTTTATATATAAATTAATAAAAGTTTATTCTTATTAATTAAAACTGCAGTTTGTAATTATTCATAATTTATTGAACACATACTTTAATAAAAACATAGTCTCTCCATAATTTATTTTCTCATTAAATATTCAATTAACCAAAATATTAAATAAACATTTACATATTTTAATAATTTATATTATTAGAGTAGTTTTTGCATTTATATTTTATTGATTATAATGAATAAATAATTATTAAAAGTTAAGCTAGTGTCTTAATAAACCCTAATTGGTTAAGTTACTATATTTATTTATTCTAAACTGATAAATAGGTACTCAACGTTATTAATATTTTCATAATTTATATCATTTAATTTTTTATAAATATTTCATACTAGTACAATTTGGTATCTCAATTAGAGTATAAGAAAATCAATAATTATATCTATATTTTATACAATTATAAAATTAGTGTTCAAACATGATAGATTATTTAACTAATAATAGTTCATTTACAGTTTTATTCCATTATAGATTTGGTTTGCCCAAATTGGAGGGGCTTGATGATAATTAAAACTACATTATTATACCATTATGGGTTTTTCATGTCCAAAGTTACAGGCTATTTTATCATTTATTTATTTTAATATTTTTATTCTGTTACAATATCTACATATTTGAAACAGTACATATGACTCTTCCTTCCTCACATGAAATTATATCAACCACCCCATGCCGTGCCTGCACTATATATTCTCCAGACTTGGTTTATAAATAATAATAAAAAATAGATAAATCCTTTTTGTTCCAAATTCTCTGCCTGTCTAAATATTCAAATCTTTTGTTTTACACATTACTTATTATTGTAATGGACAATTAGCACCTCATATTTATCATCACAGAGCACTATTAGACAATATAATACAAATAGCCAATTTAAAAAACTTTAGGCTCAGTGATCAACAGCAATGAATGTTACTAAATCTTGTTTAGTGATACAATATGCCACCTCAATAAATATGCTTCATATCTTGTTATAAAGCACTGTTTTAAACAAGAATTACTTATGAAGTTCAAAGAAAAAATAATAGACCATATTACATACAAACAAAAAGTCTCCATTGATAAATATACATGTGAAATATTCACCAGAATAACAGAAAATTTGTAGAATCCTTAACACTGGGTTCTGAAAAGACATCATTTTATAGACAAAAACAGTCTGATTATTACAATTAAGCAAAGAAGAACATCAAAAAATAAAGTGAGTCTGCAGTATTCTTTGATTTTGTAGAAAAATATACTTTTGTTTTATAAAATGGAGGATGAGCTTTTTAATGGAATAATGACCAACCAATATTTTTTTCCAATAACAGTCTATTACAAGAATTCTGATAATGTAAATTTTAAAAAGCACTGTTGCATCTCTGAATATCTTGAACATGACATGGTTGCTATTTTATTTCAGAAGAAACTTACTCCATACTTAAGCTTTCTACTGCAGTTTTAAAAATAAAAAAAAACACTGAATACATAACATCATAAAATGATTATGGAATTTAAATAGTATTTTTAAATACTAACCCATGATAAGGAAATGTGTGGTGTCTGGAGGACTCATAAACAGACTCACAAAAAAACAAGTCTTCAGCAATCCTATGAAAAACAAATTGTGACATTTTTTCAGTTGTTTACGTGTCTTAAATTCAATACTTTTTCTTCGATAAAAAACAACATATAAAAAGCAAAATTGCTTTAAAAATGTTTTCTAGATGGAGTTATCAGGTATCTAAAAGTTCGAGTTTTCTTCCTGTACCAAATAAAATTTTACTTTAAGGATATTTGAAAAAAAAAAGAATCATATAACTTTTCTTTGTCAAAAGAAATTCGCACATTAAAAAAAATAAAACCTAATCATTGGTGACTTGGAAAAAGTTTTGACTAAAACACAACTGAGGTAGTGGAAGAGAAATTGCTCCACCTAAAGACCCTGCTCATTTCTTTATGTATCTAGAAGACCTTGAAAAGCCAGTATCCCAATTTTTTATCTTGGTAAATTATATATACTCCAATAATCACATTCATTATATATGTCAAGAAAAGATGAACACAACTACAGTTCTTCAAAATTATCTTCCAAAGGATAGTTCAGACATTCATACAGAATTGCTTGTAATAATGCTAGCAGACACAAAAGCACACAGCACCATTTAAGATTATTCTATGTTAAGAATATTTTAAAGAAAAGTTATATAGCAAAAAACATATTATATGGATTATATATTTCAAGAATTTTTGGTATTTTCAAATTTTATCTCCTCCAGGTTTCATTTATTTAGCTTGCTTTGCCATAATAGTAAAACAGCACTGGTCTTTATTTTAAAATGGAAATAATAAAATATAGATTTATGAGAACTTCGAGGTCAAAAATTTTAATAAATGACTTTGAAATTAAAAATTAAAACCTAGATTATATATATGAAAATCTAAGAAATAAGGGAAAAGACTAACTTGGATAATAATTCTACATTAGGCAAAATTTTTAAAATTTGTTATTTTTAGCAAATTCGGAAAAATTGAAAATGAAACAGGTTTTGATTAGATCATTGTGACAAAGAAGGACTGCATCATAGCAAAAAATGTATTTAATTATTGCTACATTAGAGATCTAGGATGCATTGTTTGAATTATATCACCATATATGAAGCTAATTTATTATATATATATATATAAATGTATCAACTTATGTTTATTACTATTTTGTGATCTATTAAACTGAGAAAATATTAGTAAATTGTTTTAAGTACAAATATAAATACTGCTACCATATTGTTTTTCAAATATTTATATTACTCAGAAAAAGATTTTGAAAAGTTATTAATATCCAAGAAATTAGCCAGAAAATTAAAGATAACTTTCTGAATTTGATTACTAAATAATTTGTGAATATATATATAAAAAAAATCAAGAACAGCAATTCAGATATAATTATAAAAATTAAATACCATAAAGAACAGAAGAATTGTTTAAATTTAATTTTTTTAAATGTCATTTTACAAAACACAATGATTGTTTCAAGTTTTTGTGCAATCTACATACATTGACTAAAAGATTTAAACAATGAACCAGTTAAAAAAAAAAAAAACTGTGACTATTTGGGAAAATACCTAAAAGATGGAAATATTCATTTTACTAAATTAAATGATTTGAGAAAAAATATTCTAAAATTAGTATAATTTGAAAAGTCATTAAATTTATTAATATATAATCTAAAACACTACAATTTTTTTAAGAAATTTAATTACTTTGCTGGTGATGAAAGATCCCATTTTTGAATTAAAATTAAAAAAATCATATCCAAGATCAAAAAAATATTATACAAACAATAGAAAATAATATTTAAAGTTACTAATATACACCCTTATTAAATGAAAACATGTCAAATTATTATATATTATTATGAACAGACTGAATATTACAATTATTTTTTAATCAATTAATGATTTTTCATTTTTCAATTATTTTTTCATTTTTTTAACATAATTTTCTATTTCAGATTTAGTAATGATGCAATTTTTTGGAATAAAGTATCCAGAATTATTAGCACAATCAACAAATATAATAAATTGATAATTACAAATGTGATAAATTAAACTTGCCTGATACGACATTTTTACGAACAATTATATAATCATATCATAGCCCAATCGAAGCAATCTTAATCTCTATGAAATTAAACTTGAAATATTGAAAAACAAAAGTGCATGTATGAAATCCTATGTGAATATGGAAGAATATGTTTTGAGAATCCATCACAACCGCCCCCCATTGACAAATAATTAAAAAAGCACAAAACAATCATGAGAGGAAAAAATGTACGTGAATGAAATAGGGAGTATACATGCATCAACAAACATATAGAAAAGACAATAATATTGAACGAAATGAAAATTAAAAAAAAACCTGCTGATTGTTGCCTTTGATTGGTTAAAACAACATCTTAAATCCAGTTTTCATAAATCTAATGATCATTGTTCAATTTTCAGTCCAATATTGTCACTGGTCAGGCCAGCAATATTTGAAAAAGAGAAATGAATATAATACTATTTGAAACATTGTATCAAATACTAACAGTTGAATGGGAAAATTTAAATAAAAGTTCAAATTTTTCTAATAACATTTAATACTGAAAACAAGGGATGGAAAAAGTTCACAAACTTTCAGATAAATCATGTCTATAAAAATATATTTATCTATATATAATACCTAACATGCCTTGGATTGTTGGTCAACATGCACTTACGAAAGGGATAAAAATAAAAACACAAAATCACACAATGAAATCAAAGCTGCAAAATAAAATCTAGACAATATATACATCCAATAAATCCTTATTCTATTTGGTTAAAAATTTGGATTTATTAAATTTAATAATGTATAAGATTTAATGACTCCAGAAAAAACAAAAGAAAACACAAAAAAAGATTAATTATAGAAATGTTATTTCAAGTAGAGAGCAACAAAAGTAGATTGCTTAAAGTAAATGTGAAATGATAATTAAACGAGCAAACGTATGTTACATTAAAATATTTGTGAAAAAGATAACATTGTATATATAAAGCAGAGAGCAAATGTGTAAAACCAATTAGATGAAATGATAAAAAAAAATTGCTTAATACAATGGAGATCGAAAAAATAATTGCAGTAAAAGGAAAAAAAAGCTGTGCAAAATAAAATGTGTTGGAAATAGACTGATCTTTAGCATAGGAAATTTATGGCAGAAACAGGAAAATAAGGATAAAAGAAGATTGCGATCATTAATAAGATCAGGAACACCAGATATGAAAAGATGTTCCTGGTGCTTTGTGTATGATGCTGTTCATGATATATTTGACTGGAGCAAAAAAGATGCAGGGGGAAAGCAGTCTGGAAAATGATGGATAACCTTTTCTGCAACGATGGAATTGATTCAGAGACCAAGCCAGTTATTTCAACAAACAGATCGCACAATCTTATTTTATTTTCATAGGCCTGATGGGCTCTTTGGATTGATCTAAAAGATAACTGTATCAATCAATTTGTGATTATTGTAAACTAGATATAAGAATAATATTGACCAAGTTAGAATATAGTTCTCGATGAATATTAGTAAGAATTGAAAATACTGTTCAACTGAAGAGATTTTATTTTATTAACCTTGTTAGTAAATATTTAAAATGTTAATATGTCGATTTCTCTTGATTTACTCTTTTCATTTAACTTGTTGATATTCATATAAATTCATTTTAGAATATATAATCTCTGAAAATCTAGATATTATTATATTATACATAAGTAAGCATTATGTAAATATTTTAACGATATTAGCTTTATTAGGTACCCTAAATTTTGGATGCAATAATAATAAATTATATGGGTGGGGTAAACAATATTACTCAATCGTAATACGAAACTTGTCATACATACATATAATATAGAGATACGAACATTTTTAAAAAATGTCTAGACACAAACTTAATTTTTTTGCAAATAATCCCAATAAACAGTATTATAAAAGAAATTATTTTTTTAAAAAAATTTTTTTTTACAAAGCGTCTCAAGGAGCATATTTATGTTTATTAAAATTTCTTAATTAAAATATCTATAATTTTAAAAATAACTGAAGGTCAGTTGAAAAAAAATTATAAGAATGAATTGTAAACCTTTATATCTTTAATATTATTTAAAAAGTAACTTTATATATACATAAAGTTTTTTAAAAAAATTAAATAAAATTGTAACCAAGAGAGGGATTACTAAACTAATTAAAACGTTTAATTGATATTTTCCAATGAATGAGCTCAAATTCAAGAGGCTGTAAATAAAAAAATACCTGTGTTCCTACAACAACTATCTGAGGCAGTTGTATTGAATCAGAACCAACTGTTGTAAATACATCTTGAAGTTTATTTATTACTGGAATTAAGGTTTCCATAATAAATAATAATTAACAGTTTACTTTATTAAATACAGCATTTAACGAATAGCTTCGGAAATGGCCGAAGATTGCTATTACGCATGATCTTTTAATCGAACACAAGCGCCACCTAATAGCTTGATAATTGCTTGTTTATTTTCTCTTGTAATTTTTAAATAAATATTTTGATGTCTTCGGGAAAAGAAAAATGCAATTTGTAACATTGTTTCTTGAATTCGGTCTTATTGTAGAATAGTTATATATATTTAATAGCAATTATTGTATATAATGAATATTTAAATATTAGACATTTGTGACTAAATCAAATTGTCAAATTAATTTTTAGTTTTTGTTGTTTATTTTTAAGAGATTTTTTTTTCATTAGGATGTATACAGATTCTGTTAAGTTTTACTAATAAAATAAATGTTCAAAGATGTCGACAGTCATTCAGAAATTCATATTTTTCATGAACCTATTTCCTATTTGTATTTTTATATTGGACTATTTCCATCATCTAATATGAGTAGTGAATGTCTTTAGAAAAATTTAACTTCATTTTATATAAAATCCTGGATTCAGCGATTGACCTTGTTAGGCAATACATGGTTATCTCGGAAGACACCTTCGACAACAGAATTAAAGTTTGGGATGCATATAGACTTATCATCCGATTCTGACCCTTATTCAGCCACAATTGGGAATATCATATTACAAAAGCATACTCTTTTTAAGCATTGAGCCACATAGCCTAAATATCTGGACTTCGCACTCAAGATTAATTTAAATGCTATGAGTACGAGTTGGTTCCTGACGTATAAAAGAGGAATTAGGAAAATTGATCCCGTGTGTAAACTCTGTCAGAGGCAGGAAGAAACTTTTGACTACATAATCCGCTCTTGTCCAGGCCTATTAACTACAAGAAGTATCCTATTTAATAACATTAAAAATAATTACTATCTCATCACCTCTCTTAAAGACGGTATTGATACAAGGTCTATTGCTACCATCCATCTTTCACTCTTTATTATCTATTCAGTGTGGACCGCTCGCTCTAAAAAACTTTTTAATGCATCCAATTTTCACGAAAATAGTTATATCGCCTGAAAATTAACTAAAATCAAAATACATGAACAGCTTCTTGCCTCGAGATCCAGGTTCATTGACACATGGAACCAAATAGACTTTCCCGAAATAGCTGGAGTTATTCCTGCTCCCTAATATATATATATAACCATTGTTATATTATTTTTGTGGTACTAATAGGGTAATGCCATGTGTTGCCTAAGAGTAAATTGCACTCATATTTCACACGCTGTCACTAGTGTCTACTATGTCTCATCATTTGGTTTACTTTCTGCTAAAAGTGACATTATGCCTACAGGACAAAACTTGATTCTGATGTATATAAGCATGGTGGCTGTTAACATGTATCATAGCTTTAGGACATTAGTATGCTAAAACTTTAGTATTATGCCTCTCACATATCATGTACTCTCCGTTATCATGTTTTTAAAATAATTTCATCTACATTTTTGAATTACTTTATATTTTGTACCTTATGCTATGTAACAATATTGATTTTCATGATAATTTGTTTAATAAATTTATTAAAAAAAACATTCAACTGTTAGTAATAGCACATCAAACAGGTTAGTAAATGCATAATGTTTCGAGAGGTAGTATTCTCCCCTCTTCTTCAGGTGTTACTGGCCTGACCAATGACAGTAGTAGCATAGAATTTGAACCTGGATCCTTAGATTCTTGAGTATTGAATTTTAAAGTAATGATCTAACCAATTGAATCATCCTGGCTTTGCTATGTGGATGATGCATTTGTTGTATAGCCACATGGTGAAGCACTGTCCCTTCAATTAAATTCACAATAGAATCAGAACAAGAACAAAAATTGGCATTCTTGGATGTTCTTGTGACAAGACTCTCTCATGGCAAAATCAAAATTACAGTTTACTGGAAACCTACACATACAGGAAAATACTACCCTATACATCCAATCATACCAGAAACACAAAACATGGAGTTATACTATCACTATAGAACAAAACAAAAGAAGTTTGTTCAGAAACCAGTGAATTGGAAAAAGAAAAGATCTGTATAGAACAACTCTTAGGAAAAATGGTTATTCATTACCTGTTATTAAGAAAACATTAAATAGACAATAAAAAGAACCATCAAAAGAAAAAAACAATTATTGGTACTATAGTGTGCCCATACATTCCAAAAGTAGCAGACAAATTAACGAAAATCTGCAATCAGTATAACATCAGAACAGCTTTCCAGAGCCATACCACACTATGAGGAATTCTAACATCTACAAAGCCTGAGCTTGAAATGCTGAAATGAAAAAGTGATAATTACTCATTATTAATTGTTAATTATTTTATTAAACTTAATAACATGATCTGTAATAAAGTGACCTGTACTCTAATTAATGCTGTTCATTTTAATTACATAATAGTCAATTATGAACTATTAAGATTTCTGTGGATGATAATATTTGCTAAATTAAAAAATTATCTTATTTATTAAACTAGACAATCATAATATAAATGTTTTGAAAATGAATGTATTTTATTTGTTCTAAAATATTTCAAAGTTCGTATTCCATAGTTTAGACGGTATGTGAATTTTGAGTATCTTGATAAATTGAGATTTGAATATTTGTCCCATTGATAAAATATTATTAATATCAAAACCAATATGAGTGATTTAGAAAGAAATATTGATGATTTGGGTAGGACCCAAAATAAATTAAAGCCTGATACTCACAACATTGATTGAAAACAAACTCAGGTTATGCTATCTTTTAACCCATTACTCAGAAAGCAATGTCTCAAATGTTTTTGAAATTTCAAGAATATTTTGATAAAAATAAATGTTCACAAAAAAGATAAAAGAATCACAAAAAAGATGAAATAATTTCTAAAAAATAAATTTGATAATAGTATTTGTAAGTTAGAAGATAGATTTGAATTTTTTTAAAAAAAGTTAGAATACAGATTTGCATCTTCTCAAAAGAAGTAACAAGACGGATTTGAGTCTTCTCAAAAGATTATTGATGATAAATTAAAATGTTTGACAACAAATTAGATTGATGAAAAATAAGGAAGAGTCTATGTTGATTATCAACAAATAATTTGAGGCAATGGAGCTAATTTTTAATATTTGTATATTCTGATGAAATACTTGAGAATATTAGGGATGTTTAAGTCGGTACCAAACTGATTCTGACATCAAATTTAATAATTTGAAGGAACATTGAAAAAACTAATAAATGGTTGGTTATTTGAACACGTGGTGAATAAACAATAAAATGAAAACTAGTGGTCCAGTCAAATCATGATGTGAAACAATTCTAACTTGAAGTAGAGAATCCCTTTAACTGGACAGATGAGAGATAAGCTGATTGAAGTAAAGAAATTGAGAAATGTAAAAAAAGCACCCAAGCAAAATTATTAGAAATTGATCATAGTATTCAATCATAAATAAATATGAATGTGCAGGAAATAAAGCAAGAATTGGTAGATTCAATATAGAAATGTAAAATACTGATGGTAGAAATAATGAATTTCATTGTATATTTGGATAATGATCTGAGACAAGTGCTTTTAGTAGATATTCACAGTATAATTGATGGTTTACCCAATAAAAAAGAAGAGCAGAAAAATGATTTAATAAAACAAATGAATATATTCAATAAAGAACAGAGGGAATATATTGAAATTTGTTTGAAAATATGAATTTAAATCCCAAATTTGAGTGTTAATGAGAGAATTAAAGAATTACATAATGTTAAAGAACAGAATTTTAGTATAATTAAAAATAATCATAGACCAATAGGTGAGCCAGGTATAGAAACTTGTGTTAAAAACAATTTTCTTTAAGGGATAATGTGCTATGTAAAATGAATATTTCTTAATATGAAGTTTTGGTAACCTGAGAGTGAGAAGTTTAAAATGCAAAGCATAAGTTATAGAAAAAATAATAATAGGAATTCAGAGGTAACAGCCTCTAAATTACTATTATTGAAAATTAAAATCTTTTTGAGTACTTACAAAAACTTGCAAAATTGTTCCAATTGTGCCATTTTTCTGAAACAGAGATTGACATTGCAAGCAACAATTTGTATGCTGCCAATAAAGATTGGTGGTAATCCCTGTTTCTGAAGCCCCAAAACTATCCAAAATTATAAATTTTTAATTCTCTCAAGCTTCTGAAGAGAGGAATATGAAAACAATATACAGTACTAAGTACGTCAGGAAAAATATAGAATGCAGAAAGGCAACTATACCCAGTTCTTTAGAGAGGAGGCAACCAAGATAAATACCCTGGCAGCCTTTCCTTTGTCCAAGTATCAAATAGTTTGAATTCTCTGGCACAATCTCCTGAAACATGTTGAGCAAATTTTAATTGCTACAGATAGATATAGTATTGAAGATGTGGCTGAGAGTATGGAGGTGCTCAACATGAGTGAATGAAGTATTGAGAGTAAACCAAAAATGGTCAAGAAATCCCTTTATCCTTTGACAATTTACATGTGTCTGTTATGCAATACCAGTATAGCAGGAAACTAATTAAAAATAGATTTTATGATAACAGGTTAGCCCCTTATTCTAGAAATGGTTCCCATAGGAGCTGACCTATAATCAAACTCTAGAAGCATGATCCAAATCAACCTTCCACTAGTTGTACCCAAAATAACTGGTGAAATTAAATCAAAATCTGGTATGTAGAATGCATACAATCAAAATTCTTTTCCTGTAAAGATGAATAAATAAATATGTTTTTATAGTGTGCCAAATAAATTATTGACTCAAATATGAATTGGAATTAATATTATAGGCAGAATAATGACAATATGAAAGATTTTTCAAAGTGCCATTTTTAAAAGTCGATTTTGCTATAATAAGTAAAATTTGCAATGCATAAAAAATTTTTCCCACACATTCTCAATGGACTTGTGATAATTAGTTTTTGCTAGAAGCTAAATGTCGAATTATATTTCAGTCTAATATCTTAAAAAAATGTTTTTTCAGTAATTTAATTTTTGGAATGAATAAACTTTGTTGTTGTTAATGATGCTATATTTATTTACATGAGAAGTCAGTTTATAAATTTTTTTGCAATTTTTATAGTTGTAAAATAATTTTAGCAGCCTAGTTCTAATATTTTTAGACATATAAATAGTTCTTTGGGATTTTAAAGTACTTATATTTTAAGTGTTTGTGAGCTTAGAGTATTAGTTAATGTAGTTTGTAAGCGAATAAACTTAAAATAATCATAATTTAACTATTAAAGTATTTTGAGATTTGATATTGGTATTAAACTTGAAAACAACATTCAGACTGTCATATTGCATTTTTTTAATATTTAAATTAAATGTTAAAATGCTTTAATTCAATTTCAGTTGTAATATAAAATAGTACAATTAAATATTTTAGATTTAGTTAGTCAAAGGAAATCATAATAAAGCTGATAATTTTAAAACTAGGAATTAAAAGAATGAATACATAAATATCTGGATGTTTGAATGTAAAGTAGTTAATTTCTTAACACTTTTTTGTGTAAAATGTTTTTTAGATAAGTTTTTTTTTTTAAAAAAGACAATTTTAATCTGAGTACTTAAATCAAATTAAAATGAATATATTAAATAAACATTAAAAGATGTTTTTATTTGGAATAATATAATTTCCATTTTGTAATGTATTTTATTCTTACTATAATATTTGATATTATAAATAATTTATTTTAACAGGAAATGTAATAATTAATTTGTTTGTCTAGACATGAATTGATTGATTTTAGAAAACTAAATATCTACTGAGATTATTTTAAGAATTTCTCCTTAGAGTTGGTAAGACATTGGATTCAATCAATGAAATAAAGTGGGTGGAAGTTAAAATGTTAATATTAAAAATCATAAAGTAATCATATGATTTAGGACAGCGATGGCGAACCTTTTTATGTGCATGTGCCAAATATTACAATTATTTTTTTGTCCAATCTCTGGTGTGCCGGAAAATTCTTAGTAGGAAATAAACGGTAAAAATGTAATTATTATGAAATTTTATTAAATTAAATTAAGGAGTGGACTTAAAAATTCACAAAATAATTGTATACAATACATTTTGCCATATAAAAGTCAATACTAATTATAACTTTTATTAATGAGATTTTGGTTGTTGTACTTTGAATGACAAATGTATATCGGGTTCATAAGTTGTAATTTTAAGCAATGAACATGCTGCACTGGATTCATCAGTCAGCTTATTTCTATAACTATCTTGTATAAAGTTTATTTCAGAAAATAATGAATCACAAACATAAGTTAAGAAAATAGTACAGCAGTTGCTAGTTTTTTAAAACAGTTATAGGTTTTGGGAATGGCATTCCAAGTTCTTCTCATTTCATATTCTGTGTTCTTTTTAATTGTGTCCAATAACTGATCATTTTCAATTGTTTCCACTTCCTTTCTTAAATTGACAAATTTTTGTTTCCATATGAAACTAGACTGAAAATCAATTAATTGCATTTCTAAATCTTCGAAGTTGAGTCACTCAAAATATTCTATATTGAGTTTATCTAATTCAATGGTATCAGGACATAAAATAAATTTCAATGTTTCTGCAAATTGCCTGAAGTCTTGAAACCTTGAAAAAAAATTCATTCCTTATTGCCTGAATTATTGCAGAAAATTCTTGTGTTATTTTAACTTGATCTGATTTTTCATGAGTTTTTATATCTAAGAATTTTTTTATATTTGAGAAATACCTAAATGTGTTAGAAATAATGTCACGTTTGAAAACTTGCAATTTAACTGCAAATGTAAATACAATTTATCGAAACTTCAAACACTTTTTAGCAAAACTTTATTTGTACATACACCTACGTTTCGACTGACCTGCAGTCTTCTTCAGAGCTATGATATAATGAACAAAAAAAAAAACATAACTATATAATAACACCATAATTTTTTTTTTTTTAAACAATAAAAAACTAAAAACAACATAAAATATATATATTAAAAAATTGAAATAAATAATCAAACCCAAATAAAACAATTAATATAAAATAAAATGTACTACATAAATAAAAAATAAATATAAATTATACATGTGTATTCTTAACTTTATACATATATACATTCAAGGACAACTATTAATCTAAATATTATCTATTTTATTATTATTAACAATCTACTAATTATCTGTATTCTTCATAAACTTAAACTTTATGATTAGTAACTAAAATTCTTTTAATTTTAAATCATATTTATTATTTTCTTACTCATTCTTCTTTTAAAATTAATATTTTATATTTATTATTGCTGAATATTTAAAACCTATAAACTTTATAATCTTACACTTACTAAGGTTATTCTGATCTTCTAAATAAAAAAATGAAAAATCGTTTTTTTCAAAAAATTATCTTATACCCTAGCTCCCTCTATTACATATTATTTAAACTAAATATATATCCCCTACAACTCTATTTATATATTTTTTTTATTTTATTTTGTACACTTTAACTTATTATTATTGTTTTATTTGGGTTTGATTATTTATTTCAATTTTTTAATATATATATTTTATGTAGTTTTTAGTTTTTTATTGTTTAAAAAAAATTTTTTATGGTGTTATTATATAGTTATGTTTTTTTTTGTTCATTATATCATAGCTCTGAAGAAGACTACAGGTCAGTCAAAACATAGGTGTATGTACAAATAAAGTTTTGCTAAAACGTGTTTGAAGTTTTGATAAATTGTATTTATATGATATTACGGCAAACATAAAGAAAAGTGTGATTTTGGTAATATTTATGATTAACTGCAAATGCTTCAATTAAATCCAACATAACAATAACTGTCTTATTAATGTCTTGCAACTTAATATTTAATTCACTGAAATGTGAGCATAAGTCAGTGAAAAACATTAATTTGCAAAGCCATTAGACATCCAGTAACTGACTATATTTTTCCATAATTTTTTCATTATGAAAAAAAAGTCTAATTCCATCTAAACAGTCCATGAATCTTTGGAGAACTTTTCCGTGACTTAACCATCGAACATTATTGTACATAAATAAACCATTATAGATTGAGTTTACCTCATGCAGTAATTCCAAAAATTTTATTTTATTTAAAGAGCATCCAGATATAAAATTCACCACTTTTGTTACAAGTCACGATGTCTTCCAAAGACTTGAAACTAGTCTTGGCTCATAAAACCTGCTGGTATATAATAAAGTGAAAACCAAAAACTGAATGACCAATTTGTTTGGTGAATAAATTGAGGAAACTATTTTCCTTTCCAATCATACTACAAGCACCATCAGTAGTAATTGATACAATTTTGTTTAAATCAATTTCTTTTTCTGTAAGTGCATTTATAACTGTATTGCAAATATCCACCTCTTTTGTTGTTGTTGCTGATGATGTTATATTAATCAATTCCTCTTTAATATGATTCCCAACACAACAACAATGAAAATTGCTAGTTATATCAGTACTTTCATCAAGAGAGAGAGACACAAAGTCAGAAGAATTTATATCCATTTTTTGCTGATAAGTTATATTTTTAGAATTCTGTCTTTTACCATGTTCCTAGCCAAAGGCAAATCCTTTATTCTCTGAATAATCTTTTCTTGGTTTTCAGAGTCTTCAAAGAGAATAGGTGACATTTTCAACCATGTTTCCTCACATATTCCCTGTCATTAAAAGGTCTTCTGCGTTTAGCAATGTGAGCTGTAAGATGTTCTTTAATTTTCGATAACAAGAAATATAATTAGATTAAAAAACTAGAAAATGATTGGGATAAATATTATTATCAATGTATAAAATATCTGTCAAAAAAAACAAATTGAAAAAAAAATGGGGTGGATTTTTCCCTACTGCATGTAAAATATGGAAGTGTTTCTTATTTAAAAAGTGTTTGTTAGTTATTTTGAAAAAAGCAAAAAAATGTTTTTTGTTAATACGTAAATATCTGTAGTTTTTTTTCTGTTAATAAAGTTATTTTACTTTTTAAAAAAAACTAGAAGCGTTTATGTTTTCCTGAAGGTTTGCGATGATGGTGTTCTAGTTGTATTTTTATATTAGACTATTTCCATCATTTAATATGCAAGCATATTGAATCTCTTTTAAAAATTTAACTTTATTTGATGTAATTCTGAGAAGTTTTTATTTATATGTAAATTGTTAATTTTAATAATTACATATATAAAAAGATAAAAACTGATGATTTGTGTATGATGGCATTATTTTAGTAATTGCGAACAACTAGTAAGTAAACAGGATTAACCTGTTTGATATGCTATTACTAACAGTTGAATGTATTTGGAATATTTGAATAAAGTTTTTTTTTTCTAAAGACATTCAATATGCATATTAGATAATGAAAATAGTCCAATATAAAAATACAACTAGAAGCTGTTATATTTGAAGAACTGCTGATAAATTTTATTAGAGATGCTGACTGCATATTCTTGTTTTTAACTGCCTGAGCAATAAATTCCTTTTGTTCTTCCTTGTGTTTCTCAAGGAGCAGCTTATGATTTGTCTCATAATGCCATTTTATTGAGAATGATCTGCATACAACTATCCTGGAACATAAAACACGCACCGCTTTATTTCCTTTATTAATCATCCCAGACTCTTGAGTAAACAACATTTTAAAATTGTTGTGGAAGACATTAATGCTAGAACTGGTAAACAAATGAAAGATGAAAATGCTGTAGGTAATTTTGATTATGGTAATAGAAATGAGATAGAACATAGACTTGTGAAGTTTGCAGAAAAACTTTATATTATGAACTCTTTTTTTTAGAAAAATGTTAAAAGGAAATGGACATGGAAGCATCCAAATAAAGGTACAGCAGAATTTGATTATGTTTTGACTAACAGAAAATACATATTTCAAGATTGTAATGTTCTTAATAAATTTAACACAGGAAGTGATTATCGATTAGTAAGATGTAAGATATGTGTTAATGCAAAACTAGAGACAAAAATTATTAAGAAAAACTATATTTACAGTTGATATTCCTAATCTTCAGAAACATTCTAATGAATTTAAATTAGAACTTACAAATTGGTTTCAAATATTAGTAGATTTTGAACATTATTCAGATTTGAATGAAATTAATAAGAAAACAACTGATACACTTTTAAAAATGGCAACAAAGATAGCTGGTAGAAAAAAGCAGCAATTGACCAATAAAATTTCTATTGAGACTAGAGAATTTCTGAAGAAAAGAAGCAATATGAAGATATACAAAAGTGATGCATTAAATGGGATTGAATATCTAATTTTGTAAAATGGTGTGGAAAAGAGTTGAAAATGATATAAGAAAGTATAACTGTAAACTAGCAAGGAAAGCTGCAGAAGAAAATAAAAGTCTCAAGAATGTAAAACAACATTTTGGTATTGGTAGGAAATTTATATCTGCAATAAGAAAAAAAGATGGAATTATTACTAAAAAGAGAGATGACATCATGAAATGGATGGAAGACTTTTATCAAGAATTATATAGTAATAAAGAACAAGTACCTTCTATATCTATTACATCTGCCAAATTTTCCAGAATTTTAAATGAAAAAGTGAAACATGCAATTAAATGTATGAAGAAAGAAAAGGCTTCTGGTAATGATGGAATTATAATTGATATACTAAAAGAAGCAGGTGAAGAAATAAAGAAAATTTTAGCAAAGTTATATACCAAATGTCTAAATGATAAACATGTACCAGATGATTGGAAGAATGCAGTAATAATATTAATATTTAAAAAAGATGATAAAGAAGATATTAGAAATTACAGACCTGTCAGCCTTTTATCAGTTTTATACAAAATTTTTACCAAGATAATTACAACTTGTCTACAGAGAACATTGGATTTCCACCAATCAAGAGAACAAGCTGGATTTAAAAGTGGTTTTAGTACAGTAGATCATATCCAGGTATTAAGAGAAGTTATAGAAAGGACAAATGAATATGAGTTGCCATTATGTTTTGGATTTGTAGATTATGAAAATGCATTTGATTCTATAAACATTTCTTCAGTGATTAAAGCATTGGATCATCAAGGTATAGATCCATGATATTGTCATATTTTAAAAAATATTTATAAAAATGCAACACCAACAATTAGAATACATAATGATACTGGGAAAGTCAATGTTGAGAAAGGTGTAAGGCAAGGTGGCTCCATATCTCCAAAACATTTACAGCAGTGCTGAAGAAGTATTTTGTGGATTAAAATGGGAAACTAAAGAAGTGAAAGTAAATGGAGATTATTTAAGTCATTTAAATTTTGCAGGTGATGTAGTTGTTTTTGCAAATAATGCTTCAGAGCTGCAGGAGTTATCAGCTGAAAGTAGGAGAGTAAGATTAAAGATAAATGTTAAAAAGACTAAAGTAATGTTTAATGGATTTTCTCAAAATATGAAAATAAAGATTGATTATGATGAATTAAAAGAAGTTAACAGCTACAAATACTTTGGTCAGATTATTAATACAGATGAAAACATAATGGATGAAATTAGTCATAGAATTAAACTTGGATGGAGTGCTTTTGGTAGAAATAACTTGATTCTAAAAGGAAATATGCCTATGTGGTTGAAATAGAAGGTTTTTAACAAATGTGTTTTATCAGTTTCTATTTATGGATCTGAGACTTGGACCCTTAATAGAAGAGCAATACAGATACTTCAGACCGCTCAAAGAAGTATGGAGAGATACATGTTGGTAGTAACAAGAAGAGATTGAAAACAGAATGTATGGGTAAGAGAACAAACAGGTGCTACTGACCTCATTGAAAAAATTAAAAATTGAAGTGAAGTAGGGCTGGACATATTGCTAGAAGAGATAATAATAAATAGACAATTGAAATCTTTAACTGGATTCCAAGAGATTGTAAAAGACCCAGAAAGAGACCATGTGTGAGATGGATGAAATAAGAGTGTGCAGGGGTGTTGTGGAGAAGAGAAGCTAAAGATCGGAGAAGATGGATTGAACTTGGAGAGACCTTCATCCTGCAGTAGATTGATAATGGTTGTTGTTGATGATGATGACTCTTGAGTCCATCAACTTTGGAATTATCCGCTGCTTGTTTTTAATAATAGTTTTTGTTTTTTTTATTGTCACTAGCCAAGTTGGATAAAACCAGAAGAAATTAATAAAAATTGATAACGAAAATATTTATTTAAATATTTCAAAAATCTTCACTTTAATGTATGTTTAAATTAATTACCTTTAAAATTTAGCTACAAAGCAATATTATTACGCAGTGCACAGGTGCAATATTATTCTTGACACAACCAAATTCAAACTCAACTGAGTTACTCTGCACACACTCTATCTGTATCGACACGTCCCAACTCGTGTTGTATCACAATCTATAGTCAGGACAAGAAATAAGCAATTAATAGCCACAAAGCTGAGAGATTATTATAAATATAAAACTTATGAAAGAATAATCCGATGCACAAGAATTAAACAGCAAAAATTGGAGCAACTTAATTAAATTACTGACAAAATACCAATTAAAAAAAACTTCTGTCACATCACTTTCTGTGAATATGTTCTTTATCTGTGCGCATTTCTACCCCTTTGAATATAAAGTTCCTATCATATTACAATTACACCGTTACTATTCGGAAATTTTTGTTCGGCCGTTTGTTCAAATTTAGTAATCTATGGCTAGATGGCACCTTAAATTTTTAAAATCTTGCATTTTTCGTTGTAAAATGAAGATACAATTTAAAAATCGATAACGTGCCAGAAAAATTTTCATACATGCCACCAGTGGCACATATGCCATAAGTTCGCCACCGCTGATTTAGGATATAAATAACAATTGAAACTTGCACACACACTAGGTGTTGCATTCACATTTTATTCATTGTTAATGAAAGTTATTTAATCATTTTAATTTAATAAGTTTGATTTTTTTTAAGTAATTTTATTTTTGTAGAAAAAAATAATGGTTTACTAGGAATTAACTTTATATAGGCATAATTTTTAAACTAAAAACTTTGAATGCACACAATTTACATTGCAATAAACATTATGGTAAAACTAACTAGTCATTATATGGAGTTTAAATTATATTATTTAAATTTCACTTATATCATTGTTTTATTTCATGTTTAAATTTACTTTAACATATATTTAAATTTCTCTGTAGTAATAATAACTTTAAAATAATTTAATTACTTCATAATCTTTTTCATAAAGATTCAGGATTAATTCATTTTGAATAATGACAGCTTTAAATTCCTAATAATAATAACTTGCTATGATGAAAATATTGTTTAAATGACTCACATAAATTACACTTATTTTGACAAAAAAAAAATTATTTGACTTATTTAAATTTTATTATATGGAAATACATTTATTTATGCTGTTAATTTAATAAAACATTTATTATTATTCAATAGTAGTGCAAAAGGAATTTTAAGTTATATTTATTTCACATCGAGAAGAAAAATGTATTTTTTGGGGAGTCTGTAGAAAAAAAAAACAATTGTCTTATATTCCAGAATTTTATATGATATACTATTAAATACTTCAATATAGTATTTATGAACTACAAATAAAAATATGAATATTTTTAATATTGTTATTATCCTCAGTTAAGTTTAATATGAAATTTTTTGCATTAATAATGACAGTCTGCACACTCACTCTCATCATTGTTGTAGTTCTAAAAAGCTGCTCTAATAATATTTAAAATAATATTTTAAAAATAATTATTTCTGCTGCTCATTATTATCATTTTTATTTAATAAAATGTGCTCAAGGATAAAAAATAAATGACTATTTTATTATATGAAATAATTGTTACTGCTTATTACATGGACAATGTATTAAACTGAAAAGCCATATTTACACATTTCTGCTATCATTGTTTTAAATAGTTTCTACTTAAATATATTTGTGATGTTATTCATATTGCCTAATTATGTTACATTCTTGTGTTTTGTATATCTTCATTGACTACAGAATTTTTATTTGCTTTATTAATTGTATTCTGCTTAATGGTTGGAAACAGAAGGACTTTTTACTTTATAAATAGTAAAAGGGTTCAATTTTAAGTTTTAAAATTTATGATTTTAATTTATATTATTTTTACATGCATATTATTTGTTTATAATTTTGTATTGTGTTTTTATAAACAGTTTTGTCAAAGTTCTCAGAATATTATTGTTTGGTATAATAATATATTTTGAAAATGTTATGCATACCCTTCATATGAATTATTAAATTTATTGAAGATGTATAATTATGCTGAGTGAAGTACAAGTGGATGTATAGTTTTATTGCTTACTTTACTGTTTATTTTTCTGAGTAATTTTATTAAGCTAGATTTGATATTTATTATTTATTTATCATTTTTACACATCTGTTAATTATTGTATTTGTTTAAGCAATGATAGCTTAGTCTTTCTCTTATTGTCGAAGAATCTTTATCTTGTCCATACAGTTTGAAGATTGTAGTTTAGGCTCTCTCTATGTTATGATATTTTCAAATGTGTTTTATAACTTTATTTTATTAAAGCATGTAGTGGTTTGTTTAAAGCAAACCCAGTTATTACTATTATTCTCTGATGGTTCATCCTCATTGCTTCATGATTAGAGATTAAATCCCAAATCATTTCTATACTGCCCTCAATAATAGGTGCATTTATTTGTGAGTTCATGCCATCAAACTTTTATTTTGCTGTTACTTTGTCTTCCAAATATTAATTTATTTTGTTGGTAGTGTATTTTATATAAATTGATTGGTAATATTTTTCCATGACTTTACTTTGGAAATTGATATGTTTATAATCAGGTGTTGAAAAATGTCACTTTTGCCTTTTGTTACACTGCTATTTTATCTGAGTACAAGTTATTTTGTCAATGTGTAAGTCCTGTAGTTACGTTTTTCTTGTACTTAGAATGTAAACTCATTAAATAATGAAGATTCCAAATTTTAAATTATGTATTGGCAGAAAATAACAATATACATCTTCTTTAATATCTATTTCATTGCTAGATTGGTAAGCTTTTAATTTTATAATGTATTAAATTTTTATAAGTAGTATGAATGTTATGTAAGTGTAAAAACATAGTCATATTCAAATTTTTAAAAAAAATTATGGACAAGCTATAATAATAATTCTTTATTTATTTTATTCATTTTTGCTTAACAACTTTGTAAGCTATAAGTTTTCTGATAAGAAAAGAAAAGAAACTTATCTATAAAAGATATTAGATTTACCTCTAAGAAAGAAATGATTTTGTTGAATAAAGAATCACAATTTCATATTTATCATTCAAGATCATTTTAGTTTTATTTATTTATTAAAGATCATTGATTTTAAATTATTTTTCCATATTTATAAGATTATGCTATTATTTCATAATAAGTTCAGATAATAAAATTACTTTATTTAAATTCAGAAATGTTTAAAGTAGGTTTACTAATGTGATATTTAGAATCGTCCTAAAATCCCTTACCCATTCTTAATTTATGAATGTTATCCTACTAGATTTTTATTTTATTTTAAATGAAGAATTTGTCATGTTTATTTAAAATACTAATGTTGTTGTTGTTATTATTATTTTTATCAATTATTATCATCATCATCATCAATATTATTATTATTATTATTACATTCATATCGGCCTTTCAAGCCAAATTGTGCAAACGCTTTTGCGAGTGTTAAATAATAAATGAATACCGTCTGACCAATACAAGATATAGAATTTATGCAGGAATAAAAGGAATCCTCTTATTCCTACGACTCAAATATTTATATATGAGCAAATCTGAAGTACTGGCACAGAAGGTGTGACTATAGAACAGTCACTTTAAATTACTATATATAACATATGAATGAATGACGCCGATGAAATTTACTAGAATTTACTGAACGTCATTCCCACTGAAACTTAATCATATATATAAATCAGCATTTATTTTTATAGCGTCTGTATACAATTGTAATTACATTCATATCGGCCTTTCAAGCCAAATTGTGCAAACGCTTTTGCGAGTGTTAAATAATAAATATTTGAGTCATAGGAATAAGAGGATTCCTTTTATTCCTGCATAAATTCTATATCTTGTATTGGTCAGACGGTATTCATTTATTATTTAACACTCGCAAAAGCGTTTGCACAATTTGGCTTGAAAGGCCGATATGAATGTAATTACAATTGTATACAGACGCTATAAAAATAAATGCTGATTTATATATATGATTAGGTTTCAGTGGGAATGACGTTCAGTAAATTCTAGTAAATTTCATCGGCGTCATTCATTCATACGTTATATATAGTAATTTAAAGTGACTGTTCTATAGTCACACCTTCTGTGCCAGTACTTCAGATTTGCTCATATATAAATATTTGAGTCGTAGGAATAAGAGGATTCCTTTTATTCCTGCATAAATTCTATATCTTGTATTGGTCAGACGGTATTCATTTATTATTTAACACTCGCAAAAGCGTTTGCACAATTTGGCTTGAAAGGCCGATATGAATGTAATTACAATTGTATACAGACGCTATAAAAATAAATGCTGATTTTTATTATTATTATTATTATTATTATTATTATTATTATTATTATTATTATTATTATTATTATTATTATTATTATTATTTTTATTATTATTATTATTATTATTATTATTATTATTATTATTATTATTATTATTATTATTATTATTATTATTATTATTATTATTATTATTATTATTATTATTATTATTATTATTATTATTATTATTATTATTATTATTATTATTATTATTATTATTATTATTATTATTATTATTATTATTATTATTATTATTATTATTATTATTATTATTATTATTGCTGCTATGGGAGGTACACCATGTGCTCTTTGCAGTGATCTTATATTTGGAAAACAGCCAAGAATTAAATGTTTTAAATGCAATAATAAGTTTAATAAAACATGTTTGAAATCTAATGGAATAATATTGCATAAAAATGAAATAGAAATGGAGTCCTATATTTGTGATAAATGTAATCATTCAAATAGTAATAACGTAATGGAAGTCAATGAAAACAAAATGGAGATTATTGTATCAGATATAAATGATTCGCAAGACTTGGATATTTTTGGTCAAAATTTATTAGGAAATGAAGGTAATGACATTTCTAAATTAATAGAAATTAATGCTATATCTAATCGTGATTTTGATAAAGGAGAAAAAAATCTATCTAAAATGGATAATAATTGTTTATCTTGTGAAAAATCTACGTTTTTATTGAATAGAATTTTAAATATTGTTACAGATTTATCAAGTGAAATTAAATTATTGAAAGAAGAAAATATTACGATAAAAAATATGTTATTAAATGCATCTGTTAATAATAAGGATATAAATAAAAATAATGATTATAGAAGCATAGACAGAAATTCTGTTGTTTTTAATAAAAAAGAAAGTCAACTTATTTTAAAGCATAAAGAAAAGCAAACGCCTGAACTTATTGTTTCTGATTTAAATTTCCCTCCACTTTCTACTATAAATAGAAGTGAAGGAGTTGATCAATTAAAAAAGGAGGCAGTTTTTAGTGTCACTGATAGATCAAGTTCTAAATTTAATGAACAGCAGAATAAAGCAATTAAAGTGAAGGTTGGTCAGTCAGATATGAAAACAAATGTAACGTCAGATGAATCGTCTGGGATTTCTAATCAAGATAGCACCTCTAAAAACTCATATGCCTTTTATTTGAAAGATTGTGCAGATAAAGAAAATGATGGTTTTAAAACTGTATTTTATCGTAAAAATAAGAATAAAAATTCAAGTTCTTCACCTATTATAGGAAATCAGGTTAATCATGTTTTAAAAGCTATTAAGACAAGAAAGAAATTTAAAAAATTTTTTCTAACTAGAATGGATAATGACACCTCTGTTGAAGATGTGACTGCTCATTTGAAAAATGTTTTAGATATAAATAGTGTGTGTTATAAACTGAATACAAAATCTAAAAAATATTCTTCATTTTATTTATCTATAGAGGAATCTGAATCTGATAAAGTTTTGGTTGGTAACGTTTGGCCTTTGTCAGCAGTCATATTGCCCTTCTATGGAGATTTAAAATATTTAAGAAATTTTAATGTTGATAGTACACAGGATAATGCTATATTAAATATTAATAAGATTATTGAAGAAAAAGACAGAAGATATTATATTGACTGATAATGTTGATGAAATTAGCACTATAGTGCAAGATATAAATTTGCAAAATAATCTGTGTAATAAATAGCAATTCATGAATTGTTATTATCAAAATGTTCGTGGTCTTAGAACTAAGACAATTGATTTTAAATTTGAATTGTTATTAAATGAATATGATATTATCTTTTTAACAGAGACTTGGTTAAAAGAAGAAATTGATAATATTAGTATATTTGATGATAGGTATTGTGTGTATAGATGTGATAGAAATTATAATTATGAAACAAGAGGAGGTGGTACTTTGATTTCTATTAAAAAAGACATAAAGCATAAACAGATAATTATTAATGATAATAATATTGAATCTTGTTGGATTGAAGTTAGTTTAAAAAATAAAAATAAAATATTGTTAGGTACTATATATCTTCGACCTACTTTGTCAATGAATGATTTAGATGCATATTTAGTTAAGGTTGAGGATATATTGGTGAAATATAAATATGATATTATTATAGTTGGGGATTTTAATGAAGCTGATTACTCAAGACATAGTAATAAGAATGTTGATAATAGTAAACTTTATAGATTAAAAATTTTTGTTGAGTTGGTTAGTTTAATTCAACTTAATAGTATTATTAATTTTAGGGGGGGGGTATGTTGGATTTATTGTTTAGCACTAAGAATGATTTGAAGTGCAAAGAGGCTGATCAAGCTCTTTTGCCCCCTGATCCTTATCATCCACCTTTGGAATTTGTAATAGATGGTTCTCATGAACATATAAAGCCTATGGTAAATAGTAAGAGAGATTACAAACATGGTGACTATTATGGCCTTTATAAAGCTTTTGAGGACATTGATTGGAATGTAATTTTGATGGAAAATGATCCAAATATAGCGGCAAATAATTTTGTTGGTATAGTTCAAAATTGTCTAGATCAATATATTCCTGTTAGGCATTATTTAAATACTAATAACAAATATCCTAAATGGTTTTCTAGGGAATTGTGTAAGGGCTTAAATAGAAAGCACAAATATCATAGGTTATATAAACTAACTAATGATAAAGAATTGTATAAGAAATTTAGTGGTTTGCGTGCTTATACTAAAACTCTTATGAAAAGAGATTATAATAATAATTTAAATAGAGTTGAAGAAAATTTTAGGAATAATCCACAAATGTTTTGGAATTATATAAAAGATCTTAATATTGTTGGAAGTAAAAGTTGTAGATATAATGTAATTAGGCCTTCTATGGATGATCTAGTCAATCATTTTACTAATATGTACTTAGATACTTCAAGTAATGATAATATGGTTGATATTAAATTTAATAAAGAAAGTTTTTGGAATATAGATGTTAATAAAATTGCAATTCCTGAAGTGTTTACTGCAATTTCTAAACTTAAATCGAAATCTTCTATGGGATATGATAATATTCCTAATTTTATTATCAAGGGTTGTGCTGAATGTTTGGTAGCACCATTGCATTATATTATTAATTTATCAATTGAGAAAACTATTATTCCTGATATATTTAAGATAGCTAAAATTATACCAATTTTTAAAAAAGGGGATAGATCTGATTCGGGTAATTATAGACCTATTTCAGTTCTGTCACCTTTTGCTAGAATTTATGAAAGGTGTATTTATAGTAATATTATTGTAGATATGATTAAGGTATTACCTAGTTATCAGCATGGTTTTTTACCTGGTAGATCTGCTGAAACTAATTTAATGGTGATATCTGATCATATTGCTCATGCCTTATCTGATCAGAAGCAATTAGATGTTGTATATTTTGATATGACTCAGGCATTTGACAAAGTTTCATATATTAGACTTTTGTATAAACTTAAAATGTTGGGTGTTAGTCTCATTTAGTTGAGTGGTTTTCCAATTATTTGAGGGGTCGAAAATCTTATGTACATATGGATAAAACTAATTCTCTTGTTTTTTGATAATATGATAGGTGTTCCTCAGGGTGGAATATTAGCACCATTGCTTTTTAATGTTTATATGTGTGATCTTGATCATAGCATAAAAAATAGTATGATACTTACTTATGCTGATGATTGTAAGTTATTTAAAAGAATTATTACTTATAGTGATCATATTGAGGTTCAAAAGGATATAGATAGTTTTATTATATGGTGTAGGTATAACAACATGGAGATTAACATTAATAAAACATGCATTGTTTCCTATACTAATAAAACTGAAAAATCTGTTTATCAATATAAAATTGAGAATGGTGTTATTAAATATAAAGAGACTGTATCTGATTTAGGAATTATATTTTGTAGCAATTTTACTTTTAATGCACATATTAAATGTATTATTAATAAAGCATACAGAAAGATGGGCTGTATTTTGAGATATGGGAGAGATTTATCTATTTCCATAAAATATAGGTTACTTTTTTCTCTTGTTGTTACAGTTTTAGAATATAATTCTTGTATATGGAACTTCAATCTGATTAATATTCAGTCTAAAATATATAATATTGAAAAAAGATTTAATAAATTAATAATGGGTGAATGTCAAACTGTCAAAACAGTATTGAAAGAAAGGAGAATGTTGAAGGATATGATATTACTGAAAAAGTTGATTGATGGGAAAATTGATGTCAGTAACTGTATATCAAAAATAGAATTGAAAGTACCTTGTCGCTTATTAAGAGAAATGCAAACTTTCAAGATTAGTATATGTAAAAATACTTTCTTTGGTAAATCAGTTATTAATAGATTGCAAATGGTATATAATCTAACTTTTAATAATATTGATATTTTTTGCGATCAATTTGTGATGAATGTTAAAAAACAACTAAATGTATAGTTATGAACATATATGTATATATAATTTTATGTATTTAGCTTGTATTTGATTATAATTGTTTTTTTTTTTTTTTAAATTTTAATTATTATCATTGTTATTATTATTATTATTTTTTTTTATTGTGTATTTCTGTTAAAGTGTAAATGTTGAAATGCACATAATAAATGGATATTGAATTGAATTGAATTGAATTGATTATTATTATTATTATTATTATTATTATTATTATTATTATTATTATTATTATTATTATTATTATTATTATTATTATTATTATTATTATTATTATTATTATTATTATTATTATTATTATTATTATTATTATTATTATTATTATTATTATTATTATTATTATTATTATTATTATTATTATTATTATTATTATTATTATTATTATTATTATTATTATTATTATTATTATTATTATTATTATTATTATTATTATTATTATTATTATTATTATTATTATTATTATTATTATTATTATTATTATTATTATTATTATTATTATTATTATTATTATTATTATTATTATTATTATTATTATTATTATTATTATTATTATTATTATTATTATTATTATTATTATTATTATTATTATTATTATTATTATTATTATTATTATTATTATTATTATTATTATTATTATTATTATTATTATTATTATTATTATTATTATTATTATTATTATTATTATTATTATTATTATTATTATTATTATTATTATTATTATTGTGGAGGATATTATCTAAGGTTTAAGAGAATGTTTCACTGTTCTTGTCACTAGAATTTTATTCTTTATTAAATAATCCACAAAAGATAAAAGAGAATTTATTTTTTCATAATTAAATTTAATCATATTTATTTTGAGATACCCCATTTATTTATAAACCATCTTATTAAAAAAATATTATTGCTAAAGAAAAAAAAACTGTTTCAAATAAAATATCATTGTGGCAAATGTTTAAGAAAACATAGTACATATTTTATAAATGTTTTCTCTGATCATGGTAATAAGATCCTTAAAAGATTGATAAGAAGTGTTGTAGTAGTAGTAGATGTTGTGAATAGAAGAATGTTAGCTATGTAACCTTTAATGACATATGCTTCCAATATTAAGAATCTTTACTTTTATAAGAATATGAGAATTCTCCTTCTCTTTGTCATTAATGTTGTATTTTATCTTAATAATACTTACTCCAATTATTTACCTTTTTTCTTATTATTGTAGCATATGGCATATTTGAAACTCATTGAGCTTAGCTTATACAATAATACCATATAATACTAAATTGTACACATTTTTATACATTTGGCAATGCATTAAGAAAAAGTAGTTATTATACTTCTTACACAATAATACTGTTTTTAGCTTTTTTTATTGATTACAATTCATATATTTTCTATTAGCTCTTTCCACTTTTTATTGGTTACAATTTGGCTTGCCCAATATGTTGGTTTTGATCAATTATAAAGAACCAAATGATTTGAAGCATTTAATGGCAATCATTCACTTTTTATTGGTTACAATATATATATATATGCATTTCTATTAAAGTACTTAATTTACTTACTCTCTGAAGATCTCTTTCTTGTTCATGCAGTATAACATCAAAGCTAATGTTGATTCTTGTCTAGTTTGCAATCTTATCACAGAATTTAAATTAGATCTGGTTCTAACTCTATTTTCATGCATTGACATAACACTGATGTTGGTATAAATAGATAACTAAGAAAAAATTATAAATACAGAAGAAATAGATAAGATAAGTTTAAAAAGTTAATAACAAGAAAGTAAGATGTTTAGATGAACAGGAAAGTTAAAAGATTTAAAATTATAGCCAAAGTTTTTAATCTCATTATGAAATTATTTTATCATGACTGCAAATGAAGATGATATCCAGATGACTAATAGATTACAAAAATACGATTATTTTTTAAAAATAAAAATAATAGAGATTTAGGTAATTTTTAAATTGGTAGCAATAACAAACAGCAATAACAAACTTTTTTTATACATAAGTACAAATAAATGAAAAATAGTTTTAAAGAAGCATGAAGTGTTTAGGAATAACATAAGAGTAGTTGAATATACTTCTGTGTTGACTCATATTAAAAATGAGTTATAGATTGGCAGGAAAGTATATGAAACTTATTTTAGATAATGAAAATTATATGGTTAAGTGATTAGGTAGTTTATGTTTTAAGTTAGGGATAATAGTAGGAAAAAAAAATAGTTATTGTAAAAAATACATAAGAAAAATTGGTATGTATCAAGTGAAAGATTATAACAAAACTAGAGTAGCAAGAGAGATAAATATCAGAGTTTTCCTTTATTGTTAATACTATTTATGTTGTTTAAAAGAAATTTAAAAAAATTAAGATTACTTATAGAATATAAAATAACTATGCTCATTATATGAGGTTGAGATAAAAATTATTTGCATTCTGAGAGTCAGTATTCAAACAATGTCAGGGAAAAGAGTCCACTATCAACATCAAGACACTCACTAAAGAGCTGAATCTTAAAATTCAGATGAAATGCAAAGAATTGCTATTCAAGACCATTGTGTTGTTGCATAACAATGCATGTTCACACATGATTGCCCACACAATCAACAATCTCCAAAACTTGGTTTTGAATTGTGTTGGTGCATCCTTTTTATTATGATCTTATTTCTTAAAATATCACAAGTTAGGTCTCCAGAAAGAAGTTTATAAAGATGAGAATTTATCTCCAATGAAGAAATAAAGATAATACATTTGTGGTTCACAGCTCAGTCTAAAATATTGTCTAATGAGAGAATATAAAAGCTTGTTGATACAGACGGATAAAGTGCATTATGTCAAAAAAGATGTATTCAATTTTTCTGAAAATAAATTCTAAAGTTAGAGTGCCAATAATTTCTTATCCTCATATATAAAAAATACAAATTATCAACACTATTTTATGAAAATGATATGATTCTCTTTGCTAATTATAAAAAGAAATATATATTTGTAAAATATTTGGACAAAAAATGGTTCTTAAATTCAATAAAGAAAAATCAAACATATTGATCATTAATAAATTAAAAAATGATCAAAATTAATGGAAAATGTTTTATAGCAATATATATTTACATGAGATTTAAAATTAGTAATAAAATGAAATGTGCCTTAGAATAGGAAAAGATTTGAGAACAAAAACAAAATGAAAATCGAGGATGGGTTAAGAAAATAGTACTATTTGCTTATAATAAATCTTACAAATAAGAATGGATTCATCTGGCAATATTTGTGGAAATGATCAATATCTATATTACAAATTAGTGATGACAGCTTTGGATAAGATTAATTTTTAAAAATGAGAAGGTATTTCTCTGGGGAAAATGTGGACAGTCGTTGACGTTATACAAGGTGAAATGAGTTAGTCCTATTTAATAAAAGAAATGCTATAAATAAATTTAAAATGTTTGGAAAAATATAATTTATATATGGGAATAGAATTTCTGAAATAATTTTTAATTTCATTAATTGGAAAACTTGTCAAACAAAGTGCTTAAGGCAGATATTAAAATATACAAAAAAATTAGATAAAAAATGCATTTCTATATATCTTTGCATAAATTGGCATGAACGTTGCAATAAAATATATGACTTTCAATGTTAAGAATTTAGGTAAAAAAATTTAACAAGTACAAAAAATAAAATGTTATGAAAATAAAATAATAATAATAATAATAATAATAATAATAATGTTGTAAATGATAAAAATATCTGTGGAATAATAATAAAATTATGAATGCATTTGTCTTGTCATGAAAGCAAATTATTCTATTATTATTATTGCTTTAATATTTAAAATGGCTTTTCATAAAAATTATTATAATGCTATTTTAAAATAAACAAAATGTTTATTCCAACATTTATAAAATTACAAAATGGTTTATATTGCATTTTTTATGTATTAAGTTATATTTTTAGATATGTTATAAATGGATTAATTTCATGTTTATAAATTCTGCCTTCAAATGAATTATGCATGATAAAATATTAAATTTTTAAGGAAATATTTTGTCTTATTATAAAACTGAACATAAATATTTATGATTGAATCTACTTTATCACCTTAGAATATTTATCATTGATAAAATATAAAATATTGCATAAAACCTATTCTGTGCATTTTACAATTTGCTTACTGTTTTACAATGTACTTGGGTACTTATGACTTTTGACCCATATGGCTGCCAGAGATGCTGATCTGGGTTAACCATAGAAATACTTACAGTAGGAACCCCTAGAGCAGTGATGCAAGTTCCAGCCACTAGATGGTGGTGTTTTCAATGTGTAAGCACAGGGACATTCCACCAGCTGGCTGGCAGCAAAGCTGCCCACTTGGTGGTACTGGTCACCATGCATAAGCCCAGTTAGCTTACATCATTTGCTACCAGCAACTACCAAGAACCAAGATGGCGCTGATTGCCATAAACACATTTAGCTTACATCATCTGCTACCAGCAACTACCAAGATTCTAGCCCACTATGTGGTGCTGTTGCTTGATAGCATTTATGTACATACTACTTAAAAGATGGATGGCTATAATATAAAGGTGTGGTAAATATAGAAGCCACAACTATTTAAATATGCTTTGATAAGTAAAAGTATTACATTATATTTCACCATTTGATAAATGGATGTATTTTTAAATTATTTCTTTTTAAAAATCGTTTTTTTTTTAATTATTTACTCTAAAAGTGTTTTTTTATTTACAAAAAAAGCTAATTTTTTTTCTCCACAATATTTCTTTCAAAACTGTATTATTTTAAAAGATGATTGTTTGTAAAACTTTTTTTTTACACTTTCAAACAATATTTCCAATAACTTTTAATACAAATTATATTTCGGTTTATAGATCTTTCAATTACTATTTCGCAAACATGTTATCTTAAAAACTGTTACTAGCAAATAATAATTCGAAGATTAAATTACTGGAGAGATAGCAAATCAAACTCTCCTTTAAATATATTAAAATATCTATTCAGTTCAAATTTAAAGAAAGTTTACAGTACAATTTATGTATACACATACATCTATTATTTGTAATATAAGATCAAAATAAATTTATAAACGATTCAAGTTTTACTATCTTTGGTAAAAAATCAATTTATTAAAATTAATATGTTTGCAAGCAATAAAACATCAAGCAGATTAAAGAGTATGACCCCTATAACATTGTATTCTTTGTAGACTTAATAAGATGTCAGAGATTTAGTAAAAAAATTCAAGGCATAAATATTAATTGAAATTGTATTTAAAACTTTAGAATCATTTTAATAACTAAAAATGTCATATACTCACAAGGGAATTTCAAAATACAAAATAATAGGTTTAATAAGTATGGCAATAGTATGATATTATACAGACTCAGAAAAAAAAAAATAATGAAGATAGGACAGCAATCCAAGATATGTGAGAGTGTCATCCACAGATTTAAGTTGCAGGTTAAAAAATATATACATTTAATAAATTTATTTATGGTTGGAATTTAAAATGTCATGGTCTATAAAACAAACGCAGATTAAGAAATTATTTTTGAAATTTGGATTGTTTTGTTTAAAAGGTTAAAAAAAACATTGCAGTCAACTGCATTTAAATTATTAAAAGCAGCCCTGAATGCATGAGGGTCCATTGAAATAGATATGAATGTTTGATGCTTATGTTAGGCTTGTATACTGTTAAAATTCGATGATCAATGAAAATTATATATGATCTTAGCCTAAAATTCAGAAGCCTGATAGTACTGTCTTTGCTAGTGCACTGTTTCTTTCTTTCATGATTGAATTAGTAATATCACCACAACTTGTAAAAGCAATGTTAAATTATTATAAGAGCTTAACAATGACTTAATTTGTTTCATAATTACACTGTTACAAGTTTTGTTAGTTTTGGTATAGGATATATCTAGATGAACGTCTAAACATTATGAAAGAATTTTGAAAAAAAAAAAGCAAACGCAATACTTTTTTAGTAGATACTTTCCAAGCTCAGGATTTATCAATGAAAGCTGAAATCTAATTAGAATTTTTGCAATAAGTCACTTTATTTACTTTATGATAGAACCATCAAAATGAGAGTCATGTGATGCTGGATACATTTGAGAAATGATTAATTTTTTGTTCAGTAATTGAAGGTTATTGGTTTATCATGAGATAAGTACATTATCTGGAAAAGCTAATGAATACATATTTATTTTTAATAATGGTAGAAAAAGTTTAATTAAATTTGCATATTAAAGTAAAACAAGATCAACATCATCAACTATTATCTATCCGCTGCAGGATGAGCATCTCTCCAAGTTTTTCCACATCAACCCTGCACACTTTCTTATTTCATCTATCCATCTCACATGTGGTCTCTTCCTGGGTCTCCTACAATCTGTTGGAATCCAGTTTAAGATTTCAATTGTCCATCTATTATCATCTCTTCTAGTAATATATCCAGCCCAACTCCACTTTAATCTTTTAATTTTTTCAATGAAATCAGTTACACCTTATTGTTCTCTTACCGATATTGTGTTTTCAATCTCTTCTTGTTACTCCCAACATGCATCTCTCCATGCTTCTTTGAGTGGTCAGATGTCTGGATTGCTCTTCTATTAAGTGTCCAAGTCTCAGATCCATAAGTAAGAACAGGTAAAACACATTTATTAAAAATCTTCCTTTACAAACACATAGGTATATTTTCTTTTAGTATCAAGTTATTTTTACCAAAAGCAATCCAACCAAATTTAATTCTATGATTAATTTCATCCATTATGTTTCCATCTGTATTAATAATCTGACCAAGGCAGTTGTAACTGTTAACTTCTTCTAACTCATCACAAGCAATCTTTATTTTCATATTTTGAGAAAATCCATTAAACATTACTTATGTAATTTTAACATTTATCTTTAGTCCTACTTTCATCTGATAACTCCTATAGATCTAAAGCATTATTAGCAAAATCAAGTATATCATCTGAAAAATCTAAATGACTTAAATAATCACCATTTATTTTCACTCCTTTAGCTTCCCATTTTAATCCACAAAATACTTCTTGCAGCACTGCTGTAAAAAGTTTTGGAGATATGGAGTCATCCTGCCCAGTATCATTATCTAATCTAATTGTTGCTGTTGCATTTTTATAAATATTCTTTAAAATATGACAATATCTTGGATCTATACCTGAATGATATCTCTAGAATTGTCATTATAGCATTTTTCGGTAGATTTCAACAATTATTAACATATGGGGTTGTGATCCAACAGAAAACAGTGGCAAACTTAAAGGAGATAATAAATATACTTGAATTTATTTACTGGTTAGAATCTCTACAGATTTTCTAATATAATGTTTGTGAGTAGTAAGGTCATTTAATGAATCTATAAATGAATTTCTAAATAGACTAATTTTAATATATATCACCCAACAGAGACACTTAAATATTTACCAATTTCACAATATCAACTAATAAACTATAATTTACTTTGATTAATCATTAAGATTTGACTTGATGCAAGAAATTGTCTACACTCAGGAGATTACAAATTTAAAAAAGTCATTCTATTAATTCAAAGGAAACCCTTTGATTCCTCTTGGAGGCCTTAAAGGAACTGAGCAAGGCAAATTCTTAATGTCCACTCCATATGTTCTTGTCTTTACAATGGTTATTACAATGTGATTATTCATATAGTATATAAACATGGATGAGCTGCTCACCAATATGTATTAGCCAGCATGACAAGATTATTGGATTTTTACCTCTGACTTTAAGATCAAAAACCACCATGGACTTTCTTCTCAGTTTCTTGATAAGGCAGAATGAATGCTTGTGTAAATGATAAATATTTTTCCAATATATATATAATTATGACAGACAAAAATAAATCATGGCCCTTATTCCCAGGAAACTGTAAAGTCGCCAACCAAGGTAGCAGTTGGTGGCCAAAGGCAGAAGGTGCTATGAATTCTCTGATTGTGGAAACAGGCTACCATTTGATGATGACTTTTTTTAAGTACTTACAACTACAGATCACTTTCAACTGAAGGAAGATTGCAAGAATTAGAAGAAAAACCATCTTATATTAAATGGGACATTATTGGAGATTGTGAAGTTAGAAGAAAAGGTGAAGAGACAATTGTATTAAAAAGTGAGCATGTACTCTACTATAAAGGCACAAATATTGGAAATACAAGTGGAGTAGGATTCATTATAAATAAAAAGTGGAAAAACAACATTGTGGAGATTGATGGTGTATCGAACAGTGGCAAGATTAGTTACACAACTTAATAGCAAATAATTCAGGTTTATGCCCCAACAAGTTCTCAAAGTGATGAAGTAGTAGAAGATTTTTATATGGATGTACAAAAGGCTTTTGATCAGAGTAAACAACATTTTAAAATTGTTATGGGAGACTTTAATGCTACAATTGGTAAACAAATGAAACGTGAAAGTGCTGTAGGTAATTTTGGTTATGGTAATAGAAATGAGAGAGGACATAAACTTGTGGAGTTTGCAGGAAAAAATATTTTATATTATGAATTATTATTTTGAGAAAAATGTTAAAAGGAAATGGACATGGAAGCATCCAAATGAAGGTACAGCAGAATTGAATTATATTTTGACTAACAGAAAATACATATTTCAAGATTGTAATGTTCTTAATAAATTTACCAGAGGAAATGATAATCGATTAGTAAAATATGAAATATATGTTAAGGCAAAACTAGAGAGACAAAAATTATTAAGAAAAACAATATTTACAGTTGATATTCCTAATTTTCAGAAACATTGTAATGAATTTAAATTAGAACTTACAAATAGGTTTCAAGTATTAATAGATTTTGAACATGATTAAGATTTGAATGAAATTAATATGAAACAACTGATGCACTTTTAAAAACTGCAACAAAAATAGCTTATTTGCAAAAAGCAGTACTTGACCAATAACATTTCTACGGAGACTAGAGAATTTATAAAGAAATGAAGGAATATGAAGATATACAAAAATGATGCATTAAAAAAAATTGAATATCTCAAATTTTGTAAAATGATGTGGAAAAGAGTTGAAAATAATATAAAAAAGTATAACTGTGAACTAGCAAGGAAAGCAGTAGAAGAGAATGAAAGTCTCAAGAGTGTAAAACAACATTTTGGTATTGGTAGAAAATTTATATCTGCAATAAAAAAAAAGCTGGAATTATTACTAAAAAGAGAGATGACATCATGAAATGGATAGAAGACTTTTATGAAGAATTATATAGTAATAAAGAACAAATACCTCCTACATCTATTACATCTTCTGAATTGCCCAGAATTTTAAATGAAGAAATGAGACATGCAATTAAATATATGAAGAAAGAAAAGATTCAAGGCAATGCTAGAATTATAATTGATATTGAAACAAGAACGATGTTTCACATGTATATTTATTCTAAGAGCTAGTTACCCTCCTACCTTAAAAAACAGCAGATGTATAAAAAAGTGTAGTTTATGACGTTGCAAGAAAATCATTATTTTCTATAATTGAGAAAAGAAAATAATAAAGAAAATCATTATTGATTTTATAGTTTTGGATTACGATATAATTTAAATATATCACATATTTATTTAAAGCTGGCATGTATTAAATTGATTACATTTTTAATTTTTTAAGGTTTTCGAATAAAGTGTAGTAATCACTTGACGCAAAGTTGGTAAATTGAAAAACATGGCTTAATTCTTATGATTTCTTATCTATCCTGCTAAAATAGTAGATTATCCAATTGTTAAGAAGCAAAAAAGCACTCTGGCTTAAATGAGAGCAGTATGCAAATTAAATAAAGTGGGGAAGGCTACTTAATCAATCCACAGGTGAGAATATAAAGTCAAGTTGCAAATTCAGAGGCATATTAGATTGAATTTTTAAAGTGTATGTTTAAAGTAGATTTTTTTTTTGAAATATTTTTTTTTGGAAAAAGATAGTAAGAAAAGTGAAGAATTAAAAAGCTAAAATTCTTATTTAAGTGTTATTCAACTCTCACTTTCGTCACCTTGGAATATAACCTTTACAACCACGGTTAATAATGGAAACACAAAACATTATTAAGGAAAACAAAATGATGGAGGGCTAACGTAACAGCTTTTCCTCTTCATTTTAAGCCATGATTTTTCTAGATTTGCCTGGATAGACATCATAGAAAGGAGATAATGCCATTCAGCTGAAATGTGATGACCCCCTTTTTGAAGGGACAAACTGGATAAAAGAAGGTAATGATTTTATAAAATATTCGATATTATGTGCTTTCTTAAACTAAAATTATCTATGTTTTTTAAAAGACAAACAAAACGTCTTTATTATGAATATATATATAAAAAAAGAATTATTAATAAAAATAGCTGCTTAAAATACATTCTGTTAATAATAAATTGTAAATGATAAATATTAAAAATATCTATAATCAAAAGGTATTTTATTCAATATTTATATGTGTTTATAAAAATAAAATACAAAAAAAACAGCTGTCTTGAAATGACTTATGTGAAATACGTTTCGTTAATGATAAAGTATAAATATTAAAGATATCTATAATCAAAAGGCATTTTTAATAAGGATTGACTTCTTATCTACAGATTACATTTGAATTAAAATAAACTAAAAAACGAATACTTATAACGAGTTATTGATTTACAAATAAATATACCTAGAAGAGTCAGAAATACTGAGCTATTACATATAACTCTAACTGGCTAATAAATAAATGCAGCTGCTGATCAACTTATATGAAGAAATATACATCTGCAGCAGACCAAATAATAATGATTATGCTATATATCACTAAATAAAAATTACAAATACTAACATGCATCTTGATAGTATATAAATAAAATAATGAAAGACTATATGGACTCTAAATGCTTATCTGCATATTGATATAAAATTACAAATGCTTAATACTTACTTGAATATTAATTTTGTGGGAATAATTTAAACCACATTACTGGATTTGATAAATTTAATGAAATGCTATATGGACTCTAAATGCTTATCTGCATAATTTTGTGGGAGTAATTTAAACCACATTACTGGATTTGATATATGTAATGAAATACTATATGGACTCTAAATGCTTGTCTGCATATTGATATAAAATTACAAATGCTTAATACTTACATGAATCTCGATTGTATATAAAGAAAATAATTAAACTTATGAGCCCCAATGTACATTGATACTTGACTGAATTATAGCAACCTTACAGATCTGGAATAGCTCATCTTACCTATTTACCTACCTACAAAGGATGTACAGATATGGAATAAAGAGTGGCAATATATTCATGCTGTATTGGTAGACGTCTTCTAGATAAAATACCCTTTGAATCCTTTACCTAAGATACATCAAAATGAGCCTTCATTTGAAATGAAGGATGAACTTTATTAAAATGAATTGCAAATGAACTATTGATCAACAAACTGCTTCTAACCTTTTCATAAATGAAATGAAAATGAGTCATCACCTGGATAGAAATGAACTTTATTAGAACTTGCAAATTAATTGTTATTAAATAAAATTATTGTTACTAAAAATTAAATTTAGTTATCCAGTTGTCCAATTCTATTTTGTTTTTATTGCATCACTCATCAGTCATTGCACTTGTTCATGAGAATCTCATGCCTCCTGAGCTACATCTGGCATAACTAGACCTAGGTAAGTCAGGTTGTAGTGTGATGGAACTCTAGTGGTGCCGTTTGGAAAACCAAACATAAATGTCTAGATGCTTCCAGCCGCTATGGTGCTACATCCTCTGATGAGGAGGAAATATTGTTGTAGGGGGGGGGTTAACATCTGCATTGGGTAATGCCAATTGATAGTTCCTTCCTGCAACATGCTCATCAGGAAATTGTTATAACTGAAGTAATAAAGGCATTGTATGGTGGTCCGGTTACATTTGTCGCCCTACTGTGCAGGCTTATCTAGCTAACCTATCCATAGGCATAAGCAGATCATGATTCTGTGATATGAACAGTGCATATGATGCAGTGATGTGATTTATTCAAAAAGGGGTGGAAAAAGAACATAAAAATGAATGGCATAAATGATAGATAAAGAATAAAACAGGCATAACAAAGACTTGGAGTTAAATCATGGTGTGGATGGAGAGAGAAGCTTATCAAAATTGAAATAAAAAGTACAAATAAAATTTTTAAAAAAATATTGATGATAACCAGATCAAAAGCAAAAAAGATGATGAATACAGAAAGTATAGACAACCTTTCAGGGAAAGACGATAAGCAAGAAGACAAAGTGGACGATCAAAAGCAATCACAGAAAACAGGGGAGGCGTCCATGTTAGCCCAGTTAATGGAAATGATAAAAGAAAATAACAACGAACAGAGAGAAGAAGACAACAAGAAAAGAGAGGAAGATAACAAGAAAAAAGATAAAGAAAGAGAAGAAGACAACAAGAAAAGAGAGGAAGAGAAAAAAGAACATGGTGAACACAGAGAAAAAGACAACGAGAAAAGAGACGAACAGAGAGAAGAAGACAACAAGAAAGATGAACAGAGAGAAGAGGACAAAAGAGGATTGAAAGAACAAATCAGAGAAATAACTGAAAGACAAAATGAAAAGTTTGACCAGTTAATAAAAGAGATGACTAACAAAATATTAAAAATTAAGGAGGAAGTGATGGAGGAAGTAAAAGGCTCATTAATAGAGCAAGAAGTTAAAATGACCCAGATATGTGAGGCCATGGATACAAAAATAATAAGAATTCAAGAATCCATGCAGGAAAAGGTGGATATGTTAACCACCCAGATGAAAGAGATAGAAATAAAAAATATCAATACATTGCCTAGACATGAAAAGGTGGAAACAGTCCCAAAAGAAAGTCAAAAAGAGAATTATCCAGTTAGTCATGAAGTCCCTATAACCAACCAGATGTCTGGAATTGTAAACCAATTCTTAAAAATTAGAACTTTTTCAGGAAGCTGTAATGAAGCACCGATAGAATATGTAAAAAGTTTGAGAGATACTTTAATATTAATGTATTGACAGAAGAGGCAAAACTGGCAATAGCATGTAGTCATCTCCAAGGTGCAGCGCAAGCATGGTGGGATTCATTGTTTACTCACCCTACAAATTTTGATGAGTTTAAAGGAGCACTAATGAAGTTACTGGCGCGACGATTATCAGGAGGGGATTAAATATAAGGTGTCCCAGGAGAAATGTCCACATGGAGAGCCTTATACACCCTTCTTTAGAAGACAGGTGGCCAGGTTGAGAGCCTTGACATCTGACCCTCTATCTGAACTCCAGATTATTAGATTGATATGGCACAGCTTCCCAAGCTACATAGAAAGAATGCTGATTGGGACTGATTGTCAATCTACTGAGCATGTTGCTGAACTATGAACAGCCTACAATAGCTGTGGTGCATCAGGGGCCAAGGAAGGAGCAAAGCAACCACAAAACAAACCTTATAGAAGAGATGATGGGCCTAGAATAGGAGCCATCAGATACAAAAGGAAAATGCCTCCTTGGCAATATAGCAACTATGACCCACCACCATGGTATCAGCACCAAAGAAATCTGACATCACCGTGGAAATGGCAAAGAAGATATTCAACAGGCAATGTGCAGAGCCCTTACCAAATCCAGGTTATTAGAAGATCAAACAGTAACAAGGATCTCCAAAGAAAATATGGAGGTGAAGAAGCAAGCCACCACAGTGATGTTGAGCATGAGAAACCTCCAACAAAAAGATGATCCAGAAGTGTATTACCTCAAAACAAAGAAAGGTGTGATAGGAGAACTGATCATGATTATCAGTCACCCAAACCAGACTGTAGTTATAATTCAGAACAATAAAATAAAGATAGTTGATGGAAGAAGTTTGTGAGTGTGATGCATGGACTTGTGATTTTCATGTTGAGATGGGTGGATGATTGAACAGAGCTGCTTGGATGCATTGTGTTTATGATGCTCTGAAGTAAATGCTCAGAACTATCCAGACCTGGATGTTGTGCTCTGAGAGCAGTCCAGCAATGTGTATATATAGGCCTCATGAATAGGCCTCGGTCTCATGAATAGACCAAATGATAGCCCCTAAGACTGACATAAGCTGAGCAGGGTTCCTAAGTGCCAAATTGTGTTTTTCCTCTGGTTCCTACTTTTATTTGGATGATCCTTCTAGGTACAAGAGAGGTAGTGCTTAAAAAATGAGGTATTTTCTCATGACATCATGGGGCAGTGTGTACTAGTAGTTTGCACGTGGCCATCTACTTGTTCTGGCATTAGAGGCTACAGTTCATGTATTCACTGTTCCAGCTCATCTTACCTATTTCATCAGCACATCTAAAATCAATGGACATGCAGTAATGAGAGATGAAGTGTATAATATGTGGCATAAAATCGTACTTCCAGGTGATTTCATCCCAAAATTTGGTCGGGGGTAATGAAACAAGAACGATATTTCACATGTATATTTATTCTAAGATCTAGTTACCCTCCCACCTTAAAAAACAGAAGATGTATAAAAAAGTTTAGTTTATGATGTTGCAAGAAAATCATTATTTTCTATAATTGAGAAAAGAAAATAATAAAGAAAATCATTATTGATTTTATAGTTTTGGATTACGATATAATTTAAGTATATCACATATTTATTTAAAGCTGGCATGTATTAAATTGATTACATTTTTAATTTTTGGAGGTTTTCGAATAAAGTGTAATAATCACTTGAGGCAAAGTTGGTAAATTGGAAAACATGGCTTAATTTTTATGATTTCTTATCTATCCTGCTAAAAAAGTAGATTATCCAATTGTTAAGAGGCAAAAAAGCACTCGGGCTTAAATGAGAGCAGTATGAAAATTAAGTACAGTGGGAAAGGCTGCTTAATCAATCCACAGGTGAGAATATAAATAGTCAAGTTGCAAATTCAGAGGCAGATTAGATTGGATTTTTAAAGTGTATGTTTAAAGATTTTTTTTTTGAAAGATTTTTTTTTGAAAAAGATAGTAAGAAAAGTGAAGAATTAAAAAGTTAAAATTCTTATTTAAGTGTTACTCTAAAGATTTTTTTTCGAAAGATTTTTTTTTGAAAAAGATAGTAAGAAAAGTGAAGAATTAAAAAGTTAAAATTCTTATTTAAGTGTTACTCAATTCTCACTTTTGTCATCTTGGAATATAATCTTTACAACCACGGTTAATAATGGAAACACAAAATATTATTAAAAAAAACAAAACGATGGAGAGCTAACATAACAGCTTTTCCTCTTCATTCTAAGCCATGATTTTTCTAGATTTTCCTGGATAGACATCATAGAAAGGAGATAATGCCATTCAATTGAAATGCAATCACCCCCTTTTTGAAGGGACAAACTGGATAAATGAAGGTAATGATTTTATAAAATATTCGATATTATGTGCTTTCTTAAACAAATTATCTATGTTTTTTAAAAGACAAACAAAACGTCTTTATTGAAGCAGTCAATCTTAGCTTAAGATTGTGCTTCATGTTTCTATCTACTAACCTGTGTTTAAATCCCTATTTCCCATCCCGCTTCTTTTGTCATATATATATTTTTATGTATATGTTTGAGATGCGTGCCTAAATTATAAAATTTAATGTTTCAATAACATGTTTTAAAATTATTATTAATTCTTTTTATTAATTATTAGTTCTTTTTTATTAAAGTATTATAGATGCAGCTCAAATATATACATAGGAGCAAAACTTACTAACAAAATATTGATGTTTTAAATATTTATTATATGTCATTTTTAGGTTTTTCTTTTTAAATTGCTTGTTTTTCTATTAAACTATATATTTTTTTATAAAATCCAATATGGAAGATGCAAGTGTTGTTAATTGTCTAAAAATAATTAGGGGTTGGAAGCACTATTGTTTTTATCTGTGGAAGGTATTTTTTTTAATTAAAGTTTTACTTAAAATAAATGGGATTAAGTAGATTAAAGATTTACTTCTGTTAAAAACATGTCAAATCTATTTCTAATCTGGAAATAGATTTGAATTTATTTTTGGACATTTTCTTACAATTGCATCTTCAAAAACATCTGATAAAAGAAAAAGTATAAAATGACTAAATTTTGGAGATTAAGGACTATTGAAAGGAGATTAGCTACTTTTAGAGAGAGGTATTATAAACATATTTCATTTTGCTTGGAACTTACAAATGATGTAGCAATAAATCCACCACTCTTCTCGACCCTATGGGTCAGGGTCATCATCTGCCGCTACCGTAATATCCTGCTGTCATGAAATGAAGAAAGGTCTAAAAAGAACTTTATAATGCTAATAGAAGTTTCCTGCCACCAAAGTACTTGCATTTCAATCGCCATGCACGTGCCATACTTTAAAATGGATTCTTAAAATTGCAAGGTAAATTTCCAAGCCACCACCTAATAGTCAATTTAGTCTAAATAATCTATCAAGATCTCTTTTCATGTATTTTTAACTTTGCCTTTATATATATATATATATCTGTGAATGTAATTTTGCTCTCAAATAATTTCTTTATATCTAGTCCTATCTCATATGCTTTTAACCTTCCTTAATTTTGGTGCGGTCATTTATTTATAGATATTTATTACTTGATTTTATATATATTTTTTATTAATTTTCCAATCTCAAATCAAACTGGCGAGTTTAATTTATAAAAATCTTTTCTGTCATTTTTATGTAAACCTTCATAAAGCAAGTTATTAACGTCCCCTTTTAAAACATAACGCATTATTAATTAATGCGCTCACCAGATTGTTTTATGTCAACATTTTGTTTATGCTTTTAATTATAAAAATATATATATTTGTTTAACTATGGATTTTCTACTCAGAGAATCCAGAACTATGGCTAATTAACGCTTTGAAATTTTAAAATATTCTTTATTCATTTCTAAAAAGGTGACCAATTATTTGTTTTCCATATAACTGCTAGTTATTTTTTTTTTATACTCTTAACATAGTCTATGCTTAAAATATCAAATACTGTATTTATATATTTCAGTTATTGTAAAATCAACGAAGGTAAGATCGATTTATTTTAACTAGCAGAAGAAGGGATGGGGGAAAATCTTAATGTTTCTTTTAATAAATCAAATCTTAACGTATATTTTATTAATTTGAAATCTAAATATTAATGTTTCTTTTGCTATATAAAATCTTCAAGTATATTTTAAGTAAATGAAATGTAAATCTCTCTATATATATTATAATTGCATGGCGTATTATAGTATTTAAACAAGGGTCATTTATTTAAAGCAGTAAAATTTATTCAATGTTGTTAGTGGCATTCATTCATACTGCGTTTCTGTCATTTAGCCTATCTTCATATATATATATATTACATGCTTCTAGTCTTCTAATCTGGGGGTTGCAACAAAGTTCGAACCCATAGATTTCTTTTTGTACCTCGTTCCATAGATAGTTGAGCTATCTAGAACCACATTTATTTCATATAAAATGCCTCTGGCAGTGATCCTGTAAGTTTGGCACATGCTATGCATATTCACTTCGTATAGATAAAAGGCCTCTCGTGTCAGTTATACCAGCAAAAGTCTGGGCCATGCCATGCCTATCCACTTTTCTCTAAGCACTACCCAAGAAGGGGGTGTGAGATCTCGTTTTTCATCCAGAAACACCTTTTCCTCTTAGTTATTTTTAGGCTATTATGTCAGCAGCGCAAACTTCTTCGTATTATTATTATTATTATTTCTTTTGCTTCATGACCCTGCTTTAATGCTCTAATATTAAAATTAAGCTTTGCTTAAAAGATATATATAAATGCCAATTACTTCTATTTTATTAATTAAGTTTATTTCAATCATATACAATCCTAACTTCGTAATTTATATATCTATATGTCTTGGGGAAAATAAAGCGTTCATCTTATTATTGTTAAAAGAATTTGTCATTAAATATTTTGACATAGGTTTAAATATAATCAAATGTATTTTATGTATTCTCATGACAATAATGGGAGGAAAATAGTTTGTATTTATATCTGTAATGAATCTCAGAACACTCCCCTAATATATGTTAGTCACCACGTTTCTGAACCGTAAATCAAAGCGTTAATAGCAATTTTGTGTAACTTCTTTCTAATACTGATTGGCATCTTAATATTGGACCCACCAAAGATGTGTGTTTATTTGTAATATATTATTTAGCTAATAAAGAGCATATGAGAAATAATAGCGTGAATGCCACTGTAATCATCTACTGCTTGCTCATTCATGCACATACTAATGTACTTAATTTATAAATGTATATAACTAATTTTTTATTATATTAAACTATTTTTATTGTCTAACTTATTTGGGTAGTTCAAATTCCTTTTCCTCCACTTCCACATATTACAGCAATGCTTATGTATATTTTAATATAATCATAGTTAATAGATGTCTCATTGTTTTGCTCAGCTTTGCTAGTCAGCCGGATTAAGATTAATTCTCATGTGCCATCACTATTATGTTATTCATTAGGTGTTAGATCTGGGGCTTAAAGAGTGGGTTCGAATTCAGGCTGGTCCCTGACCTAAATCTTGGGCTTGACTGGGTTTGAAGTACATTTTGTGAGTTCCAGCTCATGTTAGATGGATAAACATGTTTTGACCGGTACATAGGATTTTTTTTCTCAGGCTTGGCTTCCCAAGTGGGGCTTCGATATAAACACCCACATACCCTGAGTACTGAAGTCTGTTTATATGTATTTTTAGAAAAAAAGTTGTAAAAGATATAGCTTTTCTTTTTTTCCATGTTTGATATGTTTAAAATAATGTGTTCAAAGTGTAAAATTCACTGTTTAAAGTTAAAACCCATGTACTACAACCATAGTACAAATGTATTTTTTCTTCAATGTCATATATAAAGTTTTTTGTTCTTGAGACATATATGAAAAATGTATAAATAATTCATAAATCATTGATCACTCTGTCTTAGCTGGCACCCTTATAAAAAGAAATTTTGCTAACCAGTAGTGAGTTAAATGCAAAAATATTGGAAGTGGAGGGTTCGAACTCAGATAAAAAAAATTATTGAGAGCAAAATTTTTTTGGCTTAATACTATGATGTATAAATTTTAAACATGTTATAACCAGACTATGAGTTTTCTTTTAGATGCATGGGTGCGACCAAGAGAAATTAAAAGAAATGGCTAGATTAGTATAAAATCTTAAATAAACCAATTTTTTTTTCCAGCAAGCAAAAGCTCAATTTTCAGCTAAACTATAATTGGGCAGATATATAGAAGGTGTGGGAGCAGTGAGTGGTTATGCAGGAGATGATTTTTTTTAAAGAGGAAATATATGTATGGAATTTTTTTTTGGCTAATTGAGTATATAATGTTTGTGTTTATTTTAAAAGCAATGTGAAAGAATTTGACACGTGTATGGATTTTTTTTTTTCAACTTCTATCCAAAGTTTTTTTCTTTTTCTGTCTTTTCCAATAGTATGTAGTATTGTGTAATGTATATAGAAGTGTGTGTGTGTGTACAATTTATGTACTTGTATATGTAGCACTGCATATATATGTACATAGGTGTGTATGTGTGATGATAGGAACAGATGTGTTTGAAAGTTTTATATGTATTGCATTGCTATATATTTTCTTGGAAACCCAGATGTGTAGAGAAATTGTGTTGTATCTCAAGCATAGAAATTTTTTTTTATTATATAGACGTGAAAAAAAAAATTTTTTTTTGGATTAAACAGTTGAATGATATTTCATATATATAGTTTACATAACAAGATTGTGTATTGAATCTTGAAAATTTTCGTCGTTCTTTTGGTCGTCACTTGAAAACTCCTAGTCAAGAAATTTTTTTTTTTAATGTTTTTGTTTTTTGTTTCATTGTATGTCTGGAGAAATGAAGCAGTCAATCCTAGCTTAAGATTGTGCTTCATGTTTCTACCTACTAACCTGTGTTTAAATCCCTATTTCCCATCCCGCTCCTTTTGTCATATATATATATTTTTATGTATATGTTTGAGATGCACGCCTAAATTATAAAATTTAATGTTTCAATAACATGTTTTAAAATTATTATTAATTATTTTTATTAATTATTAGTTCTTTTTTATTAAAGTATTATAGATGCAGCTCAAATATATACATAGGAGCAAAACTTACTAACAAAATATTGATGTTTTAAATATTTATTATGTGTCATTTTTAGCTTTCTCTTTTTAAATTGCTTGTTTTTCTATTAAACTATATATTTTTTTTATAAAATCCAATATGGAAGATGCAATTGTCTAAAAATAATTAGGGTTGGAAGCACTATTGTTTTAATGTGGGGAAGGTATTTTTTTTTAATTAAAGTTTTACTTAAAATAAATGGGATTAAGTAGATTAAAGATTTACTTGTGTTAAAAACATGTTGTCAAATCTATTTCTAATCTGGAAATAGATTTGAATTTATTTTTGGACGTTTTCTTACAATTGCATCTTCAAAAACAACTGATAAAAGAAAAAGTATAAAATGACTAAATTTTGGAGATTAAGGACTATTGAAAGGAGATTAGCTACTTTTAGAGAGAGGTATTATAAACATATTTCGTTTTGCTTGGAACGTACAAATGATGTAGCAGTAAATCCACCACTCTTCTCGACCCTATGGGTCAGGGTCATCATCTGCCGCTACCATAATATCCTGCTGCCATGAAATGAAGAAAGGTCTAAAAAGAACTTTAGAATGCTAATAGAAGTTTCCTGCCACCGAAGTACTTGCATTTCAATCGCCGTGCATGTGCCATACTTTAAAATGGATTCTTAAAATTGCAAGGTAAATTTCCAAGCCGCCACCTAATAGTTTAGTCTAAATAATCTATCAAGATCTTTTTTCATGTATTCTTTAACTTTGCCTTTTTTTATATATATATATCTGTGAATGTAATTTTGCTCTCAAATGATTTCTTTATATCTAATCCTATCTCATATGCTTTTAACCTTCCTTAATTTCGGTGCGGTCATTTATTTATAGATATTTATTACTTGATTTTATATATATATATGTTTTTTTTTATTAATTTGCCAATCTCAAAGCAAACTGGCGAGTTTAATTTATAAAAATCTTTTCTGTCATTTTTATGTAAACCTTCATAAAGCAAGTTATTAACGTCCCCTTTTAAAACATAACGCATTATTAATTAATGCGCTCACCACATTGTTTTATGTCAACATTTTGTTTATGCTTTTAATTATAAAAATATATATATTTGTTTAACTATGGATTTTCTACTTGGAGAATCCAGAACTATGGTTAATTAACGCTTTGAAATTTTAAAATATTCTTTATTCATTTCTAAGAAGGTGACCGATTATTTGTTTTCCATATAACTGCTAGTTATTTTTTTTCTATACTTTTAAAATAGTCTATACTTAAAATATCAAATACCGTATTTATATATTTCAGTTATTGTAAAATCAACGAAGGTGAGATTTATTTATTTTAACTAGCAGAAGAAGGGATGGGGGAAAATCTTAATGTTTCTTTTAATAAATCAAATCTTAACAAATATTTTATTAATTTGAAATCTAAATCTTAATGTTTCTTTTGCTATATAAAATCTTCAAGTATATTTTAAGTAAATGAAATGTAAATCTCTCTATTGTAATGGAAACCCGACGATCGAAAGGCTTAAACTTCCCTTTTATATAGATATAATGGGGAATTCTTAGAATTCAAGATCGCCCACTTTCCGCTACCACAAGCAGAGAGAAAATACAGACATAAACGAGTCTATATCCGTACTTGATCGAACTTATATGCTATACAGGTATAGCCCCAGGTTATATTTCCCGGTCAACCTTCTCCTGACTGCTGTATTATTTAACAGAGTTACAGCGCTTGGATAATTATAAATTTAATGGGATAAAATACTGCACCACTAGCTTCACATGTTAATTAAGTACTCAAATGAATAATAATTATTTCCCAATCCTAAGACTATACTACTTTTAGAAGTGGCGAAGAAAGAGATGAAACGGATTTTACATAAATAAAAGATTTTTAATACAATAAATTATAATAAAAGAAACACTCTAAATTATTAACACTTAATATAAAAAAACAGATTATGCTATAATACTACAAAAAATAAATAAATACAATAGAAGATTCTATAAATGATTGCAATCTGTGGAAATAACTTATCCCTTTATAGTCATTTCAAATATTCAAAGAGTCTAATTAATGTCTATCTCATTATATGTGGGATTGGCAATTGCATTAAACTTAAAGGTATGCGCACATAATTATATAAAATGTCTTATTCATAATTACCTAGGTGATAAAGTCTTTGAATAAACTTGGCATCTTGCTGACCATCTCGTGGAATTTTTCCACTTCTTTAGTAGGGAACGGTCGCTCTTCAGTTAGATTTGATTGTTGGAACTCCTCTGTATTGTGGGCATCAAGGCAAGGCAAAAACAAACTCTTCAGCAGGCACTATGTTGGCAGTTGTTACATCAAGACGTGAACCATTATAGCACGGAAGTCTGGATCGACCGGCGATCGTGACTGGCCCTCAGCCACACATCGTTGAAGCTTCCCTTAGGTTATAGTTTGTTTTCATGTTCTCAAATTTAACTTTCATGTCTGTTTTCTATTATATTTCTCTGCTTCTTATCAGAGCAGTGTCTTCACTGAAGTCTCGACCAATACTGTTTTTCAATTACTTAATTAATGTCCTTTATTTTTCAAATTCCTTCCTTATCTTGATCTCCCGCTGTATTTTTATTTCACACCTTTTTACTTTAAAAAATGTTTTCAACAACTTATACAAAATTACTTTCAATTTGATACAATTTTATAATATAATATTTTACATTTATTTCTCAATCATTTTCTTTAATAAAATTATTTCATTTTGACATGAAATAAACTGTACTCTCTTTATTCATACATTCACACATGCATTTCAGTTTCGTCAAAATGTGTAATTTTAAGACCAAATCTTTATCTTTTCGTTGCATTCTAAATTTTACTTATATTTTATTTACACTCCCCAACTATCGCTTTTTTTTATATCATTAAGTTTCTATTTTATTTATATTTCATTTCTCTTTTTTTTTAAATCTTACATTAAACACAGGATATCGATATTTCTAACTTTAATATTTCTATTCTTTTTTTTTAAAATCTGAATTTTGAAAAGTAAAAGATAAGAATCGTTTCGATTCTAATTCCCTCTCTTTTTTACTTAAACATTTCTTTGTTTTGTAATTTTTTTAAACTCGCTTTTTTTTATAACCCAAGCACAATATTTAACATTCTTTAAATGTTAAATATCTACATGTGTGACCGCAGTATGTGCGATCATTACACTATATATATTATAATTGCATGGCGTATTATAGTATTCAAACAAAAGACATTTATTTAAAGCAGTAAAATTTATTCAATGTTGTTAGTGGCATTCATTCATACTGCGTTTCTGTCATTTAGCCTATCTTCATATATATATATTACGTGCTTCTAGTCTTCTAATCTGGGGGTTGTGACAAAGTTCGAACCCATACATTTCTTTTCGTACCTCGTTCCATAGATAGTTGAGCTATCTGGAACCACATTTATTTCGTATAAAATGCCTCTGGTAGTGATCCTGTAAGTTTGGCACATGCTATGCATATTCACTTCGTATAGATAAAAGGCCTCCCACGTCGGTTATACCAGCAAAAGTCTGGCCACACCATGCCTATCCACTTTTCTCTAAGCACTACCCAAGAAGGGGGTGTGAGATCTCGTTTTTCATCCAGAAGCACGACCTTTTCTTCTTAGTTATTTTTAGGCTATTATGTCAGCACCGCAAACTTCTTCGAATTATTATTATTATTTCTTTTGCTTCATGACCTGGTTTTAATGCTCTAATATTAAAATTAAGCTTTGCTTAAAAGATATATATAAATGCCAATTACTTCTATTTTATTAATTAAGTTTATTTCAATCATATACAATCCTACCTTCGTAATTTATATATCTATACTTAAGAGTATCTATATGCCTTGGGGAAAATAAAGTGTTCATCTTACTATTGTTAAAAGAATTTGTCATTAAATATTTTGTCATAGATTTAAATATAATCAAATGTTTTCAAATGTATTTTATATATTTTCACGACCATAATGGGAGGAAAATAGTTTGTATTTATATCTGTAATGGATCTCAGAACGCTTCCCTAATATATGTTAGTCACCACGTTTCTGAACCGTAAATCAAAGCATTAATAGCAATTTTGTGTAACTTCTTTCTAATACTGATTGGCATCTTAATATTGGACCCAGCAAAGATGTGTGTTTATTTGTAATATATTATTTAGCTAATAAAGAGCATATAAGAAATAATAGTGTGAATGACACTATGTAATCATCTACTGCTTTCTCATTCATACACATACTAATGTACTTAATTTATAAATGTATATAACTAATTTTTCATTATATTAAACTATTTTTATTGTCTTACTTATTTGGGTAGTTCGAATTCCTTTTCCTCCACTTCCACATATTACAGCTATGCTTATGTATATTTTAATATAATCATAGCTAATAGATGTCTCATTGTTTTGCTCAGCTTTGCTAGTCGGCCGGATTAAGATTATTTCTCATGTGCCATCACTATTATGTTATTCATTAGGTGTTAGATCTGGGGCTTAAAGAGTGGGTTCAAATCCAGGCTGGTCCCTGACCTAAATCTTGGGCTTGACTGGGTTTGAAGTACATTTTGTGAGTTCCAGCTCATTTTAGATGGCTAAACGTGTTTTGACCGGTACATTATTATGAATATATATATAAAAAAAGAATTATTAATAAAAATAGCTGCTTAAAAATACGTTCTGTTAATAAAAAATTGTAAATGATAAATATTAAATATCTATAATCAAAAGGTATTTTATTCAATATTTATACGTGTTTATAAAAATAAAATACAAAACAAACAGCTGTCTTGAAATGACTTATGTGAAATACGTTTCGTTAATGATAAAGTATAAATATTAAAGATATCTACAATCAAAAGGCATTTTTAGTAAGGATTGACTTCTTATCTACAGATTACATTTGAATTAAAATAAACTAAAAAAACGAATACTTATAACGAGTGATATTATTGATTTACAAATAAATATACGTAGAAGAGTCAGAAATACTGAGCTATTATATATAACTTTAACTGGCTAATAAATAAATGCAGCCACTGATCAACTTATATGAAGAAATATACATCTGTGGCAGACCAAATAATAATGGTTATGCTATATATCACTAAATAAAAATTACAAATACTTACATGCATCTTGATAGTATATAAATAAAATAATGAAAGACTATATGGACTCTAAATGCTTATCTGCATATAGATATAAAATTACAAATGCTTTATACTTACCTGAATATTAATTTTTTGGAAGTAATTTAAACCACATTACTGGATTTGATAAATTTAATGAAATGCTATATGGACTCTAAATGCTTATCTGCATATTGATATAAAATTACAAATGCTTAATACTTACCTGAATATTAATTTTGTGGGAGTAATTTAAACCACATTACTGGATTTGATAAATTTAATGAAATGCTATATGGACTCTAAATGCTTACCTGTATTGTTTAATACTTACGTGGATATTGATTTTGTGGGAGTAATTTAAACCACATTACTGGATTTGATAAATGTAATGAAATACTATATAGACTCTAAATGCTTATCTGCATATTGATATAAAATTACAAATGCTTAATACTTACATGAATCTCGATTGTATACAAAGAAAATAATGAAACTTATGAGCCCCAATGTACATTGATACTTGACTGAATTATAGCAACCTTACAGATATGGAATAACTCATCTTACCTATTTATCTATCTACAAGGGATGTACAGATATGGAATAAAGAGTGACAAAATATTCATGCAGTATTGGTAGATGTCTACTAGATAAAAGACCCTTTGAATCCTTTACCTAAGAAACATCAAAATGAGCCTTCATTTGAAATGAAAGATGAAATTTATTAAAATGAATTGCAAATGAACTATTGATCAACAAACTGCTTCTAATCTTTTCATAAATGAAATAAAAATAAGTCATCACCTGGATAGGAATGAACTTTATTAGAACTTGCAAATTAATTGTTATTAAATAAAATTATTGTTATTAAAAATTAAATTTAGTTATCCAGTTGTCCAATTCTATTTTGTTTTTATTGCATCACTCATTGCACTTGTTCATGAGAATCTCATGCCTCCTGAGCTACATCTGGCATAACTAGACCTAGGTAAGTCAGGTTGTAGTGAGATGTAACTCTAGTGGCACCGTTTGGAAAACCAAACATATCTCTAGATGCTTCCAGCCTCTATGGTGCCACATCCTCTGATGAGGAGGAAATATTGTTGTAGGGGGGGGTTAACATCTGCATTGGGTAATGCCAATTGATTGTTCCTTCCAGCAACATGCTCATCAGGAAATTGTTACAACTGAAGTAATAAAGGGGTTGTATGGTGGTCCGGTTACAATATATTAAAAGAAGCAGGTGAAAAAATAAAAATTTTTTAGCAACGTTATATACCTAATGTCTAAATAATAAAAATATACCAGATGATTAAAAGAAAAAAGGTGATAAAGAAGATATTAGAAATTACAGACCTATCAACCTTTTATCAGTTACATACAAAGTTTTTACCAAGATAATTACAACTCGTCTACAGAGAACATTGGATTTCCACCAACCAAGAGAACAAGCTGGACTTAAAAGTGGTTTTAGTACAGTAGATCATATCCAGGAATTGCGAGAAGTTATAGAAAAGACAAATGAACATGAGTTGCCATTATGTTTTGGATTTGTAGATTATAGAAAGGCATTTGAATCTATAAACTCGTCTACAGAGAACATTGGATTTCCAACAACCAAGAGAACAAGCTGGAGTTGAAAGTGGTTTTAGTAAGTAGATTATGTCCAGGTATTGAGAGAAGTTATAGAAAGGACAAATGAATGAGTTGCTATTATGTTTTGAATTTGTAGATTATGAAAAGGCATTTGATTCTATAAACTTTTCTTCAGTGATTAAAGCATTGAATCATCAAGGTATCGATCCAAGATATTGTCATATTTTAAAGAATATTTATAAAAATACAACAGCAGTAATTAGATTAAATAATGATACTGGAAAAGTCAACATTGAGAAGAGTGTAAGACAGGGTGACTCCATATCTCCAAAACTTTTTACAGCAGTGCTGCAAGAAATATTTTGTGAATTAAAATGGGAAACTAAAGGAGTGAAAGTAAATGGTGATTATTTAAGTCATTTAGATTTTTCAGATGATGTAGTTGTTTTTGCTAATAATGTAAAAATCTTATGACAAGTGTTTAAATTTAGGAGGAACTAAACAATAAATTGTATAAACTAGGTTAAAACAATCTAGACTAGTTTCTTTTATCAAAAATAAATTTAAATCAATTCATAGAACATTTTCATTCCAAATACATTAGTATGACTTATTTTGTATGCAATCTCATAATGAGACCTTTTAATAAACTTGCAAATAATTTTACTTTTCATCAATCAATGTCCATTCATTTGCTCTGATAAAAGGAGAATTCCTCTTTTATTTGACCTTCCAACCATATATATTATAAATAAATGAACATTGATATCCAAAAAGGCTAAAACTTATTATTAGCAGTGATCTTACTTCACAAATTAATTAAGCCAGCTTAACATTTCATGTATTTTAAATTAAATGTTACTAATTTCAATAGCACTAAATAATTTACTATTGTCTTGAATATGTCATGCTTAAGATTATAATCATTTCACAGAACATTCTCTTTCCAAATATGTTACTAAGAATTATTTTTGCAAACAATCTCAAAATGAAACATTTTAATAAACTTGAAAATAATTTTATTTTCAGATATCAATGTACCTTTATTTACAATATATATGGTTGGAATGTCAGATAAATGAGGAAATCTTTTATCAGACTAAATGAATGGACATAGATAAATAAAAAGTAAAATTATTTGCAAGTTTATTACAATGTCTCATTATGAGACTGCCTGCAAAAATAATTAAACCACTAAACATCACATGATCACCATCTCATACTAGCACATAATTGTTGTAAACAAAGGCAAAACTCTCCATACAGTAGTACCACCTTGTGCTAACCAGAGTAATCAATGGATGCCAGAAGGCTTGTGCATAAAATCCCTATCTAGTGCCTATTCATCCAATATCCCCAGACTAGTTTCTGGCTTGTGGCCATCATCAGTGAGGAGCCTTGGATCTGAGAGCACTGCACCTAGATCTTAGGATCTAATGCAACCCTCCAGCAACCACCTTTTAACTCTACTTTACTACACAACTATGAGAATGAAATTTAAAACACAAAAATATTTTCAATCTAAGCTCAATAGCTTATATAGTCATATGGGTCTGAATTCAATTCAGCACCCATACATTTTGGTGTCTTTGGCTCTTAAACAACCATAGCCACCACTATCCTATTAGGCAGGATTGGTATTAAACCACTAAACATCACATGATCACCACCTCATACTAGCACATAATTGTTGTAAACAAAGGCAACACTCTCTATACAGTAGTGCCACCCTGTGCTAACCAGAATAATCAATGGATTCCAGAAGGCTTGTGCATAAAATCCCCATTTAGTGCCTACTCATCCAATATCCTAAGATCTAGGTGCAGTGCTCTCAGATCCAAGGCTCCTCACTGATGATGGCCACAAGCCAGAAACTAGTCTGGGGATATTGGATGAGTAGACACTAGATAGGGATTTTATGCACAAGCCTTCTGGCATCCATTGATTACTCTGGTTAGCACAGGTGGCACTACTGTATGGAGAGTTTTGCCTTTGTTTACAACAATTATGTGCTAGTATGAGATGGTGATCATGTGATGTTTAGTGGTTTAATACCAATCCTGCCTAATAGGATAGTGGTGGCTATGGTTGTTTAAGAGCCAAAGACACCAAAATGTATGGGTGCTGAATTGAGTTCAGACCCATATGACTATATAAGCTATTGAGCATCCATTGATTACTCTGGTTAGCACAGTGTGGCACTACTGTATGGAGAGTTTTGCCTTTGTTGCAAAAATAATTCTTAGTAACATATTTGGAACAAAAATATGAAATAATCATAATCGTAAAAGTTACATATTCAAGGCAGTAGTAAATTATTTATATGCTATTGAAATTAGTAATAGTATATTTATAATTAAAAATGTATATTTTAATTCACATATGAAAGAATGGTTTACTACAAAAACAACAAGTATTCTAGTGTTAAAAGAAATAGATTTTAAAAGTTTAAATAAAAAAAAACCTCTACATTTTGGTTTAAATAAATAGATTAAAAATAAAACAATTAAAAGATTAAGACTGGTTGTAATAAAAGTTTAAATAAAAAAAAACCTCTACATTTTGGTTTAAATAAATAATTAAAATAAAAACAATTAAAAGATTAAGACTTTGTAATTTTAATCTTGCATTTTATATTTGAATAAGATTTAAAACCAAGGTAAAAATTCGATCAATTAAAGTTGTGTTTTGAAAATTAAATGTTATTAAAATAAACTGACACCATTAAAATGTAAATAAGACATTAAGATATTGTAACAAGAGATCAGTAGTATACTTAGCCACATTTTTCATGAAATTACTAGTTTTGGTTCATGCTCTATTCAATTTTCATTGAATAATCATTACAATGACAGAGTAAAAAAAAAGACCAGCTGCCAAACTTAATTTTGGATTACATTAATGAATCTGATCAAGTTACTTTAAAAGGAATCCCTATAAGAAAAAAATGCTTAAACATCAAATAATTCCAAGAACAGAATTATATCATAGGAGATGAATTCCTGCTTGTCTAGGAAATCAAAAAAAAAGTATAGTGACTTGGAAATGAAAGAAATATAAAATAAATCAATTAATGCATGCCATTGAAAAAGAAATATTAAATTAGCTTATATGGAAGTCCACACAATAAATTGTAGACAATCCTAGCTACAAAAATTTTTTGCTAAGGTTTGATATTCATACATAAGTTAACAATAACTTATCAATTAGATTAGGATTAGGCAAATAATTTAACATGAAGAGCCATTTTGTTTAAATTCACCCATGTCCCTCTCATAAAGTAGCTACAAAAAAAGGTAAAAAATAAGTTCAGGAAAAATATTAATTTTTGATGGAGATATGTTTGAATAATACTTTAGTAATAGAACATAATAACTGTAGATTCGGAACAAAAATAAAAATTCTCTTGAAAATAAATAAAAACAAAAAATTACTAGTTGGATTTATTCACAAATTTCTAATGTTTAAAAGTTCATCATATACAATAATTATTTTATAAAGCTGAATTCAAAAAACAATTTTGTAAAACACATTTTTCCTCTATTAGAATCATCAAAATATTTTATTTACAAATTACATGAAGAAATAAAAAATGTGTTTATGTTAATCATGATAACAAAAGCTAAAGATTGTGATAAAAAACAACCAGTGGCTTGCAAATCAGTTTGCCAATCCCTAAAACAGATTGATATTCTAAGTATTAATTAGTTTGTCTTATTTTCAGATGTTATAACTAATTCCATTTTATTAGATATAAAGTATTTATATGCAAATTATTTGATTGATTAAAGAAATTGGATTTGTGTTTGCAGTTTAGCATATATATTGTTGAAAACTGGTAAAATACAACATTCACTTCCTTTATATATATACACACACAATTAGTTAAAACTTTATCTCTTTTTAAAATAAAATAAAAAACAAGAGTTTTCTTTTCATGTTAAAATTGTCAGTGAAAATGTAATCTAGAGATAATAGCCAGTAGTAAGTGCTTAAGTGTCAGAAAAATGGATGTTAATATAATCAGTGTGTTTCAAATTAAACTAAGATTATTTTAAATTCAATCAAGTTAACCCTTACATTAAATGCTATGAATTATATTGTTAAAACTTAATATAAATGCATTTATTTAGATTATTAGTTTGAATGATCAAAATATACTATATCTATATGAATTTATTCAGTTTCATTTTGTAAATTTGAGGTTGAATTCAAAAGGACCACAGTTAATTACTTTGAGTTATTGTATTCAGACTTAAAATAGCCATTTTCTGGAATTATTCTGTACAAAGGTGCAAAAATTTGCATTGAAAGTGCATTTGCAATTCAAATTTCATATTAAATGTGTGACTCAACTACCAAACTAAAAATAGGAATAAATGTAATATATTTGTTGGCCATATATAAGATTATATCCAGGTTGTTTTAAAGGCCAGGTATTAACTCAGTAGCAAGTTATAAATCTTGAACATTTTGCAGAAAATGTGGTTTAGTATATTCAGCATGTGCAGGTGAATTATAAATTAAAAATAGTTGAAAAATGACTATTAAATAAATCATTACCATGTAATTAAACGTATTAGATTAAATTATAACCATAAAGGTAATTAGATTGCAAAGAAAATTTTCAGATACTAAGATTTAATGAATTCTTATATTATATAGTTGGGAATGGAAGCATGTTCATGTCAAAAAATATTGTAATTATAAAAGTTATGCAACATTTCCCAGATAAAGGGAATATAAATCATGTGCTGAAATGCAATCAAAAGAAAAGCTATAATTGAATAATGATAGTGTAGTGTATTCGTGGTGACGTCACAGTTACTGCAGAATGAATATTATCGGGACTGCGAGACTAGAGAGGGACGCCATGTTAGGACAGTGATTATGCTTCCCTAGTATTTTATAAGCATTATGTATAGTAATAGTAATAAATGATTAACTAGTAAAGTGTTGTTTGTGTTATTTGTATTCGTGATACACAACACTTTTTTGGCGACGAGGATGGGATTCCGCTAGCTGCATTATTTTCTTTACCTTGGGATTATGGCAAGAAACTACGGAAATACTTTTTCTTCACGAAGACGTTCAACAAGGCATTAATGCTCAAGGATGGCAACTGTCGGGAAGTTATCCGCATTCGACGTCGAGTTCCCACAACTATGGGATACGTATGCATCGCAAGTCGAATTTTATTGTCTGGCGAATGATATTACAAGTGAAGACAAGAAACGAGCTACTTTGTTGGCAGCCTGCGGACTACAAACGCTATTGATATTGCGGTCTTTGATAGCCCCAGCTCAGCCGTTAGAAAGGTCATATGACGAGCTCACCGCTGTGTTAAAACAATACTTCAATCCAAGGCCCTTTATAATCTATCAGCGCTACCAGTTTTGCCATCATGAACAAAAAGAGGGAGAGACTATTAGTGTTTTTCTCGCGGGACAGACGTCTCGCGGAAGGATGTGATTTTGGCACGACACTCGTCGAGCGCCTCCGTGATCAGTTTGTTTGTAAACTGAGAGATGAAAGTGTACAGCGCCGACTGCTCACCGAAGAAACATTAACCCTAGATGCCACAGTGCAGAGGAGTTTAGCAGCCGAGGCAGCGGGGACCCAGGTGCGGGAGATGCATGCTTCTGGATTGTCATCATCAGTGGATCTAATACAACACCGCCGGCAGTTTCCTACCAAATACAAAACGGAGTTACAAAAACATATAATGCTGACTGTGCCATGTTGCGGCTGTGGTGGTACACATGTTCGTACAGAATGCCCTTTTTCGCCGAGCAAAATGCCATTTTTGCCGAAAGACAGGTCACATCCAAAGGGTATGTAAGGCCCGACAACAGGACACTCAGACATCATCCACCCAGTGCATGGCAGTGAAAGAGGAATTGGATACTGATGGGGCATTGGACTTAATATACAAGCTCCATAGTGACAGCAAAACTCTCAGAACTACAGCAAGAGTGCTTATTAACAATACTAAATGCTGCATGGAAGTAGATTCCGGATCGGAATATTCAATTGTATCTCGGGGGGTTTTTCAAGACTTGTGCAAAGGAAAACTGCCAGTGTTGGAACCTGTGCAAACGACACTGCGAGATTTTCAGCAAAACCGGATCACCTTTATGGGACAGTGCTTTGTCAGTGTCAAATACGGAAAGTATTCAGCTTGTTTATGCCTGTTAATTGCGGAAAGAGCATGTACAAATCTACTTGGCCGTGAATGGTTTGCCCCCTTGGGAATATTTTTATCGGGGGTGCATTCAGTTCGACATTCACCAATGCAAGATATCATTGATGCTTTTCCCCAGGTTTTCAGCACTACTCTTGGAAGATATCAAGGATCACCAGTGTCTTTACCGATAGACCCAAAAATACCACCTATTCGCCTCCGAGCCTGGCCATTGCCATTGGCTATGAAACCAAAGATTGACGCAGCGCTAGACACCTTATTAAAGGACGGAATCATTGAGCCAGTTTGCGACCCTGTATGGGCAACACCAATGGTGCCCATCATCAAAGCGTCAGGAGAGGTCCGCCTTTGCGGTGATTATAAGGTGACCGTAAATCAAGCATTAAGAGATCACCCATATCCAATACCAGCAGTACACCATTTTCTCGCATCATTTCCTAGGAGTTCAGTGTTTGCAAAAATAGACTTAGCTCGAGCATACCTACAACTGCCGGTAGATGAGGCATCAGCGGATGCACAGACCATTATCACTCATCGGGGAGCTTTCCGAGTGAAGAGATTGCAGTACGGCATTAGCATGGCCCCAGGAATATTTCAGGGAATGGTGGACAACATACTAGGAGGTATTCAGGGAGTTTTCCCATACTTCGATGATGTACTGATATGTGCAACATCTGATACGGACCTAACCACCAAATTAAGAACAGTCTGCAGCAAATTGGCTGCCTGTGAGCTGAGTGTAAATAAAGACAAATGTGTCCTCGGAGTGTCGTCGATAGACTTTTTGGGATACACCCTGGATGCAGAGGGCCTGCACCCAGCGGCCGACAAAGTGGCTGCTATTAGAAGAGCACCGACACCAACAGATAAGAAGTAGCTACAGGCATTCTTGGGGTTGCTCAACTTCTACAGTAACTTTTTGCCACACCGAGCTACGACAGCCGAACCACTACATAAATTGCTTAAGGCGGATACAGTATGGTCATGGACCAAAGAACACGAGAGAGCGTTCACACAATTGAAGGAGGCCCTGACGTCCGACGATGTGCTGGTGCCTTTCGATCCCCGTCAACAAGTGGTGGTAACCTGCGATGCTTCACCATATGGAGTGGGAGCAGTACTTAGCCTGAAGTATGCAAACGGCCTATGTTCACCGGTTGCTTTTGCATCACGAACACTCACCACGTCTGAAAGAAATTACGCTCAGATAGACCGGGAAGCACTTGCTATTATATTCGGGGTGAAACATTTCCACCATTTCGTATATAGAATACTGTTCGAGATAGTGACTGACCACAAGCCACTGCTGGGAATCTTCACATCGGACCGGCCGACCCCATTCATTCTATCACCCCGAATGCAAAGGTGGACATGCCTCTTGACGGCTTACAACTTCAGACTGCAGTATGCACCAGGGAGGAGCATAGGGAATTCAGATGCACTGAGTAGGTGGCCATCCCCTGCAGTTCAGCAGAGTGAGGAGAAGCTGCGAGCAGTATTATTCCTTGAGGACTTGGAAAACCCACCAGTTTCTGCAGAACAGATCGAGAAAGAGACTAAAGCAGACCCTGTGCTATCTAGAGTAAAGGAGTGCATCCTGACAGCATGGCCAACACACATTCAACAAGATCTTCGATCTTATCAGTCGCGAAAAAATGAGTTGTCAACACACCGAGGATGTTTGCTGTGGGGGGCACGGGTGGTCATACCGACATCTCTTAGACCCATAGTTCTTCGTGAGCTGCACCTGGGACACATGGGAATTGTGAGAACAAAAGCACTTGCACGCTCATACATCTGGTGGCCTGGAATGGACCAGGACATAGAACAACTAATAGCTAAATGTAACAACTGTCAAGAGATACAACACCAGCAACCACGTGCACCAACACACCACTGGGAGATTCCAGCTCTGCCATGGTCACGAATACATGTGGATTACGCTGGACCTATCCAGGGGAAAATGATTTTGGTTGTCGTGGATGCACACTCGAAGTGGATCGATGTCCGTGAAATGCCATCAACAACGACTGGAGCTACCATCTCAGCACTTAGAGAACTTTTCGAAACACACGGTCTTCCCGAATGCATTGTCTCAGATAACGGCCCTCAGTTCACTGCGATGGAGTTCACCACCTTCCTTCACCGGAATGGCATTCGCCATGCAAGAGTTGCTCCGTATCATCCATCAAGCAACGGGTTGGCAGAACGGGCAGTACAATCTGTTAAGGAGGGATTGCAACGTCTACGCAATGGGACCTGGAGTCAGCGGCTTGCACATTATTTACTAATGCAACACACTACGCCATCAACAGCAACGGGACTTAGCCCGGCCGAGCTACTGTTCAAGTGGCGCATAAGAACATGCCTGGATTTTCTGCACCCTGACAGGGCACCGCAAATAACTCAGATACCGATACAAAGGGTACGAACATTCCAACCACAGGATACAATTTTGACACGTAGGGCTGGAAAGAACTCACCATGGATACCTGCAGTTATCCAACATCAGACAGGACCATTGTCATACGAGATTCTAACGGACTCCGGAATTCAAAAAAGACATGTAGACCAATTGCGACCTAGAGCGGTAGATGCCCACACAGAGGAAACTGCGGCAAACCAGGATAGTCAGAATGAGACAGCACTTGGAGAACCCATTCAGGTAGCCGTACCTACCACCAGTATACACCGAGAGAGTAAACCACAAACATCTAGTGGTCGCCCTCGGCGAGTACGCCGCCCTCCTGCATGTCTGTTGGACTATGACACTTCTCAAAAAAGGGGGGAAAGGGAAGGAGTGTAGTGTATTTGTGGTGACGTCACAGTTACTGCAGAATGAATATTATCGGGACTGCGAGACTAGAGAGGGACACCATGTTAGGACGGTGATTATGCTTCCCTAGTATTTTATAAGCATTATGTATAGTAATAGTAATAAATGATTAACTAGTAAAGTGTTGTTTGTGTTATTTGTATTCGTGATACACAACAGATAATATAGAAAGGCAGCTAGCTTTTGAGGGCTTTGTATGTCCTCATACATCATAGCATTAGAATGACCATGGAATATAGATGTATATATAGTCAAAAGATATTCAAAGTTTATGCAGATTAGATAGTTCATTTCTCAGTAAGGGAGAGCAGGATTTTTTTCGTTTGATAGAATGTTATTAGTTATATGCCAGACTTCCTTGATATTTTGCTTAGTTATTTCTTTCAATGCATGAGATGGCCAATGAAGACTCAAATATATGGCAAGTGATGGTCTGGTGCTCCATGCAAATCAACTTATGCTCGGACTTATTTGAGGCTCTTCTCTACAGACCTTGTTGTTATATGAAAAATAACTATATGTAAAAATATGTACAATATGCTTAAAATTAAAAGAACATTCACAATTCTTGCCCAATGCATGTTTGACTAAGTTATGTTAGTCATAAATCATGGCATCTGACAGAGAGAAGATTGCCAGCTGTATTAGAGAAATGTGAATGGGTGATTAGCATAATTGAATAGTTAATTATTTGCTTAAGTAGGCCATTTTTTAGAGAGACATGCAAATCTTTCTTCTTAATAGTATTTTTATCTTTTGTATTGTGCCAGGCCTCTTTCAGTTTATGCTTGGCATTGTTGGCACTCTAGGCATATGAAAATGACAAATGTAGACTCAAAGAGGTGTCCAGAAGTGGATTGCTTGTAAAAAATTTAGTATCCTTTTGAGTTTGAACATGGATCTATAAGTACTATTGTGCTAATCATGTAGACATTAGCCTTCAATTCTCCATAATGTATGGCATGACAGTTGATTTGAGGGGATATGACCTTGTGAACAATTTGTGATTTTTGGTTTGGGGATAGTTGTGAAAGCTGAGTGGAGGGATGCACATGAATCACTGTATATTATGGCAGTGGAGAGGGATGCACATAACTCACTATAATATATAGCATTAGACCATATGTGGACATTTACTTTTGTATATGGTATTTGGAGTTTGATACATATATCAAATCTATCCTTAGAGTTGTTAATCATCTGTTGAAAGAGGGGCGTGATAATTTACATGTTAATATTTTTGGTGATTAAAGAATATAGAAAAGTAGAATCCAGAAGTCTGTCATCTTTAGGCAGGTTTAAATTCATCTTATGATAAAATTGGTTAAATCTTGTTGGAAGGTAATTGTATTTAAAGCCTATGCCAATTAGATCTTTCAGATATTGTTCAATATTAGCTTTTTGTGAAGCATCAAACTTACATAAGAGATAGTTTTTGTAAAGAAAAGACTGGCAAATTTATGAGAGCAGATTGATTTGAGGTAATGGTAACTTTATCAGTAACAACAAAAGCAGTAAAGTACATAAATAAGAGGCTAGGAATTATTTATCTAGAACTCATACTTCCTATAAATGTTCATTTAGCTATCATATACTTCAGATGTAATACAAAGAAGCAGCTGTTCTCAGCACTATGGGAGGGAGGGGGGTTATTTTACTAGTTGTGTGAGTAGTATTTTTTGCTTTATTTTATTAGCAAGTGTTATATATAAACTGTATGCAATTTGTGTTTTTCATGAATTAAAATATTTTTATTAAATTATTATTGTAGTGAATGTATGAAATAATAATTACTAAGTTTGTAAATAAAGAATAATTTATTAATAAGAAAATTAAAATAATAAGTCAATCAATAAGTAATGACACAAATCACTAGAATCTTCTTTGGAATTTCTTAAGTATCTTTCACTTCAAAGATTGCAATAAAAGTTTTCATGCTTTCTTTTCAATTTTACATTATAATTTTTCATATACAAATAATTTTAAATACTTTATTATTGTAGAATATTACAGTTTATACATCAAAGAATTCAAATTCAATATTATATTTTTATCACTCTTTTATGCATAAGAAAATATTATTTTTAACAAGTTTGAAAATAGTTTCCATTTATTAATCTTTCTGTAAAAGTTCATAAATATTCTTTTCCTTTGCTTATTTTGAATACACCTGAGTCTCATTTTACGCGATAGATAGGTTCCTCAGAAAACACGTGCAAACGAAATCATGCAAAAATAGACATAACTTACATTGAAAAAGGGGGGGGTGCGGTCTGTGATTTTTCAAAATTCGCGTAAAAGCAAAGCACCAACGTAAAATTACTTTAAAATTCGCGCAAAAAAAAAATAAGGAAATAAAATATGACTAATAAAAAATTTCAAATTTAAAAAAAATTGATACAAGACAAACTTTTTTTAACTATAATATTTAATTTTATTCAAAATAATATATTTTTATGCATAATTTACAGTACAGTAATTTATATTTTTTATACACGTTTTAATTATGATTTTCTGGTGACAACGTAATTAGTAATTAATCTTTGAGAAGATGATTTTATTAATTGTTTAAGAAGCTCGCGATATCCAGACATACAAACATTTAGCTCTCGTTGGAATTTAAGAGCATGTTAATGATTAGTGTCATTAATAAGAAAATAATTGATTACGTTCTTTTTTAAAAAGCAAAAACAGAATGCGATTTAAAATGCAAAATTAACACGCACAATATTTGAACAAATTTACATTATATTCTTGTAAAATTTAATATGTGTATACATAAAATGTGGAAATCATGATTTTAATTTCATTATTGCATAAAATCTTACTATTATAAAGTACTACATTCAAATATCAGCCTTTCACGCTAATTGTGCATACGCTTTGTGAGTGTTAATAAGCGTGAAAGGCTGATATTTGAATGTAATACAATTGTTTACATAGCTATATAAAATAAATGCTTATTATAAAGCACTGAAAATATTGAAATTACTAAGATGAAAGTCTAATTCCAATAATGTGCTATTTCTTTCAATATAACGTAAGTGCGCGAAATTTATTATTTAAAGTAATAGCGCATTATCGGAAATCGACCTCCGGTGAAACATGAATCACTTAACTTCAAAATCGTGTTAAATAAGTCCGCGTAAAAAAAGACCCAGGTGTATTTATAAATAACAAAAAAAAAACAATATCAAAGCTGATACAATTCTGGCTTTAAAATGTTTCATCTTTATCTGAAAAACTTTTCAATATTTTTTTTACCTCTTTTCAGAATCATTAAGTCAAACACTAAAAGTAATTATATAAAGTGTTCATATTCTTCTTTAACTATCCATTTAGAGTTCAATTCATTAATAATTCTAAAACTAGTTGAGAAAGAATGTAGATTAGACAATTGCACTAAAGTTAGAACCAGTAAGCTATTTACTTTAACTTAGTACTGCATTTTCTACATAAACCTTAGTACAATGAATCTTTTCATCATTTTAAGTGGCTAATGAAGAACAATGTTCACATCTTACATATAAAAAGGTTTATTGATAGTTAATTCATTTTGCTTTCCTTTTCTTGCTTTAAAGAAAAGTGAGAAAGAATGAGAAAAAATCTATCTCATTTTAATATTTTTTCACTTGATTTACATATCAACATTTGAACTGTTTTATTTTTTGGGGATCTTTTGGAGTCATCTCCACAATAAATTCAATGTATTTCATTTTTAATGAAAGGGAAAATTACTTAAATGAATATCTGACATATTTTTGAAAATAATGTAATGTTGGCATGGCCAATATAATTGCTACAATATTAAGTCTATACTTGGAGTTGTTTATCAATGTTAATTGAAGTAGGGGTGTGGTAACTTACACAATGTGTTGGCAAGAGGGTATTAATATTTTTAGTGATTGAAGCGATGTAGGGAAGTAGAATCAAGAGTCTGTCATCTTTAGGCAGGTTTGAATTCATTTTACAATAAAATTGTTTAATTCTTGTAAAGCAATTGTATTTAAAGCCTATATTAGTTAAGTCTTTCAGATATTAATTGACCAGTGAATTTAGGACAGCAAGAAAAGATGATTTGGGATGAGTAAAGCTCTAATTTCCAGTAGTTTAAGGCATATCTTATAGTTTAGATGAGAAACACCTGTAACTGAACATCAAGCTAATTCAGTTCCATATGGTGATCTTTTCACTCTATGGTCCATGATAATGCTGCTTTTAACTCATTTATGCTTTGATGTCAAGAATGATTCAGAACCAGTTATAAAGACATTATCTATGTATCAAGTATAAATGAAGTTGAGAGTATATGTGAATTATATAGGGAGGAGCATGTATTTAAAGAAAATAACACACACACACATATATATATATATATATATATATATATATATTAGACAGACACATAGCCCAACCATCAGTCATATAATAATGCTGAGTATTAAGCATGCTAATGTTATCAAGATAGGTAACATCAAGAATGAAGTTGATTTGCATAAGTAGTTGATGTTTGTGACTTGTCTTAATACTGTTAATGGAGATTTTCCTATTAATAGAGTCATATAGCTCCATTATGCCAAGAGACCTAGTTTTTTTAATTATGTTGATAAAATCAAAGGATAAGGTATTAGAGTAAGCACCATAGCCTAGTTGATCTATTAATTACTGGTTAATCATTTTAGCAGTGTTGAAATAGTGTGCACCTCCAAAATCTAACATTAATTTAAGTATTTGGCTTGTACATTTTGGCATTAGCAAATATTCATAGAGAGATAGCAGTGGGTGGATGGATTTTATAATGCTTTTCATGAAAGCCTTATTGCAATGTTTATGTAATAAGTAATGAACTTATTGATGTATTTTATGACAATAATACTTTGTAAATAAATTTAGTTGTTTGTCTAAATAGCATGTGTTTAACTTCTTATATGTTTAACTTCTTATATATATATATATATATATATATAAGTATAAACACATGCTATATATACATATATATATATATATGGCTGCAGAAAGGAGTTTGCTATTAACTGAAAGGAGACCCTTTGATTCCTCTTGGAGGCCTTAAAGGAACTGAGCAGGGCAAATTCCTAATGTCCACTCCATATGTTCTTGTTGCTGCAGCTGTTATTACTATGTGATTATTCATATAGTATACGAACATGGATGGGCTGCTCACCAACACGCATTAGCCAGCATGGTGAGTTTATTGGCTTTTTACCTTTGAGTTTAAGATCAAGAAACACCATGATCTTTCTTCTCAATGCCTGATAAGGCAGAATGAATGTTTGTGTAAATGATAAATATTTTTCCAATACATATATAAATTATGACAGACAAAAATAAAGCATGGCCCTTATTTCCAGGAGGCTGTAAAGTCACCAACCAAGGCAGCGGTTGGTGGCCGAAGGTGGAGGGTGCTAAGAATCCCCTGATTGTGGACACAGGCTGCCATTTGATGATGACTTTTTATTTAGGTACTTACAACTGCAGATCACTTTCAAGTAAAGGAAGATTTCAAGGATTAGAAGAAGAACTGTCTTATATTAAATGGGACATTATTGGACTTTGTGAAGTTAGAAGAAAAGAAGAAGAAACAATTGATTTAAAAAGTGGACATATACTCTATTATAAAGGCACACATATTGGAAATACAAGTGGAGTAGGATTCTTATAAATAAAAAGTGGAAGAACAATATTGTGGAGATTGATGGTGTATCGGACAGAGTGGCAAGATTAGTTATACAACTTAATAGCAGATACCAAATGCAGATAATTCAGGTTTATGCCCCAACAAGTTCTCATAGTGATGAAGTAGTAGATTTTTATATGGATGTACAAAAGGCTTTTGATCAGAGTAAACAACATTTTAAAATTGTTATGGGAGACTTTAATGTTAGAATTGGTAGACAAATGAAAGATGAAATTGCTGTAGGTAATTTTGGTTATGGTAATAGAAATGAAAGAGGACATAGACTTGTGGAGTTTGCAGAAAAAGAAAAACTTTATATTATGAATTCATTTTTTGAGAAAAATGTTAAAAGGAAATGGACATGGAAGCATCCAAATGAAGGTAAAACAGAATTGGATTATATTTTGACTAACAGAAAATACATATTTCAAGATTGTAATGTTCTTAATAAATTTAACACAGGAAGTGATCATCGATTAGTAAGGTGTAAGTTACGTGTTAATGTAAAACTAAAGAGACAAAAATTATTAAGAAAAATAATATTTACAGTTGATATTCCTAATCTTCAGAAACATTCTAATGAATTTAAATTAGAACTTACAAATAGGTTTCAAGTGTTAGGAGATTTTGAACATGATTCAGATTTGAATGAAATTAATATGAAAATAACTGATACACTCTTAAAAACTGCAACAAACATAGCTGGTAGAAAAAATCAGCAATTGACTAATAAAATTTCTACTGAGACTAGAGAATTTATGAAGAAAAGAAGGAATATAAAGATATACAAAAATGATGTATTAAAAAGAATTGAATATCTCGAATTTTGTAAAATGGTACGGAAAAGGGTTAAAAATGATATAAGAAAGTATAACTGTGAAATAGCAAGGAAAACTGTAGAAGAAAATAAAAGTCTCAAAAATGTTAAACAATATTTTAGCATTGGTAGGAAATTTATATCTGCAATAAGAAAAAAAGATGGAATTATTACTAAAAAGAGAGATGACATCATGAAATTGGTAGAAGATTTTTATCAAGAATTATATAGTAATAAAGAACAAGTACCTCCTATATATATTATATCTTCCAAATTGCCCAGAATTTTAAATGAAGAAGTGAGACATGCAATTAAGTGTATGAAGAAAGGAAAGGCTCCAGGAAATGATGGAATTATAATTGATATATTAAAAGAAGCAGGTGAAGAAATAGAAACAATTTTAGCAAAGTTATATACCAATTGTCTAAATGATAAAGATGTACCAGAAGATTGGAATGCAGTAATAATATTAATATTTAAAAAAGGTGATAAAGATATTAGAAATTACAGACCTATCAGCCTTTTATCAGTTTTATATAAAAATTTTACCAAAATAATTACAACTCGTCTACAGAGAACTTTGGATTTCCACCAACCAAGAGAACAAGCTGGATTTAAAAGTGGTTTTAGTACAATAGATCATATCCAGGTATTGAGAGAAGTCATAGAAAGGACAAACGAATATGAGTTGTCATTATGTTTTGGATTTGTAGATTATGAAAAGGCATTCGATTCTATACACATTTCTTCAGTCATTAAAGCATTGGATCATCAAGGTATAGATCCAGGATATTGTCATATTTTAAAGAATATTTATAAAAATGCAACAGCAACAATTAGATTACATAATGATACTGGAAAAATCAACATTGAGAAAGGTGTAAGACAAGGTGACTCCATATCTCCAAAACTCTTTACAGCAGTGCTGCAAGAAGTATTTGTGGATTAAAATGGGAAACTAAAGGAGTGAAAGTAAATGGAGAGTATTTAAGTCATTTAGATTTCGCAGATGATGTAGTTGTTTTTGCAAATAATGCTTCAGAGCTGTAGGAAATGCTGCAGGAGTTATCAGATGAAAGTAGAAAAGTAGGACTAAAGATAAATGTTAAAAAGACTAAAGTAATGTTTAATCGATTTGCTCAAAATATGAAAATAAAGATTGATTATGAAGAATTAGAAGAAGTTAACAGTTACAAATACCTTGGTCAGTTTATTAATACAGATGGAAACATAATGGAGGAAATTAATCATAGAATTAAACTTGGTTGGAGTGCTTTTGGTAGAAATAACTTGATACTAAAAGGAAATATGCCTATGTGTTTGAAAAGGATGGTTTTTAACAAATGTGTTTTACCAGTTCTTACTTATGGATCTGAGACTTGGACACTTAATAGAAGAGCAATACAGAGACTTCAGACCACTCAAAGGAGTATGGAGAGATGTATGTTGGGCGTAACAAGAAGAGATCGAAAACTCAATGTATGGGTAAGACAACAAACAGGTGTTACTGACCTTATTGAAAGAATTAAAAGATTGAAATGGAGTTGGGCTGGACATGTTGCTAGAAGAGATGATAATAGATGGACAATTGACAATTGAAATTTTAAACTGGATTCCAAGAAATTGTAAAAGACCCAGAAAGAGACCACATGTGAGATGGATGGATGAAATAAGAAAATGTGCAGGGGTGTAGTGGAGAAGAGAAGCTAAAGATCGGAGATGGATTAAACTTGGAGAGACCTTCATCCTGCAGTGGACTGATAATGGTTGATGATGATGATGATGATATATATATATATATATATGATAATGTCTCATACACCTTAATTCAATGTTCATTTCATTGGGAGCAATTCATGTTTTATGTTATTTGTCTAGGTATTTCCAATAGTAGTCATCATGACTGCATATTAATCAAACTATTTGAGATTTCTATTAAAATATATAATGTACATGGGTTGTATAATCCTTGAAAGTATTGTCAGATGGTACACAAATCAAGTATAGTAAACTGAACATTATATGGTATATGCTGTTTGTAAATTTTTGGTACCACTAATACTGGGTATGGAAGTCTATTAACTAACATAAACATCTATAGCTCTGATATGCATGAATAGCATATATGACTAGATAAGTTCTTTCTGTGAATAGTAATAATCAAAATAAGACTGATGTGGACAGAAAATGGTATTTAAGTACTTACAAGATTTCAATTTATTTAGGAGATATAATGAAATTGGTAATTAATTATATTATAAATATGTTAAGTTGGGTTTATTGTAAATAAAATGCTCAAGAAAAAAGATAAGTCAAAAGAAAATCCTGAAAAGAATGCAGTAATATCATAGTCAGATGATCACATTATTCAAGCAGGTAGAATTAAGGATGAATAAACGTCTTAATCAATAGAAAATGGACATAATTATATAGCCCAAAGGTTGGATACGAGTGATTAGAACAAATAATGGATGATCAGCAACTGGAAAAGATAGAAAGTGATGAAGAAATGAAAATACTAAATCAAATTGCAGAAGAGTAATCATATGAAATGGAATATAGATGATCCAAAGCAATTGGAACAAAATATAGAAAGTGAAAAAAGACAGACCGAGATAATAGATCAAAATATTGAAGACGAACCAAAGCAATTAGAGGAAAAGATAGAAAATAAACAACACTACAGCTTAAATTAGAAACAAATGAATAACATGATTGAGGATTTAAGTATAAAAATGGCCTAAGACAATTGGAGGAAGAGATAGAAATGAAACAAGAACGGATAAAAGTAATTAAGCAAATAGTAGATAAGCATGAAGATAAAATGATAAAAAAGTAAAGATGTGGGAAACAGAAATTGAACAAGAACAGACAGAAATAAAAGACTAAATGGCAAGTGCACATGTTGAATTAAAACAAAAGAAAGATATTGAACTAAAACTATTAAAAAATAGAATTTGAGCAAGAAAAATTTATAAAGTAGGCAGATACGTAAGTAAAAAAAATACTTTTTATTTTTATTTTAATAAATATATTTTGATATTCAGTCATTAGCCCAAGTCACTAGCTCATTGGAATAGCAGAGATTTATATTCATAAAAAAAAATTCTTATCTAAGAATAATTTAAAAAAAGAATAAAATAAGCCACTGCCAGTAATTAACATACAAACATTTATTTACGCACATATATATATATATAAAATTTAACATTATTATTTTAGTATGTTTATTTTAGATTTTAATTTTTATAATATTATAAGTTTACATTTTAATTAAGTTCGCACAGATTTGTTTAAAAATGTTGAGTATAGATCAGTTACATAGATTCCACGGTCAAAAACATTTCAAAATAAACATAAACGATCAAAATACAAAATCATTGATACCGTCAATTGCAGAGGGAAATTTATAAGTAACCCAATAGCAGTCATCATAAGATGCTTGCATTAACACCAATAACTTAAAAGACATCCGAATAAATACATTTTAGATACTCACCGTAAGGTATCAGTATTTACCGAATGTCTATATATATTTTGATCGAATATGAAAACCAAAAACATAATCAACCGGTAACGAACCCATGCAAGCGTCTATACCCAACTTAAATTTAATGCATCTTTATTTAGAGTGTCGAGTATGAATAGACTACATAGATTTACATTTGAAAAGAAAATATTCAATCCTTGTTTAACCTTAGGCCAAAGATTCGCAGTCAAACCAAACTTCAATCCATCTGATATATCGATGTGTTCAATATAATACGAATATGGCAGCACAATTAGGTTAAGAGAAGAAACTGCTTCTCGTCAGATAGGAATATTACATCTGACGATGAGAGCAATAAAAAAAACTCCATAGGAAGGAACTGCAGTCTCCGTCTTATAATTCCTCCCATAGGCAAAACGAGGGTGTGCGGCGTATAATAGCGATTCTGCCCATAGCGAGTCTTGTACTACATCTACTAATTACACCAATATATCCAATCCATTGACCTAATTCAACTACGAAACGAATAACCTAAGATTACCCTCCCCTAATATAACTTTACAAATCTATATAGCCATTCACGCCCGACTTAAGTTTAATATTTATATAACTAGTTTAATGAAAAACAGAAATCATAATAAAACTTAAAGAACAAATAAATAAATGGAAATGATTTTACAAAAGAAATACATTAAATAAAATAATAACTAATTAATAAATAATGTTGGTTAGATAGGATTCTATTTCTTAATTATTTTAAATACAGAAAGTTTTTAATTTAATGTTCATTAATTATAAAGTTCTTACGGTTTAAAACAGTTCATCTTTATCTGTTGCTTGCCATTTGAACATGAATTCCCATGCCATCCTAAAAAGATTGGTTGAGTTAGCCATTGTTTTTTTTTTATTTATTTATCCAGAGGTCTTTTAGTTTAGTTGGTCCTTAATGTAGAAAAAAACGATGTCATTTCTCTTTTTTTTAACAAAACTGAAGGGATTGAAGAGTGCGTCTTTTCAATCCCTTCTCCTTCAACTCCACCCTAACACATATCTGTCCACTCGTAATAACCAACTAATTCTTTTATTTTCAAACCTTTCCTTTTATAATAATTTTGTGGATTAACTCAACATTACATCATGATGGTGAAAACCTTTTCGTTGAGGTCAGATTTCCTGATGGATTTCTTTCATTTGCTAAAAGTTTCTATTGTTTTCGTAACTGACCGATGCTTATACATTTAAATGCCCAAAGGCTAGTTTACTAATTAAAATAATCATTTCCATTTTACAAAAGATTAATTAATTTGTTTTCAAACTTAAACATATATTTTTATCTCTAAATCTTTTCTGAAAATTTAGTTTTAAACTACTCTTTTTTTAATAAAGTTTTATTTTAATAATTATTTATCTGTGCGATTTTATATATATATATATACGAGTTTAAGATGATTTTTTTAATTTTCAATTTTGAATTCTTAAAAAACAAATTTTTTATTGGTGAACTTTTTTTTTTATGTTTACTAATAAAAAATAATGTAACGTACGTATGTGCCCGTTACACAAGATTTTCTTTCTTTTTTTGAATAGAATTTGATTAGCATATAAATTTTTGCTTTAAATGGTTTTAAAAATATTTATAATTTGCAATATTAAAATGTGTGAAAAATCTATATAATTATTTTTGAATGAGAACATAAAAAAATCAAGAGGCTAACACTAATAAAATATTACAGCATTGAAACATTTTTTAAACAAAAAGTAGTTTTTGATTAAACAAAATAAAATTTGGTTTTGTAAATATATTTTAAATTAATTAAATTATGTTTGTAAAGAAGTATTTAATTTATCATTTGAATAATGATAATTTAAATCAATTATAACAATAAATTTGATAAACTTTAAGATTTCAATTTAAGTATACATGTAGCAAGTGTTAAAGTAAAATTATAAATGGCACCAGTACAGCAAGAGAAATACTACTGAATTTGATATATTTTTAGGATATCCATTTAAATATATTTAACATATAAAAAAGTAAGTTTTAAAATATTATAGATACAGAAAAAAAAGTAGTGAATTTGGTATATTTCCCTTTAAATATCTTATGTAATAAAGTAAAATGTGGTCTCCATATTAAAATTCAAACTACAGAAATGAAGAGATATTAGTTTTTAGCAATCCAAGTAAAATTTTATTGAATAAATATATTTTAAATTATTTAAATGTCATTTACCATGTATTTAATTCCTCTCTTGTCTATATTAAAAAAATATTAAAATTTTATAGCCATTTTAAAAATTATCATATGATAAATATAAAATAATTTATTTTAAAATTGTTTATTGTATTTAATAAAATGTATATTTTTTTGCAATATAGCTGTTGATAATTATTTCATGTAAATATTATGAAAATATATTTTAATTACCAAACTTCCTATTAATGCAAAGGGAATAGTTAGAGAAAATGCAATTAGCAAGTAAAAATTTTATTTGCTATCCAATACATCAAAAATTGAGAATGGAATACACAAAAATATTTTAATTATCAATCTTTCTTCTAATGTAAGGATATAACTAGAATTTGAAAGTGGAATATATAAATATTTTAATTATCAAATTTTCTAATAACACTGATGGGACATGTAGAAAAATGGAGAGGATTAGCAATAATTTTTTTTATTTGTTATTCAATATATCAAAAATGAAATTTACATAATAAAACAAAAAAATATTGCTCAGAATATATCCTTACATAAATTAAAAATATATTTAAATAATCAATTGGATTCAATTCTTTTATACTTTTATTTTTATTACTAATATAAGCAAAGCTATATGCTGCCTTTGCTCATGCTAGTAAAATAAGACAATGTAATGTAGATGAGAATTAAGATATATTTAAAGACTATTTACATGAAATAATAATACGAGTTATGACTCATTATTAATTTATGTAAATGTTATTTAAATATATAATTATTAATTACATTACATTTTTTAAATTTAAAAACATCAGCAAAGTCATGGGTACAGCTAGACTCTATGTAATTCATTTATAAAATTATTTAGCTGATGCTCTCATCTTAAAAGTCTGCACTTTATTTTAAGTATGTTTTATTACAATTACTAGTTTATTTGTGGCCAATAAACCAGATGGCTATGAGCATTGATAATGATTAGTATTTAAAAATTCTGACACATTTTTATTGCATTGAATATGCTTGTTTTTTTTTTAGTATGCTTCATGATTGGCATTTGCTTTATGATGGTGATTAGTCTGATTTTATATTGCATTTAAATCTAATTATGAGTTTTGATTATTTATCATTATTAACTGCTGATTATATTAGCCATTTATTGGTTGGCTTCTTTTTTTGATTTACTAGTTTACTGATGACATGCCTGCTGAGAATGACTAACAGCATAAGGCATTATTTATACTTAGCAGATGATTGTATTTTTGATCAAATTAAAATGATGCACCATGTGAGACACATTGAACGTTATCACTATGATTAAGTTTCTACTTTGCTTAGTCTTAATTCCATTCCATTATAACATACATAAATTCAATAATTATGATTTATGGTATTAAAAAATACTAACAATTTACTTCAAAATATTTATAAATCATGTCAAGCAATTAATTATTTTATTCAAAATTTAAACTTATTTAGTGTGAATGATGTTTTCAAATGTACTTCATTATTAGCAAATGATGAATTTTCAAAGTGGTGTAACATATGTAGTTTATTCCAGCAGCTCAATATGTAGAACCATATCTTAATGATTAGCTCTTTACAATATATATATATATATATATATATATATTTTATGACAATGAAGTGTCAATAACTTACTTCAGATAATTTATAAATTAAAACATGTATTTGTAAAACTTATAAAATGGCACACAATAATATAGTGTGTGCACAAATATATATAAAATTTAAAGAAAAAGTAGAAAAACAGTCAAAAATTTTAGATATTTTCTACATTCACTGAGAATAATAATAAAGGGTTAAATAATTCTGAATTTAAAACAGAATTTTATTATAAGTATTTTTTTATAAAAAGGTCTAAATAAATAATATTCTGATTTTTAAAAACAAAACAAGCACGATTTATTTTTGAAAATCTTTTCATTAATGCTTCCTTATATTTCTATTATCCATTTTGAAATCTTTTTAATTAGTTAAACTGATAACATTTCTAAAATGTACCTTTTAATGAAGTGCTTTTGGAAGGAATAAAATTGGTTTTAATGAAGACAGACTTGAAAAATTAGTTTTTATCACCTCAAGAGTAAAAAGGATTAGACAGACTAAAATCAGTCAGCAATGTGTTTTTATCACCTCAAATGATTCTATAAAAGGGCTCATAAAAATATCAGTTCAGTTTGGTTTGTAGTTTTTGTAAAAACTGGCAAAAAAGTCTAGTTTTAATATTCAGAGAAACAGTGGACAAAAAGGCAGCTGCAGTTTGGATAGTAATTTTTTAAAGACAGTTCTTGTCTTAATATTTTTGTGAAGCAGTTGGATAGCAGAATTGGTGTTTGGAATTATAAAAAATTGCTCCCATGACGATATAGCTGAAGACAAGCCAGTAGATCCAGCAATGAGCAGTCTACTAGTTCTATATACTGAAGTTTGGATTCACTTAAAAACTGGCTCAATTTGAAATGTATCAATTAGCCTATACAAATGTTCTAGAAGTTTTCTGGCCTGAAGTTCATCAAGCCCTGAACAGAAAAAAAAATGCCAACATACCTGATTATACATTCCCAATGTTGACACTTGCCTGGATTGTGCCTGTTTTGATGATGTACCAAAAACCAGCTAACTCAAAAGAAACCCCAACTGAATGAAGTAGTTATATGTATGTTGATATATCTATATGCAAAGAAGCGCAGATGTTTATATAGCTGGTGAGTTAGTTTAAAATCCTTAAAATTATAAATCAATAACTTAAAGTAAAACAAATTAACAATTTGCTTCATTTAAATGTCTAAAAAGAGCAGTCCACAGAGCAAACAAATTTGCAGGGATTAAACATCTAGGAGTAAAAATTTAATTCATTGACTTTTTTCTTGAAAGAAAAAAAACTGATAACCAATTTAAAATTAATCTATATTACGTTTATAGACGTGTGAAATTTGTGGTTTTCAAATGGAATTATGAAATATATCTTTAATAATTTTATTTCGATAAATTCAAATGTGTTCATTTTATATTAACCACGTCTGTGTGCTGCCTGGTTTTAAATAAACACATATGTAAATCATCATGTAATAACACACAAGTTGTTTTGTGATTTTCAAAAATGTGATAATTTTTTCTATGTTAATCAAATTCAGAAGGCATTTATGTGTAGTATAATTCTACACAATATCATTTTTTATTATTAATAAACTTGTATTTAATTGTTAAAAATTGTATTTCATTTCTTGGTCACCATAAGTTATAGAGCTTGGGTTCCTCCTGGGCTGGGATTATGCATAATGGTCTGATAAATGAATGGGGGGTGTACATTCATGCTTTTTGGCATCCAGAGATGATCAATCATCCTGGTAGGTACAAAAGAGAATACCCTTTACAGCCCATGCACATTTTAGTTTAGTCTTAGAATTGTTTACAGTTGGCCAGTGCCATATTAAGTGGCCAGAGCATTGATGATGATCAGCATGTTTTAATATCCTGGTATTATTTAGATTTCTGATTCTTATGTATTCTAATAGATTAGTACTTAAGTTGGTATATCAAAATTAATGTTCAAATAATTGCCTAAGCTTGCAAAGGCTCAATAGTTAGCCTGGTCTAGAGAAGATCCATTTCAAATCCAGTCAGATTGACTGCTGATTTTATTGTATTATTTTGATTGATCATTCATAATGATGAATATTGAGTATTAATTTTATAACTGATAATGCTGGTTAATTATAATTGTTCTGAGTTAACTGATCTAACTGAAAACTGGGCTGATCTCTCAGATCTCTTGATCTTTGAATATATACAATTGCTTATGTCTGTGTGCTGTCTGCTTTTAACTAAACATATTGGAACATATACTGGAGTTGCATTTAGTAATTTTGTAAATCACAAATCTGTTATTTTTTGTGTTAATCAAAATCAGAAATCTTATATATATAGCTTAATTCTATAGACCTTAATATCATTTTTGTTATTAATAAACCTGTATTCAATTGTTAAAAATTGTATATCATCATTTCTTGTTCACCAGAACAGTTAGAGCTTGTGTTCCTCCTGACCTGGATTCTTACATAAGTCTGATATATGAATGGGAATGTACATTAGTACTTTTTGGCATTCAGAAATGATCAACCATTATCCTGATTCTCACAAGAGAATACTCTTTTAAAGTCCATGCACATTTTATTTGTTGTCTTAAAAATGTTTGCAGTTTGCCAGTGCCTTAATGGTACTAAGTGGTCAGAGCATTGATGATGATCAGGTTTTAATATCCTAACATTATTTAGATTTTTCATTCTTATATATTCTAATGGATTGGCATTTATGTTGGTGCATCCAAATTAATGTTTGAATAATTGCCCAAGCTGGCAAAGACTCAATAGTTAGCCTGGTCTACAGAAGACCTATTTCAAATCCAGTCACCAAATTGACTGTTGATTTTATTCTGATTTATTGCATTGACATATTTTTTGATCATTCATTATGATGAATGATATGAATATTACTTACTTTTATAATTGATAATGCTGGTTGGTGGTTAATTATACTTATAGTTGCGCTAAGGAGTTAACTGATATCTTCTGATCTAATTGAAAACTGGGCTGATCTCTAAGATTTCTTGATCTCATGCTCTTTTTGAATATATAAAATTGCTTATATAATTGTTGGATATTAATAATTACTTTATTTAAATTTTAAAATTTTGATGATTTGACAACTCCAGGTACAACCATCCAGATACCCCTATCCCATTACAAATGACTATCTGAAGGACAATGATGATCATGTACTGTGGCAATCATTATAGACAGCTGTCCAACATAAGGCTGATGATAATCACTTCAAAATTATCAACTTGATCTCAAACCAGAACAGAAAGAATAAAAAGTAGGTATTTGCAGATGATTATAAATTATAAAATAGTATTCATGTATATTTAGAGGTTCAAGTTTAGAGTTAAATAGGAAATCTATGATTTTGGAGATTGGATTGGGTGCTCGATTGTTGAAGTGTTTAGCCATACTTTCAGTTTTGATGATGGATGTTTTTGTCATTGGTTTGAGGATGCAATATTTTCTTGTACTTCCATGAGGTGTTATATCTTAGCTATTTGCTCCAACTAATTTTTTGTACTTTATACTGTTAATCACAGAGCAGTTACTATATTCCTGCCAAGATTCCAGCCTAACAAGCCAGATAGCTATTGATCATAAATACAAGTGATAGCAAGTTACGTGAATTTAACTTGTTTTTCATAAATGTACCTTTAAAGGTTTTTGCAATGATATATATATTGCAGAGGCTTTGACTATGTGGTGAAACTGAACTGAGATCAGACCCATGTAGCTATCTGGCTTGTTAGGCTGAGTTTGAAGACTTTACCGGTCTGAAAAATTCATGCTTGCAAACTGATGGAAACTGTTTGCATAAACACTTGGAGTCAGTGTTTAGATCTAGTTTCTAACTCTATCCTTCACTAATGATAGCAAATTAGCTTGAAATCAGCTGATCTGAGGGTGGGTAAACAAAAGAGATAGTGAATGCTGACCCTTTTGTCGTTTATGTAAACAAATTTACACTTGTTCGGTGTTTTTGGTAAAACGCCATCTATTGATTATATATATATAAAGTTGAAAGAAAAAGTAGCAATAAACAGACAAAATTTTTGATATTTTCTACATTCACAGAGAATAATCCTATAAGGGGTTAAATAATTCTGAATTTAAATAATTTTATTATGAAATAAATATTTTTTAAAATAAGGCCTAAATAAATAATTTTCTGATTTAAGCATTGTATTTATTTTTGAAATTTTTTTTATTAATGCTTGCTTACATTTCTATTATCTATTTTAAAATCTTTTTAATTAGCTAAACTGATAAAATTTCCAAAATATATCTTTAATTAAGTGTTTTTGAAGGGATTAAAAGTGGTTTTAATCAAAACAAATTGACAACAGTTGTGATTCTATCACCTCAAGAGTAAAAAGGATTACAGATTAAAAATATTCTACAATGTTTTATCACCTCAGGTGATTCTATAAAAGGGCTGATAAAATATCTGTTCAGTTTGGCTTGTAGTTTTTGTTAAGAGCTGTCCAGAATTCTAGTTTTAATATTTTGAGAATCAGTAGCCATAGGCCAGCTGCAAAGTTTGGAAGGTAATTTTAGTTCTTGTTTTAATATTTTTGTGAAGCAATTGGCTAGCAGAATTGGTGTTTGGAGTTATAAAAAATAGCTTCCATGATATAGCCAAGTCAAGCCAGTAGATGCAGCAGTGAGCAGTCTACTAGTTCTATATACTGGAGTTTTGATTCACTTGAAGACTGGGTCAACTTGAAAAGGATCAATTACCTGTACAAATGTTTTAAATATCAGTTTGTTGGCCTGAAGCTCATCAAGCCCTAGACAGAAGGTAAAATGCCAACATACCTGATTATACATTCCCAATGCTGACAATTGCCTAGATTATACCTATTTTGATGATGGACCAAAACCAGCTTGCCCAAGAGACACACCAGCTGAATGAAGTAGTTATACACATGCTGATATATCTATATGCAGAGAAGCACAGATAAATGTATATATAGTTGGTGAGTTAGTTTAAAATCATTAAAATGACTTTTAAAATTATAACTTAATAACTTAAAGTAAAAAAAAATCAATAATTTTCTTAATTTAAATAATTAAAAGAAAGGAGGAGTCCACAGATGATTATATATATATATTATTAACATTTTTTTTACTACTTCCTTAAAAAAATATTTTAAAAATACTAGGAAACAAATTTGATAAGATTAAAATCTAGGAGAAAATATTTAATTTATTTACTTTAAAAAAACAAACAAACTGATAAGCAATTTAAAATCATATCTATATTTTGTTTATACACACGTATGTGTGAAATTGATGTATGTTTTCCAAATGGAATTAATTAGAAATAATACATTATTATGACAAATTAAAATATAATATAAATGTCAATGCGTGCATATACATGCACACCATATGTTAAATCAAGAAATAATTACAATTATAAAATAAATTTATTTAGATGCAAATGAAATATATGAAGACTTCTGTACGCACACACATGTATGTTAAATATATTATTGAAATATGTCAGATAATGTCATTTGTTATTCAATTGTACTGCACTCAGTATGTGTGTGTATATATATATCAAATGCTTGTCAAATAAATACCTAAATTTTAATAATTTTTTTATTGTTGGTATTTTATCTCATTTAAAAGTGATAGCTAAAAAATGTTTATTTTATGGCAAGTCAATTATGTTCAGTTAATTGTATTCCAAATAGACATGTGTGTTAGATACACACTTATATGTAAAATTTTAATCATTTTTTTTATTAAATGTCAGCTCAAACTTATTCAATTTATGTCAAACCACATGCCTGTGTCCTGAGTGGTTTTAAACAAAACCTAATGTATCAACCATGTAATTCATAATATAACTTGAATTATGTATTAATCACATATATGCAAATCACAATGTGATACTTTGTAATTATTGTATGTTAATCAAAAGCAAAAGGCTTAATTGATATGCATAGCCTTATTGTAGGCCTTAACATCATTTTTTATTGTTAATAAACTTGTGTTCAATTATGAAAATTATTCGTGATTCTAAATATTTTTAGAATATCTGTTTCCATTATCTTAGTCAGATACAGTAATAGAGCTTGTTCTTCTGAGCTAGATTTTAGTATAATGGCAGAGTAAATGTATGGGGATATATTGTTAGTGTATGGGCATCGAGATTATGATTATAATGGTGCTTGATTTATCCTGGAATGGTGCTAAGATTATATTCTTTAAAGCCTATGCATTATATTTTATTTTAGACTTTATTAGAAATGAAGTTTATAGTGGGCCAGAGTATTGATGATGATTAGCACATTTTAATATCCCAGCATTATTTAGATTTTCTGTTTATTTTTTCTGATGGATTAGCACTTAAGTGTAGCATCCAAATTAATGATTTCAATAATCTACGCAAGCGGGCAATGGCTCAATATTTAACCTGGTCTAGAGAAGACTCATTTCCAATCCAGTCACCAGATTGACTGTTGATTTATATTCTTTATTGTAGATTTATTTTAATGATATTCTCATCAATGATGTTGATGGATGACTTTTTACTTATTTCTAATGCTTGTTGATTTATAATTATACTTAGTTGCTATGATGAGTAGCTGGCAGGTCTCGGAGATTTTATGAGCTCATGCTCTCTTTGAATATATAAAATTATTTACTTATATTTATGATTATTATACATTGCTTTAATAATTAATTTTAGATTTTGTTTATTTGTGGGATGGTGATGATATGTTCCATCACCCTGGATCAAATCCCAGGATTCCATCCTGTTACAATATATATATTGTAATGATATATAAATATGTCGTTACATTAATTTAAAATAAAAACTTAAAAGTTCGCAAATAAAAGTAAAAAACTAAACGCTAAAATTAAAACGTTTGTTAAACGTATATACATTCGCACAGATGCTAAACTTTAAAAATATTTTTTTCATAAACAAAAAAAAAGTATTTGAACGTATTTTTTTTAATAAAAAGATACAAGATTGAAATATAAAAATATTTTAATAAAAAAATAACGTAAGTTAAAATAAAAACAGGTATTAATTAATTCCTGTAATCTATAAATGGAAATGATTGTTTATTAATTATCTAAAAGCTGTTTAATTAAAAAGTCAGATGAAAAGTTAGATAAGAGGGTACAAAGAAATTAAATGACCAATGCAAACACCAGAAATTCAGCACGGACCGTAACTGAAACACCAGAGGATTAGTGACGTATTGCCGATTGAATCCTATGATCAAATGATAAGAGGCTAAGAAAAATATAAAAGCAAAATGATTATTATAATTGTTATCTTAGAGCTGACTATGAATAGATCATTATAACTAGCTATATTGCAGATTTTCACGATGTGGAAGTCTGCAATAAATTTAATTTTCCGGACAACCAGCTGAGGCCTCTGGATGACAGTTCCTGACCAAATGCATGGCAAGTTGCAGTTTCATTTCAAAGAAGGACAAAATCTACTAAAGTGATCACGAAGATGGACTTCTCAATCTATTAAATCCGTAAAGTATGAACTATTGTATCTATCTAATAACTTTCCTAAAATTGCAAGTAATTAATAACTGAAAATAAGAACTCTTATCTGACTTAAAGAATGCAAATTCAATTATTGATATTTTTTTTATGTAGATGTTTAAGCAATCATTTCCAGTTCATTTTTTTTGTGTGTATTATATTTTAACTAAAATGTATTAAATTTAAAGTTGTTTATAGACGCTTGCATGGATTCGTTTGCGGTTAATTATATTTTGGTTTTCATATTTGATCAAAATATATAGACATTCGATAAATAATGATACCTTACGGTGAGTATCTAAAATGTATTTATTCGGATGTCTTTTAAGTTATTGGTGACAACGCAAGTATCTTATGGTGAATACTATTGGGTTACTTATAAGTTTCCCTCTGCGATTGTCGGTATCAATAATTTTGTATTTTGATCGTTTATGTTTATTTTGAAATGTTTTTGACCGTGGAATCTATGTAATCGATCTATACCCAACATTGTTAAACTCATTTGTGCGAACATATATAAATGTTAAAATTAAGTCGGGCGTGAATGACTATATAGTTTTGTAAAGTTGTATTAAGGGAGGGTAATCTTAGGTTATTCATTTCGTAGTTGAATTGGTTCAATGGATTGGATATATTTGTGTAATTAGTAGATGTAGTATGAGGTCCGCTACGGGCAGGATTATAGATATACACCACACACCCTCTGTTTGCCTATGGATGGGTTTGTAAGTCGGCAGAAGACCGCAGTCCATTCCTATGGAGTTTTTAGTTTATTGATCTACTTGCCAACAGATGTCACATTCCTGTTGGTGGAGAGTCAATATCTTCTCTATTTCTACTTATTGTTCAGATGCACATTCCTGACAATATAGTATTTTGTGTTGTCGTATCATGCTACATTGAATACATGAATGTATCAGATGGATTGGCGCCAGTTGATTGCGAAATTTGTTGCCTAAGGTTAAATCAGGGAAGAATATTTTCCTTTCAAATGCAGACCTATGTAGTCCATTCATACTCGACCCTCTAAATAAATAGTAAACTCATTATGTGAAATCTACTTAAATTTAGAATTAAAGATCAATATAAAATTATAAACGTTAAATTTATTCCTCAAATTTTAAATATTATTTTATATGTGCGTAAATAAATCTTTTTATGTGTTAATTTCTGGCAGTGGCTTTTATTCTCTTATATTTAAGATATACAATTTATATTTTATTATCTCTGCATCTCCGCTGAGCTAGTGACTTGGGCTAACGATCTAAATATGTAAATAAAGTGGAATCCTAACAGCGCATATCTGCCTACTTTATAAATTTTTCTAGGCTCAAATGCCTAGATGGCGCCCTTTGGTAGTGCGTTGCGATCTCCCACTTCGTTTGGATCGTTATAATATATATATATATATATAAATTTTATGTCAATGAAAACTGTCAATTTATTTTACATTATTTATAAATTAAAACAAGTATTTGTAAAACTTATAAAATGAATAATAAAATGACTGTCTTAATGTTTACAAATATTTATTTCACATAGTGAAAAGTAATTAAAAATGTCTGAAAACTTTTATTGCATAATGAATAAAAGCTGTATAAAATAAAAATATCCAATAAGATTCATCATATATAATATGAGTCAGATCCAAAGAAATCTTTGAGGTACATCGGGATTTTCTGAAATATTTTGAATTTCACGTAAGCCCTAGGGAGAAAAAAAAGACAAAAGTTACTTATTCAATAGCATTTTAAATTTATCTTGTGTGTATGTATATATATATGAAAAACAAAACAAGTTTTATATACCAAGCATTTATGCAAAACGTTTCTATCAGTTTGCAAGCATGAATTTTTTAGACACCTAAATGTCTTCAAACTCAGCCTATCAAACTAGATAGCTATGTGGGTCTGATAACAGTTCAGTTTCTCCACATAATCAAAGCTTCTGCAATCTATATCATTGCAAGAAAACTTTAAAGGTACATTTAAGAAAAACAAAACAAGTTTTATATACGTAAAAACCTGCTATCGCTTGTATTAATGATCAATAGATGGAGCTTTACCAAGACCTCTAAACAAGCGTATTTGTTTACATAAACATCAGAGTCAATATTCACTGTCTCTTTCATTTTGCTCCACCCTCAGATCAGCTGATTTCAAGCTGATTTGCTCTCATCAGTGAAGGGATAGGAGTTAGAAACTAAACCTAAATATTAACTCCAAGCATTTATGCAAAACGTTTCTATCAGTTTGCAAGCATGAATTTTTTAGACACCTAAATGTCTTCCAACTCAGCCTATCAAACTAGATAGCTATGTGGGTCTGATAACAGTTCAGTTTCTCCACATAATCAAAGCTTCTGCAATCTATATCATTGCAAGAAAACTTTAAAGGTACATTTATGAAAAACAAAACAAGTTTTATATATGTAAAAACCTGCTATCGCTTGTATTAATGATCAATAGATGGAGTTTTACCAAGACCTCAAAACAAGCGTATTTGTTTACATAAACATCAGAGTCAATATTCACTGTCTCTTTCATTTTGCTCCACCCTCAGATCAGCTGATTTCAAGCTGATTTGCTCTCATCAGTGAAGGGATAGGAGTTAGAAAATAAACCTAAATATTAACTCCAAGCATTTATGCAAAACGTTTCTATCAGTTTGCAAGCATGAATTTTTTAGACACCTAAATGTCTTCAAACTCACCCTATCAAACTAGATAGCTATGTGGGTCTGATAACAGTTCAGTTTCTCCACATAATCAAAGCTTCTGCAATCTATATCATTGCAAGAAAACTTTAAAGGTACATTTATGAAAAACAAAACAAGTTTTATATACGTAAAAACCTGCTATCGCTTGTATTAATGATCAATAGATGGAGCTATACCAAGACCTCCAAACAAGTGTATTTGTTTACATAAATGTCAGAGTTAATATTCACTGTCTCTTTCATTTTGCTCCATCCTCAGATCAGCTGATTTCAAGCTGATTTGCTCTCATCAGTGAACGGATAGGAGTTAGAAACTAAACCTAAATATTAACTCCAAGCATTTATGCAAAACATTTCTATCAGTTTGCAAGCAATGATATAGATTGCAGAAGCTTTGATTATGTGGAGAAACTGAACTGTTATCAGACCCACATAGCTATCTAGTTTGATAGGCTGAGTTTGAAGACATTTAGGTGTCTAAAAAATTCATGCTTGCAAACTGATAGAAATGTTTTGCATAAATGCTTGGAGTTAATATTTAGGTTTAGTTTGTAACTCCTATCCCTTCACTGATGAGAGCAAATCAGCTTGAAATCAGCTGATCTGAGGATGGAGCAAAATGAAAGAGACAGTGAATATTGACTCTGACATTTATGTAAACAAATATGCTTGTTTGGAGGTCTTGGTAAAGCTCCATCTATTGATTATATATATATATATACACACACAAAGTCTGCTAATAGCTCTAAACAAGCTTTTTTATTTTACCAATAAATGCAGCAAGAGAATGCTTTCAAAATATCTATCTAGAATTATCCCCACCCCCAAACTGGTTTCGAGCCAATGGCTATCATCAGTGAGGAGCTAGAACATCCAGACAGCAGATCCAAAATACAAACTCAAACCCAACATTTATCTAATACTTAACTATTAAGCAGAAAATCTGAAATTTATAATATATTTACAATATTTACAGATTTAAGTGATGATGGCTATACTCCACCTGCTACTATCTAATGGGGTATAGCTACTAATTCTGTTGAAGGGAGTGATTGTACATCCCTTAAAAATTTCTGCCCACTTTCAGGTGTATTTGACAGCTTACATCATGAGTAGGTATGCAATTCTTCTGGCTGTATTTACTGCTTATTCTAGAGTTGACTTTGATTCTGGTAGCTTCCAGTTCTAATTGTGAACTTGCCTGACATTGTTAACCTAGCTTAAATAGCTAGTGTGGAGAATAATCACTGCTGTTTAGGTTAGCAGGAGATTGCTTCCACCATATAGGAGAACCAGGCTACTGTTATTCAGCTTCAACAGTTGTTTTCTGGAGAACACATACTGTCTTTCAGATTTGCCATTCTTTAGCTCACCTTCAAAAAAGATAACTATTTATTGCCAGATTCCCAACTTTGATGAAAACATTTGGATTTAGTGAACATTATTGCCTATTGCCGGTCTTACCATTGGCAGTACATTCTCTTTATCTATACACATTGATTAGCATCCATATATGTTCAATCTGATTGTGATAATAAAAGAATCTGGACTAGTCCATTATTTGAAAGCAAGGTGAGATATGACATTCTCTCCCTCTGTCTAAAATTAGCCCTGGAAAACATAGTCATACAGGTGTGTTGGAAGACATTTTCCTATGCTTTGTTGCTTCTGACTGGTTCTCAGTAGGTCCACTGTTGTCATTGTTTGGAATTTTTGAAACAGGAGGTTCATTTCAGCTGAGTGATGATGTATGATTTAAACTAATTTGGTTTCTGTTACAATGTTGTCTATCAGCCATTTGAACCACTACTGTTTGAAGCCCTTTAAGTTCAATCATCAGTGCTGCAATCCATTTGGTGGTTCCATTATACATTGAACATAGAATGTGGGGGGTTATTTGCAGTTTAGTACTGTAATTTTCTTTTTTTCCTTAGTAGAACTAGACCTGAAAATCCCTATTAGATAGTTCTGCTTGTGTTTTTCCAATGATTGTGCTCTGTGTGGAATGCTGTACTAACAGAATCCTGGAAATATGGTTTTCCAACTTCCTGTATCCATCTTTGTTAGCATTTTTTGTCTCTTAAACTAGTACCTCAGCCTGACTATTGCTATCAGGATAGAATGGTGAGATGAACACTAGTTCAATACTATTATTGGCACAAAATTTTTTGAATGCCGTTGATGTAAAGGAAGTGTCATTGTCTAAAACTAGTTTTAGGTAGGCCATATATAGTAAATAGTCTCCTAAAAGTTTTTACTAGTTTCAGTGAAGTGGAGTGATGGAACTTCCACTACTTCCAGCCACAAAGGAGTAAGAATCAATTACTATAATTAAGTTTCCTCTCCATGGATCTGCATGGTCCAGATGAATTCTGGTCCAGTGGTCATCTTCAGGTTTAGGCCAATGAATTGTTTTGTTCTTTGCTGGATTGTTTTGGCTCATCTTGCAATGCCAGCAATATGGACCTTAGACTCAATGTCAAGAGTTCAAAGTAGGCTACCACATTGATCTTGCTATCATCTTCATTCCAACAATCTCTGGATGTCCATTATGTAACAGGTTGAGCATCTGGAATTGTCCACTTGGACGAATCACTTCTCTTGATCACCAGATAATGCAACCATTTTCAATTGAGAGTTCTAGCCTACATGTCCAGTACGCTAGATGCTACACATTAAGTACTGTGTTTGATCAACTTTCTTGGATTCATTTTCGTAACCTTTAAAATCCAGGGTCATTAGTGGCCCATTCGCCACTGACTTTTTTGCCAAGTGATATCTTTAATTCTAAGTCTATCATGTTAATTGATTGACATTTTGTCTTTACATTGTCTGCAGCCTCTGCAGGCTTTTGACTTAAGGCATCTATATGGGAGATATGTTTGCCCTCAATGTACTTCAGTGTAAAAATATAGCTTGATAAAAAATTAAACCACCTAAGGATTTGTGGAGAGGTATGCTGAGGGATTCATTTATAAGAAGTAAAGATACCCAATAGGATTCTGTGATCAGTTTGTACTATTAATGATCTACCATGTAGTCATGAAATTTTTTGATGCCATTAATGAAGTCTAAGGCCTCTATCAATCCGAGCAGTTTTTCTTAGCTTTTGAGACACTTTGATGTAAATGCAATAGAACAATATGTCATATCATCATTTCTATGAGACAACACAGCATCTATTTCCATTGGTGATGCAACAGAAGTTAGTACAAGTTCTTTTTAAGAATCAAAGTGTGCCAATACTATTGTGTCTGATTTTAGGTTTTTGAAGGCTCTATCATACTTATTGCCCTCTTCCAGACTACATTTTTTGTTCAGTAGTTCTGTATAGTGGTTCAGCCACCTCCGTTTCATGACATAAAAAACTCAATTAAGTTCAAAAAAGACTAGTTCTTTTTTGTTCCTTGGTATTTTTGCTTCATTAATTGCCATAATTTATTTTTTTCTAAAATGAATGCCACTTGCATCTATACTAAATTCCAGAAATATAATTTCTTTAGCTTCAAATATGCATTTGTCCAAGTTTATTTTAATGCCTGAGGCCTTGAACTTGCTAGGCATTTCTTAGTGAGCTCCAGAACTATTCTGGAGTTTGTGCCACTAATAAAAAATCATCAAATTAATGTAGGGTGTCCTCTATTCCAGCAACCAGCTGATCCAAGACTCTCAGAGATATTGCTGGGATGACCAATATACCAAAAAGCAACTAGTTTATTTTGAATGTCTTTATACATGATTATCAACAATGCTCTTGCAGCCTGATCAACTGGTAGCTGCAAATACGCATGTTTCAAATCACATTTTTTTAAAAAAATCTTCCACCTGACAGTATGGAAAGGATCTCCTTAACATAGTTATCAGATGCCAGTGCTTTATTAATTATGCATTGATAATCCACACAAGTCCGCACATCACTATTTTCTTGGATGATTGGGACAATTGAAATGGCTCACGCTCAGTATCATATGGGTTCAATAAGCCCTGCTGCCTGCCACCTTTCAAGATCAGATTCTACTTTGGCTCTCAAAATCAGTGGCAGTGAACTGCAACAGCAATTGATTGGTTTTACCTTTTCATTCAGTGGATACTGGACTTTGTGTTCTAAGTATAGACTCAAGAGTTTTATCAAATAATTCAGGGTAATCACTTTTTAATTTACTTATAGTTGTGAGCTGGTTCACTTTTGTCACTACAAACTGTTTAAGTGACTGAACCAGTCAAATTAATAAATTGCTATATTTACATGATGCTACAAGCAGCAGTAGATATATTGCACTCTAACTCTGACTCTTATTTGTCGCAAGAGTGTTATGATTATCCTGGTAATCCATTATTAATTTGCTACTAGAATGCAGCTGAAAATTATTGTTTTTATAATGATAAACCAGGTCTTCTTTGACACTATGGACATTGTAGACCTTGCATCCAGTTCCACTGTGATTGGCATATTAATAACTGTCCTTGAAACCAGAGTCTCTATTTTTCACATTTACAGAAGCAATGTTTTTTGACTTTAGAGTGCCAAGTTCTTGTGTGACCGATACCTTGCAACATGTACACATAGTATAGTGGTGTGGACATTCTATATATGCAGTTCATTATATATGTAACAATGTTTTTTAATCATTGATTTATTTGAGCTATTAGCTGGATTCTTGACCAAACCAGGAATACGTTCAATACTTTGAATACTATAATTTATTTTTTTCAATGGCTTTGCTTGACTAGCTGTTGATTCTGATAATATGGCTTGAGACAAAGCTCATTCAAACTTTATGTCAGGATCCATTAGCAGCTTGTCAAATATTATGATAGTTTATTCCACAGATAAAACAATCTCAAAGAGCTTCATTAAGGAAGTCCTTAAAATCGCATTTTAATACTAATGAATGAATTTTAACAGCAAAATCTCTAGCCTTTTCTCCTTCCTCTTGTCACAAAGATTGAAATAATATTTCTGCATTATCGGTAAGGGTTTAGTAGTAAAAACATTGATTAGAAGAGATAATACCTTGTCAAAATCTAGGTTAGCCAGTAACTGATATTGCTTGCGATTTAATGACCTCATTAGTCTGGGATCTGATTATTGACATAAGCATGACTAATTTCAACTCAGACCTTATGATCTGATTAGCCTGTAAATAAGATTATTTGATCTTTATAGCTAGGCCAATTCACTGAAATGAATGCTTCAGTTGACCCAATATTAGCCATTTTGTTATTTTTCTCCTCTTTATATCTTCAGAAAAAAAATTCTTTTATGTGAATCATCACTCGAAATGATCTTTTAATGTTCATTCGATGAGCTACTATATGCATAACTGTCAATTTTTGATAAAGACAAAATCTATCAACCTACTAGGGGGAATTTGTCTTTATTACTAGAGTAATCACTTGATGTTACAAAATTTTATTGACATGCCAATAATGTTGGCAGTCATTTTTTCTGAATGATGATAAAATCTAATTCCAGTTGTGGGAAAGAAATTTTAATTTTATCATACTGCACCAAATCTGATGTTTAGTCATGATTGTACATATAAACACAAATGAGTATAGCTGTTTTAATAATATACTTATTAGTAATATATAGATACAAACATACACTCATGTTTATATATTGGAGTATTTCCACCATCTAGTAGTATTAAGTATAGAATGACTTTAGAAAAATTTAACAAGAGTTTCAAAGTACATTCAATTGTAACAATTGAATGTAATTTGAAACTAACAATTGAATGTACTTTGAAATTTTAAATAAAGTTAAATTTTTCTAGACATTGAAAACTCAATACTATTAGATGATGGAAATAGTCCAATATATAAATACAAGTCACAACTTTCAAAAAAACATACACTTGATTTATCAGATTTAAGTTATAATAGCTATCTATACTTTGCCTGCTACTGTGTTGCGGAGTATAACTAATAGTTCTAATGTGAATTGGTGGAGAAGGGAATGTAGGAAGTTCTCTTGTTTCTCCTCGCTCCAAAACATTTTGAATAAAGTACGGTGGTACTCTTCCAAAATTTATTGGTTTGAACTTTAAAGACCACCATCAATCTTTGGCCATGGATTTTAAATGTTGATTAGCAATGGCTATTGGTTCATCATCACTGAATGAGTAAAGCATGAACATCTCCTTCAGACTCTCTACATGCTCCTATGGACTCTCCCTGGGTTAATCATGGAATATCTGTATTTGGATAAATCATGCGGTGAAGGGTGACTCTTGGTGATTGACCAGTTGCTCTAGTTTTAGTTTTAATACCCTTAACTGCAGTGTCTGGCAGTACATTTTCCTCTGGTTCAACCAGTTTAATTCTTGGTTGTTCTTTTTGATCTGGCTTATTAATTTAATTTAGTTCTTCTCTTTTTTCTTCAGGGTCTCCTCTCTCCTTCTTTCCCATGCCTGGTTTCCTGCCTATCTTTGATATCTTTTCTGAGTTATTTTATTTCATATAATAATTGTCTCATCAACATTAGGATAGCTTGGTTGAACTCATTCCATTTCTGTAGTTCCTCCAGTTGATATAGTAATTCCTCCAGGACTTTTAGCAATATTTCAGGATCTGATGACCCCATTGGGTCTTCCAACTGTAAAGTGGTCTGTGATACTCCATCACTCACATCTTCATGCTCTTGTCTATCCTTTTTCTCATCCATTTCATTATTAAAGTTTTTTTTCACTTTGATGACTGATCTAAAAAAAATTCTACTGAGATATATATTTATATTATACTATTCTTCATTCATAAACACCCTCCCCACCTTTTAAAGATCATCTCCCATCTAACCAGCCACTGCTTCCCCACTTTCTATATGTCTCCCTCAACTATCACTTTGCTGATACCCTAACTTCCACTTGCTAAAAAAATTTGTTTACTTAAACATTTTATTCAATATTTATCCCTATGATCCTAATCTCTTATCCATTTCTTGATTTGGTTTCTCCTTGGTCACACCCATACATCTGAAACCCCCCCCTCATAGTCTGGTTAATATATATTCAATATTTATACATGACATCATTAAATAAAAAAAAAATTGTTCTCAATACCATTTATCTGTGTTCGAATTCTCCACTTCCAACACTTTTGGCATTTGACTCACTACTGGTTGGCAAAATTTCTTTTATAAGGGCGCCAGCCAACACACATTGATCAATGATTTAGACTAATTTTAAACACTTTTTACATATGTTTGAATAACAACCACTGAAATAAAAAAAATTTTTTTTAGTGGAAAAACATCTCTACACTTCTTATCTGTAGCATAGACAGATATATTCATTTCAAGTATTACATTGAAGAAGAAAATTTACATCTACTCTGTACATAAGACTATAGTACATGGGTCTAACTTTTTTGTAAACACAAGAAAACAAAATTTTATATTTAACAGTAGCTGGGTTTGAATATGAGTACTAAAGGAAGTAAAAGGCAATAATGAGTATAAAAGAGTGTTTATTGCGATTGTTATTATGGATTGAATTAATAGATGCGAGAAAATTTATATATATACATTCAAACCCTGTTACAAAAGAGTATCAGTGAAATACATTAACCATTTAAAGGCATGAACATATACATATGTTTATTACACATGTTGTGATGTTGCATAGAATTAATTTCCTACAGATTTGTATGTGAAGATGAAGAGAAGTGGTTATGTGCAGAGTTGTATTTTTATTATTTTGTTTTATATATTTTATTGTTTATTAATATCATAAGTTATAGTTATTTAAATAATGTCATTAGTAGTGCATGTTTCTTAATGAAAGCAAATTAAAATATAAGGCTGGAGAGTAATAAAAGGAATGGCAAATTGTGCCAAGGGCAATTTCTGTTAATGACACTTGTCATCGGAATTCAAAGAACTGGCCAATTTAGTATTTTGGAACAATGGAAGCTAAAACCATTCCTGAGAAATGGTCATCGGCGTATGGATAGAAACAAAAAGTGAGGTGAAAAAGAGTTAAAAGAAAATAACTATATATTTTTTTTGATTTAGTAGTGATTGAGAAAAGTGACCATTAGAGAGAAAGAAGCATGGAAATTAAATTTTCATAAACTGATTGGATTAATTAATAAAAATTAATAAGAATGGATCCCATTAAAATGATGGGGTAGAAGAATCATGTGGATTCGTTGAACCAGCCAGTATATAGCTGTTCTGACCTGCCTACTATGATGATCTTAGTTTATGGAGATTTTGGCATCTATTTCAAGCAAGTGAAGTGATTGCAGAGTTCCAAACAACAAGAACATTCATGCCTTCAATTTTGAATCATCTACCTAACACCTCTACAACAGATTATCTTGTGTAAAGGTTTAAAATCTTTCATCTTTCAGACTGACAACTCTCACTAAAACAATCACCATTGTAATATTGTAAGCTTACAAATCATCAGTCTTAACCATGTGTCGCAGTCGATCTTAGCCCAAGATCGAGCTTCACTGTTCTACCACTTAACCCACATTTCATCCTATTTTTTCGTCACATGTATATAAACTATACGTATATTTCTGAAAAGCGTCTATAAAAATTTATAAATATAAATCTCAAATAAAAATTTTCTTTAATTTTAAATATTAACTTTTATGGATGTGACTCAGATATATACATATATTAACAGAGCTTTTATATAGATAAAAGCACAAGCAAATCTTGTAAATAATTTTGAATTTTTTTTCTTAACTATATGTTATTTATTTTATAATTTTCTTCATATAAGTACATAAATATTCAAGATGGAAGATGCAGTCGTTAACTGTCCAAGAGTAATTAAAAAGGTGGGATTCATGTTTTAAAAGGAATTTTTTAATTAAAGTTATTGAAAGTAAAATTTAAAACAAAGCTAATTGATTTTAGTTAGCTGTTAGCATTTTATCAAATTTATTTCCAATCTGGAAATTGATTTGAATTCATTTTTGGACAGTTATCTAACAATTGTATCTCCACTAACAATACAGAAAATATTTCTGTAGATTAAAGATTGATTAAGAGTTAAGTTTAATTAAAAACATTCTTTGAATAACTGAAAACTGATATAAATAGGTCCAAAAATCTATTGTGTCAGAGTTCGGTCAATAGTCGCTAACCGACTTCAAGTCTTTTTGATTTTTAAAAATGGGTTTTGGGTAGTGACATAAGCCACCTTTCCCTACATCTTCAGCCTTACTTTGCTATGCAGAGATGTAGCCTCCACCAATCAAAGAATGCCGCCTGCCACAGAAAACTTGTGCCTACTTCATCCCATAGAATCATAAGGTAACAATACTATAGTCACTGTCATTGCCTTACCTGAAGTCTAACTCTTAAATCTTTAAAATTACTCTTTTCTTTATGTTAAACCTCTTTTGAAATCGCTAATCAGCGAGCATGTTAAATTATTTTCTTTATATCGATTCTGTTCTACCAAATTAATACTACTATAAAATATTTCATCCAACTCATGCTTCTTACTTTTTTTATAATTTAGTGCGGTTATAATTGATTTTAAATGATATTTTTATATTTTTCGCTAAACTTTTATTTGTAAATGCCAATCAAACCCAGTCTTACGAACTTAGAAGGGGGATGGATTAATGAGTTATTATTATTTATATCTAAATAGCTCGTAAGACTGAGTTTGTAATTTTAAATGAATACATGCTTTTAAAAAAATATTTGATCATAAATTTATACAATCTGGGGTGAATATTGATGTCCGTTAATTTCGTTATTAATCATCATCGCCAAAAGGCTGGTGACTTAAATCTATTTTATTGTTCACACTTTTAAGTGCATACATTTTTTTTTTAATATGTTAAACAAAATATTGATTCAAGAAGGGGGAGCAATGACTTTATCTTACATGGGTCATTATTTTAGCATACCCTTAGGTATTTGTTAAACTACTTAAAGCTTTATATTTAGTCTTTAAATCCAATGATTTTACATTATTATAATAGCATTACTGGCATAAGTTGAATTATTAATAAGCCACATAGGGCTTTGATCTGATTCGCCTATACTTCATTCCAGAGAGTCAAGATCGTCTTCATTCTTCTCCTCCAAGTACATATTTATATACAGCTTTGAGTCACCTGTATCTCATTCCAGGGATCCAAAGCCTTCTGTCATTTATTGTTCTTGTTCATAATAGGAGTCTAAGTCTACCTCCTGGAACAAGCCGGTTAGTGTAGTTGAAGCTCTGCATGGACTCACCAGATCCATAGTAACTTCCTACCAACCTTTCCTTTGGTATTCTCAGCATGAAGCTGACGTACCATCTTATAATCGAAGAATGACCTTTTCTTGGCCAAAGCTGCCATTTTTTCTCTCTCTCTGACATAATGCTAGCACCGCAATTTCTTATAGTTAGTTTTCTAGCCTATTTAACAAAATAAACTGTAATGATGTGCAATAATGAAATGTTTTTCTCTTTGTAATATTTTTAGTTGGAGTTTAAATCTAACCTCTCATGAAGCTACCCTCCCCTTTATTGAATAAGCCATTCCCCATATTTATAGAGTTTCACTATATTCTATCGTTAAATGTCGAAAATGTAAAATAAATAATGTTTTTAGTCTATTTACTGATCAAAATGTATCCTTATTTTTATTGTTACAAATAAAGTCGAGAAATAAAAACAAACTTATGTATGAAATGCCAAGGGCATCCTACTAAAATCATATAATCAGCGAAACTATCGTATCTTAATATGCATTATTCTTAATGTATAAACGTCCACCAAAACATCCGTTTTGTAATGTGAATTAAAATCCTATTTTTAAATATACATTCAGTATTGTAACCACTGCACTAAATTGATATTTGTTAAAAGAAAATTGTATCAAGTTTGTAAACTGTTTGTAATGAAAACAAAGTTTTAAATGCGTGAAGTTGATTATACATATATAAAATCTTGAATTTTTGTCAAAATAAATATTTATATATTTTAAACTTAATCCAGTTATTCGAATGTCCTCAATAATATTTATATTTATGTATGCTTTTAACTTATATCTTGGGTTCAATCTCATCATCATCAGCTGAGTTCTCATGCAAAACAATGTAGCACTGGGCCGGGATAGAATGAATTTATGTGGTATCACCGTAAGTGTTGTCCACAGTGTTATAGATTTGGGGAATGGGCAAATAGGTTAGAATTCATGATTGCTCCTGACCTGTGTACCTAGGGCATGATTGGATTTGGGGTACTTTTGCTCAGATTCTAAATCTTGTTGGATGGACATACATTTTCGACTGGTACACATGTGAACGTTCACTATCAAATGAGGTAACTTTGAATTCTCTCTACATATTAAGAGAACATATAATAATAAATTAAGAAATGTGCACTTTGTCCCAACTTAAAGAAAATAATAAGAAAATAAGATTAAATTGTTTTATAAATACAACTCCGATGCATAGTTGCACTCTTTCGTAAATGTGTACATTGATATTATGTGTATTATAATGAGTCGTATGTTTGTGATATTAATATATATGTGCATTAATAAATATTAGAATTTAAGCCATAACTTGAGTATTTATTTGAATTACAAGAATCTTATAATTTCTGGGTTACTATTTATAAAAGCTTACTGATATTCATGACCATATATCTCTAAAAGAAATAAAATAATAAGATTCATAGGGCTGATAAGGAAATTATAAAATATATAAATGACATTTCTTTGTAAGATAACCTTGGCTTCATTCTCCTGATAGACATTGTCTCCCAGACCATGAGACTGAGCTTGTCCGGATAAGGTACCCCAAAAAAGGTCCACTGGAACTTTTTTTTGTTTTCAAGGGGTATAATTCTTATTAATTGATAAGAATGGCAATTGAGATGGGGAATTATTCCATACTCATAAACATACCTACTCAAAGCTCGGGTCATAACCTGTTCTCACTCAAATTCTTAGAATAGGATTATGAATAGACTGTTAAAATGGTTTCCCAATGAATGGGGTGGTGAAGGTTGAAGATAGAAAATTAAAAATGGCTTCCCAATGAAAGCTGGAGAATGATTTTTTTTTATAAAAAAAAAACGGGAGAAAACAGAAAGAGTTTAAAAAATATATTTAAAATAATGGCATATTTTGTGATATATATACACTTACAGAAAAGTTCTCAAGTAATCAGAATAGAAAATAATGTTTATGATCGATAAGGTTTGTTCAGCGAGATATATGTAAAAATACATAATTAATAAAATAAGGGTTTTACCAATATTTGGGATATTACAAAATAATATCTTTCCATAAGGGTAGAAATGAGTGGAGGAAGTTTTATCAGGCAGGTCATTCATTGTACTTCTGAAAACCGGGTGATGAACCTGGCATGTTTAATTAGAATAGTAATAGACAAACACAAACAGAATAAATAGGTACAAAAAAATGAAGCCCAAAAAAAAAGCAAAAAGTGGACCAGCAGAAGATGGGAAGGAGAAAGAAGTAAGCATAATGGAGATAATTTTAGAAAAATTAGAAAGCATAGAACTCCGAATTCAAGAAATGGGCAAGAGGTTCAAAATGAAATTTCAGAATATAGAACAGAGACTAGGGATGGAAAGCAAAAGTAGTCACAGGAAATGAGAGTATAAAAGAAATGAAGGCGAAAGTAATGAAAAGGCTGAGAAGTCAAACAATAAAAAAGTAGAAGGGAGTTTAGATGAATGAGAGGGGAGTACAAATTGGAAGCCAAAGGCTTGTGAGGCAGAAAGACTGGGAAACGTGGTAAAATGTTTGGGTATGGCGATGCATACCAACGTAAATCAGTTCTTGAAGGTATGACCATTTAAAGGCTAAATGGGAGAAGCTCCCATGTAGCATTTGCAAAGCCTACGAAGATACTTTGGTATGAATCCCATGCCAGAGAAAAGTAAATTAATGATAGAACATAGTAATCTAAGCAGGAATGCCCAAGCATGGTGGGACTCGTCCCAACAACCCACAACCTTCGGGGAATACCAGAAGATATGGGAGACTTTCTGGTCAGAAGACGGCCAAAAGCTCATACAATACCAAGTTATGTGAGAGAAATATAAAGGAAAAAAGCAAGAAAAATTTTCTCAATTCTTTCACCACCAGGTGACGAGACTGAGAATGTTAGACATGTGTAATTTGTCAGAAGGTCACATCATTCGCATCGTAAAGCACAATATGCCTATAAATCTAGAAAGAATGATGTTGGGGTGAGAAAGGCATCTATTGGAGAGGTGGCAGAACTACTTAATGTGCTGGACATAAGCGCATATGACCATAGGGTACTGTTGGAACGAGAAATGGAAGTCTGAAATCAACAAAGTGCCAGGCTTGGAGTGGAAGAACAATTTGATAAGCACACAACGTATAGAAAGAGTTGACGATAATTACGGATGGAGATGGCAGTATGAGCCAAAAACTCGGCATTCACCAGACAAGCCAAATTATGGTCAAAAAAAGGGCCATGGCCAACCAAAGAAAAAGGGTGATAGAGATAAGGGATAGGTAAGAGTCAGTTAAGAAGCCATTCAAATACACAAATGGTATTTGAAGGCTATTGCACCAAGGGGGTATGTAACAGTAGCTGCTTCGAATACAAGTACTAAAGGAAGTAAAAAGCAATAATGAATAGAAGTGTTTATTGCGATTGTTATTATGGATTGAATTAATAGATGAGAGAAAAATTTTATATATACATTCGAACCCTGTTACAAAAAAATGTGAGTGAAATACATTAACCATTTAAAGACATGAACGTATACATGTGTTTATTATACATGTTGTGATGTTGCGTAGAATTAATTACCTACAGATTTGTATGTGAAGATGAAGAAAAGTGGTTAGGTCAGAGTAGTACTTTTATTACTTTGTTTTATATATTTTATTGTTTATTATTATCGTAAGTTATAGTTATTTAAATAACATCATTAGTAGCACATTTCTTAACAAAAGCAAATTAAAATATAATGCTGGAGAGTAATAAAAAAATGGCAAATTGTGCTAAGGGTGATTTTCATTAATGACACTTGTTATTGTAATTCCAAGAACTGGCCAACTTAGTATTTTTGGAACAATGGAAGCTAAAACCATTCCTGAGATATGGTCATCGGCGTATGGATAGAAAAAAATGAGGTGAAAAAGTGTTAAAAAAAAACAAACTATATATTTTTTTTTGATTTAATAGTAATTGGGAAAATTGACCATTAGAGAGAAAGAAGTGTGGAAATTAAATTTTCATAAACTGATTGGATTAATTAATAAAAATTAATAAGAATGGATCCCATCAAAATGCCAAGGTAAAAGAATCATGTGGATTCGTTGAACTGGCCAGTATATAGCTATTGTAACCTGCCTACTATGATGATCTTTGTCTACGGAGATTTTGCCATCTATTTCAAGCAAGAGAAGTGATCGTGGAGCTCCAAACAAGAAGAACTTTTATGCCTTCAATTTTGAATTGACCTAACATCTCTAAAATGGATTATCATATGTATAAATGTTTGGAATCTTTCATCATCTTTCAGCCTGACAACTCTCGCTAAAACAATAGCCATTGTAATATTGTAAGCTTACAGATCATCAGCCTTAAACACATGAACGTTCGCTTTCAAATGAGGGAACTTTGGCCTTCTCTATATTGTAACAGTTGGTGAATATACAGATGTCATGGTCCGAAAATACATTTGGATACATAGATCAACTTCAACAAGCAGCTGTTTCGACCACAATGTGTAATCAACTTACACCAAGTTTATATGTGCTAGTACACCTATCTTTCATATCCCAAAATTAATGGTGCCAAATGTAACGGTCCAGTTCATCCATGTATATAGGGGAAAGAGAGCAAGATTGCATCTAACTATTGTCGGACCTAGGGTCTTCATGTAGGATGCTAGAGCTAACACGATGAAGTACCTGACTCATGATTACATTTATCTTTAATAGATTAGCCTAAGCATTATCTATCAAATCTACATGTAATTTAAATCAGTTCATCTAACATCTCACCACTCTTTTTCAGAACCATTGCCTCAGATAATCGAACTCAGAAAGAATTCATATTCGACTCTCTTAACAGGGATGTACCTATGCAAACTGTTAATCAACAACTAAAATAACTCATCCTATCTATTAGTAGGAAATAACCTTTATTTAACAATTTTCTCTCATGCTCATCAAACAATAATGTGTGTGTGTGTGTGTGTGTAAAATATTGATTATAGGATTGAATGTAAATGCTGGATCAACAACAAAACTTCATAATATTCATTTACAAAACAAAATATATTCAAACATAAAACAAATTATCAATCAATGTAGAAAGGAAAAAAAAAACAAAAACATATTTACAAGTGCAAATAAATTATTTGGATACATCCCTCTGTACTTATAGCTTTTATGTCTATGATGAGTATCTATCATTTTGTTAATTAAGCAATTTAAAACCATTTACCCTTATATCCCACGAGAGACACCCATAATATAGACATCTATATATCTAAAATAATGAAAAATTTATTAATTAAAAGTGAGATTGCTAACTAAATTAAAAATTTAAATGCAACTCCAAATGCAGTATGCAGTTTTAAGTGGGGAAGTTGATTAATCTAAAATAATCATCTTGCATATCTAGATATCATGTAAAAAAATATAAAAATAAGACAGTACATGATATGATATAAAAGAAAATTATAAAGAATATTAATTTAAAAATGCTAATCATTTATTCATTATAAAGAACTTAAGAATACTATTAGTAAAACATATTGAAGCAGTCGGATCTAAGTTCGATCCTAGCTTCATGATATCTCACATGTAGCCCACTTCAAACCCTAGTACTAATCATGAATTTCCGAATGCAATGGGGCTTTATACGTTCAATACACGCTAGTTTCCTTAAAAAACAGTATTAAATAAACGTGTGTTAAAACTAACTACTTTAATATTTAAACTAATCAATGTCATTAATAAATTCATGATAAAATTATTCATAAAAACACATATATTATAACTGCGTGGATTGTGCATATATATTTATAAATATTTAAATATATATATTCGTTATAAAGTTTCATTGCGTCGGAATGTTTTATTTTACTTTTAAACAGTTTTCTTAAATTTCAGTGATTAAAAGCTACATTCTTTCGATAAGTTTTCACATCGTCCTTTTCCAAAGACAATAAGGAACGTTTTATTAATTAGCAAAAAGATAATAATTTAAAATGTAAGGACGGTTCCTAATTAAAATTGTTTTTCTGATTTACAAATTCATTTTCTAATTAGAAAATAAATTCAAAGTTAATGAGTTTGAAAGCCTTATCAAGGGAATGTATCTAAAATCATTTTAGTAAAAATTTGTAACTTTGATAATGCAAAAAGCTTTAGCCTGAAAGTCGGAATAGGTGGGAAACCTGAGGACAGTATAAATAGCCCAGAAAAGTTTGGAGAAGGGGAAGCCATATTTGTTTTGAAAGTGCTACTAAAATCTATGTGCATTTTAAATTATGAATTTCTATAGTGTCTCCATCATGGTGAGGGGCTAAGTTTGGGAAATCTGACCGCTGAGCCCGAAGTCCCCAGATCTTTAGCTGCTAAACTAAACTTTTTCCATGCCAATCATGCTGCCAAAACCTGAAAGAGTTAATCAAAATGCTATTTAAATAAGTGAAAATGTGCGCCTATGTTTCAACCAAATCAGACTCTAACATGTACACTAAGGCACAAGCCATAGAAGGACAGGTAAAATCTTTCCTTTTGAACCGCAACTTTCTGGCCAGTTCTGAACTTTTAAGTTAAAACACCTTTTCAGCTATCTACTGTAAAATTCTCTTTTTATTTATGCTATCTTAGTAATTCTATAGTCTTTAAAATTAGTATTATGTTAAATTTCTTTTTTCTTACAATGGCGGTACATTTATCTAAGCTTTTTATATATTTGCTAGATATTATTAATATCATTTATTTTTGATTATATGCCAATAATACTTCAACTCGACAATAATTTCTTTCATTACACGTATCTCGTGAAAATAATATAATATTAAGTTTGATAGTAATTTTTGCCCATTGGAACTAATTTAAGATGGTTCCATTAATTGTCGAGCTGAAGGATTTATACAATTTTGCTATTTTTATTAATGGCTAATAATAAATTATTAGCTCAGTTTCTAACCTATGTCCCTGGTTATTTTATCTAGTTTACAAACGTTTATCTATTCATATTCCTAATCTTAAAATGTTTTTTTAAAGGTCGATAAAGAAAAGTAAATGAATATATTCTAATTCAAATTTTATACTTTCTATTAATATTCAGGAAGGGCATGATATTTAGGGCATAATTAATATAATTTCTCATTGCATTAAGTACTTTTTGGTAAAAGTACGTTTGACTTTATCAGGTCATCATGTAGAGCATTCCTTATATAAAATGAGTTTTATTATTTAAATACGATGATTATCAAGTCATCATTTTCTGAACGTTGCTGGCGTGAGCCATCTCCTGCTTCGTAGGTTTGTCCTAGGTGATATTATTATTATTACTTTAATTACCTAGGAAGAAACCATTTCCTTACTAACTGGTTTTTTTATATTGAAACACCAAAGGTTCACAGCTATGACCCGGCCTGGTTTTCTCTGTGTTCCATGGATCCTTAATAGGGCAGACAGATTTAAGCTGCCCTCCTACTTAAATCACCGACAAGCCATTATCTTTCATATTCATTTTTATAGCTCATAAGACATCAGTACCATTTCCTTCTGTTCCTGTAAAACCCGCTCTCATGCTCGTAAATCATGATGAATTGATTTTATTAAAGTCGAAAAAATTCATATTCATTTATAATTAAATAAGTTTTCTATTAAATATTAAAGTTATGCCCTAAATACTTATCTTGCTCTTTGTGAATTGATTTACAAATGTAAAAATGAATCTCACATTCTTTCTTATGGAATTAGAGTAATAATTTCTGACAAAGCCAAATACCTTTATTGACCTTTATTTACTTGTCAGGGCATAGACATGTATAATCCTCCTATAATATTACATAATAGTTATTGGCATATAATAACAACTGCCATTCTTCTTAATCATAAAAGTTGAACAAAATATTTATTCTTATTAAACATTTTATTAACACATTTGGTTTTAACGTTATTATTCACTAATTATTTTAATATTAATGCTCACTGTCTGTATTGGCAACCTGAACATACATATATGAATTGACTTATAAATATCAAAATATTTATAGAAGAACCTGGATATATAGTGATGCATTTCTATAGGGTAGTGTTTTTAAAATAGAGTGAAATAATTATTATGTATATCTGATAGTTAAACCATGTGGTTTATTTGTAAAAAGTGTATATAAAATTTGTGTTATTAATAAAGAATATACTTTAAATAAATAAATAAATATCCTTAGTTATTTTATTATACGTTATTAGTCAGATCAGGGGGCTCACATCATCATCAGCCATTGAGCTAGTTTCTTGGCGCATAGTCATGTACCATCGACATATGTCATCCAGTGACTTGATCTAAGTTTGTGAGTTGCATTTGAATTCAGTTTGGTCTGGAGTAAAATCATTGGTTAGACTGGGTTTGAATCTGACTTTGGATTAAGATTCTTGATGTTGGGTGTGACCGGTACAATATAATATACACCTGGGTCTCGTTTTACACGATAGATGGTTCTTCAGAAAACACGCGCAAATGAAATCGTGCAAAAATAGACGTAACTTACATTGAAAAAGGGGGGATGCGGTCTGTGATTTTTCAAAATTCGCGTAAAAGCAAAGCACCAATGTAAAATTACTTTAAAATTCACGCAAAAAAAAAATAAGGAAATAAAATATGACTAATAAAAAATTTCAAATTTGAAAAAAATTGATAAAAGACAAACTTTTTTTAACTATAATATTTAATTTTATTCAAAATAATATATTTTTATGCATAATTTACAGTACAGTAATTTATATTTTTTTATACATGTTTTAATTATTATTGCTATTTGCCCAAAAACACGTTCGTTTGCAAACTAGTAAAAAATCAGATTCTCATGTGATGTATTTGGCTTCTCCTTAAGCGAAGTCAAGAATATCTCAGCAATTATTCTCACAAGAGGAAATACAACTAGCGCCAAGTTCACTCTCATGCTGTGTTAATAGTTTTCTGTTGACGACGATGATGATTTTATTAATTGTTTATGAACTTGGACTTATGATAATAAAAAGATATTTATTCACCACTGCTGGGAAAAATTCAATTAAAATTAACAACTAAAAATTAAATTCTTATTTTTGTCTTTAATTTTCAATTCCGTTTAAAAATCAAATTTCGTTTTACATCGCATTAACTTCAAGTCGCTCATAAGTAATTTATAAATTGTTAATTACACTTAATAATCAGATTTTAATTGTGCCCACTGCTATTACTAACTTTTTAAAAATAAACTTGTGAACACTAAATGATTAATAATTGATTACGTTCTTTTTCAAAAAGGAAAAACAGAATGTGATTTAAAATGCAAAATTAACATGCACAATGTTTGAAAATCTTACTATTATAAAGCACTGAAAATATTGAAATTATTAAGATGAAAGTAGAATTCCAATAATGTGCTATTACTTTCAATATAAGTGCGCAAAATTTATTATTTAAAGTAATAGCGCATTATCGGAGGTTGACTTCCGGTAAAACACGAATCGCATAACTTCAAAATCATGTTAAGTAAGTCCACATAAAAAGAGACCCAGGTGTATACTACAAATAGTCATGTCATGTTGTGGCATTGGTTATTTTAGTGACTTTAAAAAAGAAAAACTCTTACCGTTTAAGTATTCTGTTAGAGCACTCAATTTCATATTCATAGATGAAAATCAAGTATTTTGACAAAAAATTACCTAAATTTTATTAAAAACAAAAAAGACTTTTCAACCGCCCCACCCCCTCTCTTGATACTTTCTTATGTTGGACTGTTCCATGTTGAATTATCATTAGTACTTCCCAAATATAAGACCGAGATAATAATAAAAAAAATACAGATCTATACAAAATAAAATAAAATATAATTTTACAATATTTCATGAATCGATATGATCAGGCATCGTTTTTTTCCTCAGAGTACTTCTTACATAAACAGTTCTTCCAATTTATGCATTTTTTAAATTATAGATGTTGAGAACCCCCGATTGATTCTAAATAGCACATTCTGAATTTATTTAAATTGGCAGTGGGTAGTTTTGTGTTACTCTTCACATAGATTTCCAACTTGTGTGGCTCCAGCTTATCAGGCACTTAAATTGTAGACAGTTAAATATTAATTTTTACATGGCCATAATCGTTCTAGCCAAAGTATGTCATATTTTAACTATATATACAGATTTATATATATACATATACCGTTTGTATTTAATGAAAATATATTTATATACAGAGTACAGCTATTTACTGTTTGTAATATTGGTTACATAAACTTTTAAACTGAACAAACCGTTCTAATTTCTTTTTAAGTTTCTTTAAAAAAATCATATTACAAGTTATTTTAACTAATCTGATTATTGAGCTAGAATAAGAATCTCCCATTTGCTTACTTAATTCTTTTTTTGAATGCCAAATAAATAGAAAATCAATAACATTTGTTGAGATGCTGCTTTAAAAAAATGTCCATTTTGTAGAAAAATATTAAAATAATTGTTTCAATAAAACTTGACTTTTTATGTCTAATGCAGAATAATAAAGAACAATGATTTTTAATTGTTTTTCTTTTTATACCAGGCATTATTTCCATTGTTTAAACCTAGCAGTGTCTATTGTTGCATTTTTAAAAATATTTTTATTATCAATTCATTTTAAAACAATAAAATAAAAAATAAAATATTAATAACATTATTATCATCTCCCTCTTATATTCAGCTATTTACTACAATACTTGATTTATTTTTTATTTCTATGACTATTTTTTGTTTCATCATTTAAGTCATTGTATATATTTAATATAATCAACACAATACAATTGTCAACATATATATATATAAATTTGTACAATTTTTTATCAAGGTTTATATTATTTTATTAAACACTAAAATTTTATTACTAATATATTGAACCAACCTCCTCCGAACAACCAATAAAGATAATAATGACTAACTACTACTACTTATTATCTATTTAACATTTACTACCTTCAAAACTCTTAACGATATAAAAACTACAATTTAAAATTTACTACTTCCACTTACGGAAAACAACAAACACCAAGCATCAACAAATAAAATATTAATTAATATTTTGATATTTTGTCCTCCTAAATTTCCCTTTCAGAAAATGGTTGGTTTTCAGGTAAAGTGTCAACTATCATCAATAGTGAACTATCAATAACATTCAACACTCGACTACCAAATATACACCAATCAATAAACACTTTATTTTTATGTTTAAAAAAAAAAAGAAAATCTCTTAGGTGCCAGCTAATTACATTAGAATTAGCATGTCCATCTGATCAGCATAATTCGGTACCTGAAAATCCGTGCTAGCTCAACCGGTTCCAACCACCCACTAAATAGACAAAACAAAAGGTATATCTTAAATGCTGCCTCTTCTAAGCTACTACTATTTTTTTTAAAAAACTAAAATAATTTTCCCCAAACCATTCAAAAATAATACTTCAATCCTTTAAAACTAATAATAACAACATTATACTGAATACTAAACATTTATAGATTTAACTTAACGAATCTTTTTTGAAATACTATTATTAATGATTAGATTTTTTTCCCTCCTACTCTTATTAAAAAAATAAATATCTATACTTACCCGCACGTATCAGAAATAAATATAAATATTTAAAAAAAAAAAATTTAAGTGTTTGTTTTTATTTAAAATAAATTAATCGTTTTATCTTATAATGAGACACACACACTTCTTTTTTAAAAGATTAAAATAAGCATTTTAATATATTACTTTAGCAAATAAATTATACATGTTACATCATATTTTATTTTATCTTTTTTTTTAAGTTTAAAAAAATCAAATCACACATACGTGCATGCCATTGTTTCAAAAATATTATTTAATAGAAGCTGCTTTTACTTATTTTATCATTGCAAATATTACTTTTTTGAAGTTTAAAGTTTATTCCTTTTTTAAGTTTAAGTCAAAAGTTCAAAGTTCTTTTAATAAAGTCTATCTTTATTTTTAAAAGAAATCAGGAACATTTAGATATCAAAGTCAAATAATTACCTAGGTTTTAAAATACGACAGAAACAGCATAATGGAATTATTTCTTAACTCATCACCGACTGGTAAAATGATTCCTCGGTATATCCTGTGACTTGGTATGATTTTTGTGGCTGGTTTGGCATTCCCGCACTCCGCTGTCCGTTTAATCTATTTCAACATGATTACTTTCCGAACTAATCGCAGATCTTAGATGCATAGAGAACGGCTTTTGGTCAACTGCAAATACGTTGGTTTTAACAATGCAACATTTTTTGGAAATATTACTTCAAAAAATATTTTATTAAAATGAGAAAGTCAGACCAACAATGATAAAATGTTGAGCTATTTATACTGTTTTTAAACAATGGAAAACTTTATTTAGCAGCAGGCGTCTATTTTTTACTAAAAATTACATACCCACATGCAATATATTTATTTATTTTATTACAAGATAAAACAAAATCTCTTTATTATTTTATTAAAAATTCATTTAATAAATATTAAATTATTTATTTATTACAAGACTTTTTTTCTTCTTTTAAACAACAAAAAAAACTTTTATTTTAAACAGCGTTTACAGTTTATTTTATTTAATACAAATTCCCCCTCCCCCCTGCTCTTTAGTTTTTACATTTTATTCTCTTAATATTAAATTTTTATATTTTTTAAAACATGGGACTCATACAATTACTTTAATATCAATGTACTTTAGTACAATATATGTGTTTTTACTGTAAATTACACATCATTCCCAGCACTTAATATATAGTTAGTACACTGTTATAGCTATTTAAACATTTATATTTTTTTAAGTCTTCTAGCAAAACTTAATATTTATTTGATGTTTACTTGCTAATTAAAGAAAAACAATCCACTATTTCAGGTAGCTAAGATTTGTTGTGGATGCAATCTTAAGCTACTCTCACAATATATATTAAATGAACATATAATAAATTAAGAAATGTGCGCTTTGTCCTAACTTAAACAAAGTAATTAGAAAATAGATTAAATTGTTTTATAAATACAACCCTGACACATAGTTGCACTCTTTCATGAATGTGTACATTGATAATATATATATGTATCGAAATGAATGAGTCGTATGTTTGTGATATTAATATATACATGTATTAATAAATAGAATATAAGCTATAACTTAAGTATTTATTTGAATTACGAGATTCTTATAATTTCTGGGTTATTGTGTTTATAAAAGCTTACTGATATTCATGACCATATATCTCTAAAAAAATAAAATAATAAGATTCATAGGGCAGATAAAAAAATTATAAAATATATAAATATTTCTTTGTAAGATAACCTCAGCTTCATTCTCCCAATAGACATTGTCTCCCAGACCTTGAGACTGAGCTAGTCTGGATAAAGTACCCAAGAAAAGATCCACTGGAATCCTTTCTCTTTTCGAGGGGTATAATTATTAATTGATAAGATTGGTGCTTGAGATGGGAATTATTCCATACTCGTAAATATGCCTACTCGAAGCTCGGGTAATAACCTGTTCTCACTCAAATTCTTAGAATAGGATTATGGGTAGACTGTTAAAATATATATGCATGCAAAACCAGACACAAATTTTTTTTCTATTTACGACTGTAGCACAAGTCGCATCTTTAAAATAAACTCTACTTTTGATTATCAAACACAAAAACGAAATTTTATGGTCATAAAACCACCTACTAAAAAAAATTCCTACTTTTGGTCGTAGCACATGGTTTTTTTTTAGCTTACACATAAATTTTATACTTATAAACTGACTACTTTACTTTAAATATTTCAGAACACAAATTGTAATCTAACATTTTGCCACTGGTTCTGCAAGATTTCTTTTATTTACTCAATCAGTTTATTACAATTTCTGGGTGAAAAACATGGTATTTGTTCTTTCCTTTATTAACACAATGGTATTCGATTTTTATAAATTCAATATCACAAAACAAATTATTTTTATTTCTAGAACATTACGTATGTATTAGATTATACATAGCAAATTATATACATATACTAGTGACCTATCCAGGGTGTGGGAATAATTAATAAGGCCTCATAATTGGGCATCCAAACATGGAAAAAAATCAATGTATCAGTCAAAATATGTTGACCATCTAACATGAGCTGAAACCCAATGAAACGTACTTCAAACCCAGTCAAGCCTGAGATTTATATCAGTGGCCAACCTAGATTCAAACTCATTCCACAAGCCCCAGACCGAACATTTAATAAATAAGATAATAATGATGGAACATGAGAATTAATTCCTAAATCCGGCCCACTAGAAGAGCAAAAGAAACAATGAGACATATTAGCAAAAGACCACATATATATTGTAACGGTCAGTTAAATTTTTAAATTACCTTTGATCACAGAGGGCGCTACCAGATCACTATGTATCTAAAAAATTTGTTTACTGTGATCAAAGGTTAATGATGATGATGACCGGCACCGACCAGACTCAGTGAGATAGCAAAAGGTCTTAATAAATTGTTCAAACAATCAAGAAATAAACTGACAACTAACTTTAGTTAGTATAATGTTAAAATTTATTAGGTTTACAATAAGAATTTCAGAGTTCACTAAGATTCAAATATACACAAAAGTAGAAAACTTTGACCCACCTTTCTCGCAGAGCGTGTATGAGATAAAAGACAATAAACATTTTGGCAGATATACCAATCTTCTCATAGAATGACGTGAAAGAAGAAATAACTTTACTTTTGCTCGATAAAAAAAAATTTTTTTTTCACACTTAAAGATTTAAAAAAAAAAAAACTAGTCTTGTAAAGAATCAATGAATCAGCATGGATGAGCCTTCTCTAGAACATTGAATCTAAAAATGTCATATGTCGCAGGACAGTTCATGATAATTACATTTAAAATTACCAAGACTGATTCATTTACAAAAAGAATAAATATAATGTGAAAGAATTACTACAGCTTGCATAATTCTAGAAAGACATCAAAATCTCGGTTGTTGATAAAAACCAGGCTTATTCAATCGGAAAAAAACATTAGCCCAATGATGGCAAGTTACTATATTCTAAATTAATTAAAAGTGTCTCAAAAATAGACTGGCAAGTAAGGAGAAAACAAATAATATCTATCCAATATTTATTAAGAATATAAATTAATCAAAGGTGAATCTAAATAGCTAATAAAAGAAATCTGCAATACATGCTCTGCAACATAATAAACGAATAATTTAAGCTTACAAAATATGCCATTTAAATTAAAAGATATCTTGCACACTAATAGATAAAAGAATATGTTACGTAATTATGACATGAAAATTTTATACAATTGCTACTTTTATATTGAGTGGAGGTTCTTATGAGATTTATGTCCTAGCACAAATATAAAATAAGTTACCTTACAGTACTAATAAGTCCAGTGAGTACTCACAGATGAATGACGGTAAGATTGATTGAACTCTTCTTTAAATGGCAGTTAGGGTGGAGGCATGCGGAAAAATCAGTTTTAGTTCAGGCTTTAATTAGATCATAATTGGGGGAAACAGCTCAGAAATCGGGATCCACCTAGAGTGGGTTTAGCAGTACATCCTCGAGGTTTGAACCCACATGGTGTAGAAGTTGGCCAACTTGTAAAGTGAACAAACTAATGTAAGCTATTCTCAGAATTCGGCCGAAGATTCTTTCGATATATAAGTGAATAAGGTCTCTTCACTCTGGGTCATGGAAGCGAACAGCACTACCTTCAAAACTATGACAAATCTGGCAATTAAATAAGCACTTCCGTAAGCTAATATAAAACAACCATCAGAAATCAGTTGACAAACAAAAATAAGTGAGCTTGTTATTTCAAGAATAATCTAGGTCATTTCTCTCCTAATTTTTTAAGTCTCTTCCTTTTGAGTTTTTCTTTTGTCACCCCATTTAATCTCTCACGCAATCTTTTTTTTTTATAATTAGAGGTCTTAGCCAGGAGCAAATCTCATAAAAAAAAATTAATTAATTAAACCTCAAGATTGATTCATATTAAAGCAACAAAAATGCAAATAACTTTTCAATTGATCAAAAAAAAACTTTCCAAAGACAAGAATACAATTAATTTTCTTTTAATTAAAAAAAAAACTTTCAACAGATAAAATAAAATATTAGTTTTTCTTTTTACAAAATAAACTCGAAAGATTTTGAATCACAATTTTTAAACGAAATTAAATTACAGATAATAAAATAAATAACTGTGTGAATATACCTTTCTTATGTAAAAAAAAAAAAATTAAATCTTTAAACTTTTGAGATGGGAAGTATCCGGTTCAATATGTTGGAATGTATGGAAGTGGAGAGAAAATAATTCGAACTACATAAGTTGCTTGAATAATAAACTATTTAATGAAACATTTATTGAAACAGTAGATTGATTATATATTTATTTGAATGTGCATGACAAGATGATTTACCCAGAGGTAGAGAGTGACATACAATTGACCATGATTTTATAATTCATATGCTCTTATGAATAAATGACATATTATATGTAAATAGGTATATTTGGTGGGTGAGATCAAGATGCCAATCACTTGATTACAAAACAACTTACAACATATTTGAATTAATGCTTTAATAGCGGTTATGAAAGGTGATGATTGATGTACAAATTTCTGGAGCATTCTATGAATCATTATATATATTAAATAAACTATTATCATGCCATCTCGGTCATAAAAATCACTAAAATATATTTTAAAAATAAAATGTTTTACTCATTAAGGATCATATTTGTGAATATTTAATAAAATAACATTTAAATCAAGTTCATTTGCTTAGTGAACAAAATATTTTTAACCATTCTTTAAATTTGAATTTTAAGAGAAAGAACGCTTCACCTTTCTAACATATGAATACTCTTAAATAAACGGAATAGATTACAATGGTAAGATTTTTAAAATGAGAAAAAAAAAACAACATTTTTATTTAAACTAACTACTACTATTGGAAAGATATATACATAAGCAAAGTGCAATTTTATTGTTACAGCATCGAAATGAGGTCATTAAATAAATAAATTAATAATAATGGAAAAGTAGCAGTGCAGATATGACGGCAGAAAAATCTGAAGTGAGATTGTGCTTCTAAATAAAGAAAACGAAGTGGCTAAGAGTCCCTTTTCTAGGGCACTGCTTAGAGAATTTTAATTAGGCTTGGTGTGGTCCTTAGGGTTCTCTGGTGCAACCAATGCGAGAGGCCTGTTATACGAAAATGATCCCGGGAAGGTCAACTGTCTGCAGGATAGGGGGTGAAGAAAGTCTATGGGTCCAAACTCATCGCAACTCTCCGAGCTAGAAGCATGTGATATTAAAAAAAAACTAAGCCATATATCAGCAACACAGCATAATACTATGTCTTTAATGACATGAAATGGAAGTAACTATTTTAAGATACATGAACCTGACTCAAATGCTATAATTTAGGCAATTAACGCTATGCTATGTAATAAATTTAATTCATACAAAATAGATTTTAAAATTACCCCCTTCTCCTTCCTTGCTATTTAGAATAATCAAGTCTTTGAAATATTAAGAGTATAGCATCGTAATATGGATAATATAAAAAGCAATCATCATCAATAGTAGTCTGTCCAATAGACAGGTCCAGAGAGTAGTCACTACATCAGTTCATCCATTCCATTCTCTTTCTTGCCCACTTCCTCAATTCCACATAACTCCTTCCATCTCGTATATCATACAATAATGTCAATCTCTTCCATCCTTTCTTTTTATTTCCACTCACCATTCCTTCCAAAACATCTTTCATTAAACTATAATCTTTTCTTAGTCTATGTCCAATCCAGTTTCTCTTTCTCTCTTTGATACTTTCAATCAATCTTCTTTCTTCATTAACTCTTTTCAAAACTTCTTCATTTGTTATTTTATTCACCCAACTGATTTTTTCCATTTTTCTCCATGTCCACATCTCAAAAGCTTCCAGTCGTTTCTTAATTCTATTACTCAATGTCCATGTCTCACAACCATACATTAATACACTCCACACATAACATTTAATCAATCTTTTCCTTAATTCTCTTTCCATAGGTCCACAAAATATCTTCTTTCTTTTTACAAATGTCACCTTTGCCAATGCTATTCTTCTTTTAACTTCATCTTCACTTCTTCCATCCTCACTCAACCAACAACCCAAATATCTAAATCCCTTCACCTGCTGCACCATGTCATCATGGATTCCAATTTGCAGTCTTTTTGCATCTCTCCCTATCCATAAACACTTAGTCTTTTCAATATTAATCTTCATTCCATATGCCATACATCCTTCTTCCAATTTATTCAACATCTTCTGAAGATCCTTTTCTTCCTCAGCAATAAGAGCCATATCATCTGCAAATCTTATACACTTTATTACTCTCCCTCCAACATTTGCTCCTCCACAGTCCAAATAATTATTTATCATATCTTCTAAATAAATATTAAACAAAACAGGTGACATACTACATCCTTGCCTAACTCCACTTTCTATATTCACTTCATCAGCCTCATTACATCCAAATCTAACTCTTATTCTTTGCCCATTATACATATTCCATATCAATCGTCTTTCTTTCCAGAATACTCCTTTATCTCTTAAGATAGACATCAGTTTATTCCAGCTTACTCTATCAAATGCCTTTTCTAAATCTACAAAACATATACCAATTCCTTTATCTCTTTCAATATATCTTTCTGCAATTGTCCTAACAATACCAATAGCATCTCTTGTGCTTTTCCCTTTCCGAAAACCAAACTGTTCTTCAGCAATATAATAGTCAACCTTCCCATAAATCCTTTGAGTTAAAATCCTCAATAACACCTTAGAAACATGAGACAATACACTTATTGTCCTATACTCTTCACATTTAACAGCTTTCTTCTTTTTAGCAATTGGAATCATTATAGTTCTTAAAAAATCTTCAGGCCAAATTCCACTATTATATATCAAATTGCAAAGTCCAACTATTTCCTTCATAGTAAATTCTCCCATTTCTCTCAAAAATTCTATAGGTACTGCATCAAATCCAACAGCCTTACCATTCTTCATTTGTGTGATTGCCTTTCTTACTTCATCTGGCAGTATGTCCACACCTCTATCATCCATTGCAACATCTTCTTCATTTTCAAGTTCATAACTAATTAAATTATTTCCTCTACTAAACAGATACCGAATATATTCTTCCCATTTTTTTAATATATCATTACTTTCGGTTAACCTTCTTCCATTCTTATCCGCAATCTCACTTGCTACCCATGTCTTTTTCTCCCAAGAAATACTTTGTATTCTATCAAATGCTAGATCATATCTTTTCATCTGTTGAAACCTTTCTATCTCTTTACATTCTTCCTCCAACCACTTTTCTTTTGCTAAATCTGTTTCTCTTCTTAATTCATTATTAAATTTCCTATATTCCTTTTGCCCTCCCTCAGTATTTACATTCTTCCACCATCTCCGCACTTCCATCTTTTCCAACATACCTTCAGTTATCCAAGCAATAACAATAAGAAATCACCCTTTCAGAATTAACTTAGTGATATATAAAATATTTAATAGTGTTAATTTTTCGGTGATTTAAAAGTTATACATAAATAATACCCTTTTTGATGCATAAAGAAAATCATGAAACTAGGTTAACTTGAGAAAGAATCTGGTGAGCATATTAATTAAAAATGTCTGTAAATCTAATTCAAAAGGGAGGGGGTTTTAGTAACCTTGACCAAAGAAGGTCTGAGTAGATAGGGAAAAATAACTTTATACATTAGGCTTGCGAGATTGTTTAGATTGGCAACATAAAATAATAAAATAAAACATTTTAGAATTAAGAAAGGAACCGCACCAAGATTAAAGAAATGAGAGCATTTGACAGACTATATAAATGAAAAATTATTAGTATGAGATCAAATTTACATTAACAGTTAAAAAAACATTTAATTTAACAATTTAAGTAAGAAATCTGGATAGCCGAGGTTGAGATTAGTTTTAGAAGGAATTAGACATAAATTTCATAGGCGGTTCTTAGGTTAATTACCTTGCTATATTAAAGAGTCCATTTTTACAGTTCAGCTCCAGCATGGCAAATTAATAGGATTCAAATGATTGCCAATGTAGTAGCAAGTTTCCATCAGGCATTCCTCTGTTCTTAGATCATACTTTTTATCATTTCTGGGCCATCAGCAAGGTGGTTACTGCTGGTGAGAGACAAATCAGCAAAAGGTGAAAAAAGGTGATTTGTCTGACCACTCATTGAACATTTTGGAAAATAAAGTAGCGTGGAGTATTTTTGTGACAGCTAAATCTACAAACTAGTTCTCTCTAGAAAGTCAAAATTACTGCCCTCAGGTATTTGAGGAATGCTTTTAAAATTCCTTTTTTAAATTTCATTCATGATTGCTATCTAGTAGAAATTTTCTCATTTCCTTCACCTATTGTTTTGGAGATGCAACCGTTAGATAATTTGTCCAAAAATATATTCAAATCTATTTCCACATTAGAAATAGATTTGATAAAATGTTAATTGCAAAAGTAGAAATTCTTAATTTGATTTCCTTTTTTACCTTTAGTACAGTTTAATTAGACATTCTTTTCCAAAATTAGACAATGTAAAATTTCCACCCTTTTAATTATTTTTGGACAATTAACAGTTGCATACTCCATCTTGGATTTGTAAAAGAAAAAAATAGTTTTTTAAATAAAGAATTTAAATGAAAAGTTTTAATTTTACAAACTTCAAAAAAAATATTTGTAAAATTAATATCATGTTAGTAATTTCTCCCATTATATATATATATATTTGAGTTGCACCTAATATATTTTGATTTTAATCAGAAGAATTAATAATAAATAGTAAAAAATATTAAAACCTAAACTTTATAAGTTTTTAGGTGCACATCTCAACCATATATAAAAAATAGATATACATAAATATAGGGCGGGATGAAACGTAAGGTTTAAACATGGGTTAGTAACTTGATAAGTATGAAAGACCATGAAGCTCAATCATCAATTAGGATTGATTGCTTCAATACAAGGGGTAACCTGAAAGCCCCATATTCTATGCTTACATCACTCTAGACATTTCAGATGTTTTACAGCCCTTGATAATATTTGTAACAAGAAAGAATTCAATTGAAAGGTGATTTTTTACTATTATAAATTGATTTGGACATATGAATTTGGCAATAGTTTGGAAAACCTTTATTAAGCAAGCAATTTTCTAAGAATTGTATTCTCTTACATAATGTACAAATTGATGTTCAGAGCTTGCAAACAATTTTAATCTTGAAATAGATATCTATAAATTCGTAATAAATGTAACATTGAAAATTTTGATATGCAATGTGGATAAATATATGCAAAAACATTCAAAATAAGCTTAAAGTCTGTGAAATTAGTAATTTTTGCCTAGTGTACTTTTGACTAAGTTATATTAATCATAGTCATGACTGCTGACATGGGGGAGAAGATTGCAGGATTTATTAAAAAAAATACGAATTGATAATTAGCTTAATTGAATGGCTAATTATTAATTTAAGTAGATTATTTTTTAGAAAGAGGGATGCAGAAGTCTTTCTTGTTAATTGCTTTCTTATCTCTCATGATGTGCCAGGCCTCACTTAGTGTCATTATGCTCTAGGCACACAATGGTGGCAGATGTAGGCTCAAATGGGGTGGCAGAAGTGAATTGGTGTTTATAAAAATTGATTTAGTATCCATTTGGGTTTGAGCATGATTGTATATGTACTGGGGTTGTGACAATTGGATAGACAAGTTGGCCTTCGATTCACCATAATATATGGCATAGCAGTTGGTGTGAGAGCATGTGACCTTCTATATGATATATTATTTTTGGTTTAGGGAAGAATGACTTTTTTCCTGTTAATGAGTTTAGAGGGGGAGTGCATTGAACAATTTTGATGAATCGCAGAGCAAATTTTAGTAATGCTATGAGTAATTCTAGAAAAGTATCGTAATGAAGATCAGAAATTTCTTATCAGTTACTGGGGGTGGGTATCTAAGCTTAAAATAAAAATTGTGAACTGTTTAATATTTTTTTTGTAAGCAATGTTGCACAAGTTCAAGAAATAAGAGTCAATGTTATTTTTCTGAATTGAACATACACAAATGATTGCAGTATAAAAATGCTTTTATATGGCACCATGGACATTGATAGGCTCAATGAACATTTTATAATTAAGATAGGTAGTTTCTTGTTGAATGTAGATGTCAAGAAACTCGATGCCCTGATGGTTATCCTTATTTTTCTGGGTCCATGTTAAGAACAATGTATGCAAGAGATCAGTTTGTAAGCTATTGATTTGAGCACTAGAAATGCAAATAAACACATCATCAATGTAGCACTTATATAAGATGGAAGGGTTGAAATCCAAGGTATTGAGATAATACTTCATCATATTTGTTGAGAACGAGGCTTGAGATAATCCTGCTAATAGGGAGGCCCTTAGGCCAGTCATTATCCATTTTGTAAAAAGTGTTGTTAAATGAAGCTGTAATGTCATTGTGTACCCAATATAAACATTCGAGAATAAATTGTTTACAAAATATCAAGGGTTCTAAAACATCTGAAACTTCAAAAGCAATGTAAGCACATAATATGAGATCTTAAGGCTATCCCCCTGGAGATCAATGATAAATGGCAGATACTTGTGCTTAATGTACAGGCTAAAAATTCTAAGAAAATACACTTTCTCACCACTTGACAAGATGTATGCATAACTTCTTCAAATACTTACAGCTTTATCAGTCTTAAAAAGCACGATCCATCAAATATCAAGATCTTAGACTATGGTCTATGATTTATCAGCAGCACCTGGAAACTTTCAATACAAGATCTCACTGTGGACATTTAGTGACATCCAGCAAAGGGAGGTTATCATTGGACAAGTAGTACAAAAACGTCCCACTGAACTTCTTTAACACACAATATGTGTGAATTAAAGAGGGCAAAGAAAACTGATTTGTTTTGTTACCGAGCACAGAGTTTGTTATAGGAATGTACATGCAGATCACCAAATTAAAATTCAAGTTAATTGACTCATATAATCTTAAAAGGTCCAAGGATAAGTTCATTGCCACTATGCTACACCAGTTTTGCAAGTCTTTTCTAACCATGAATATTTCCAATATATACTCCTCTGCCACAACTCCTCCACCTCGCCTATTCATGAATAGTATGGTAAAAGATCCCCTTCAATTAATGATTGACTTTAGACCTCCCAAATGATTAGACAAGGGTTTAGCAATCAATTTGAATTTAGTGATTCACTCTTAATTCATTTGAATGCATTCTCAAATCAAAAATATATAAATCAATAAATAGTATTGCTTGGCATTGTTAGACATTACCGAGCTAGATGGCTCTATCCCATGCAGCTTAACAATTCAAATCACTAAAGTTCTTGGCAAGGTCAATTATAATGCCCAAAAAACAATTTATTCTCGAATGTTTACATCGAATATGACATTATGGCTTCATTTAACAACACCTTTTATAAAATGGGCTAAGGCTGGCTTATGACCCTTCCTATTAATAGGATTATCTCAAGCCTTGTTCTCAAGAAATATGAAGCCATTACCTATTCTGACCTTCCTTCCTCTATATGTGCAGTGTTAATATGCTTATGCCCTCACAGATATCATCCTTAACATAGACCTAGAAAATGCGAATAACCACCAAGGTATTAAGTTCCTTGATCTCTATGTTTAGGATAAACTACATATTTTAATTATTAAATACTCATAAAATGTCCAAGGCACCATACGCGCTGAATCGATCACTTGAAAATCCCATAAACTTGTTCATTTAAATGCTTTTTATATCGCAATCATCATTTGTGTAACTTCGACTCAAATAAGAAAAATAGCATCGACTCTTATCTCTGAGACTTGCGCAACACCAGCTACAAAATCAAAATCTTATTTCAAACAGTTCAAAAATTTTATTTTGAGTTTAGACACCCACCTCTAGTAGTTCATAAAATCACTCATCACATTACTAAAATTACTCTGCAACTCATCAAAGTGCTCTATGTACTCCTCCCTTTCTGAATCGACTTATTAACAAGACATTCTCCCCCCAAACCAGAAATCACAAATCGTACACAAGGTTACATACCCTCATACCAACTGCCATGCCACATATTATGGTAAATTGATGGACAGCTTTATCTACCCAATTGGCACAGTACCAGTACATATACAACTGTGCTCAAATGTAAATGGATATCAAATCAATTTTTTATGAAAACCAATCCACTTCCAGCCATTCCTTCGAGCCTACATCTGCCACCACTGTATGTTTAGAGTGCAATAATGCCAAGCATAAACTGACAGAGATCTGGCAAATGGCGAGAGATGAGATTGCAATTAATAAAAAAGATTCCTCTGTTCCCCTTTCTAAAAAATGGCCCACTTAAACTAATAATTAGCCATTCAATTATACTAATCATTCATTCACATTTCTTTAATAAATCCTGTAGTCTTCTCCCCCATCAGTTGCCATGACAATGACTAATATAACTTAGTCAAAACTATACTAGACAAAAATTGCTAACTTCAATTTTTAAGCTTATTTCAAATACATTTTTGTGTATATTTATCTACACAAAAACACTCCAATTAAGTTTAATTCTGATTAATTTCTATATATTATGTTTCCATCTGTATTAATAATCTAACTAAGGCATTTGTAGTTGTTAACTTCTTCTAACTCATCAATATCAATCATTATTTTCTTGTTTTGAGAAAATCCATCAAATATTACTTTAGACTTTTAACATTTATCATTAGTTCAACTTTCTTACTGTCATCTAATACCTGAAGTTCTGAATCATCATTTGCAAAAACAATTAAATCATCTGCAAAATCTAGATGACTTAAATAATCTCCATTTTCTTTTAATTACTAGCTTCTCATTTTAATCAATAAAATACTTCTTGCAAGGTTGCTATAAAAAGTTTTGGATATATATATATAGTCACCTTGTCATATATCATTTTCAGTATTAATCTTCCTAATATCATTATGTAATCTAATTGTTACTGTTGCATTTTATCAAGATTCCTCAGAATATGTCAATATCTTAAATCTATAGTCTGATAATTTAAGGTTTTAATCATTGAAGAAATGGTAATACAATCAAATGCCTTTTTATAATAGACAAATCCAAAGCACATTCATTGGTCCTTTCTATAATTTCTGTTAATACTTTATTATGATCCACTATGCTAAAAACACTTTTAAATTCAGCTTGTTCTTTTAGTTGGTTAAAATCCAAATTTCACTGTAGATGAGTTTGAACTATTAATCTTGATGAAAAATTTTGTATAAACTGATGACTGATAGGCCTGTAATTTGTAATATCTTTATCATCTTTTTTAAATATTAATACTGCATCTGTATTTTTCCACTCATCTGATACATCTTTATCATTTACACATTTGGTATATAACTGCCTAAAATTTTTCTAATTCTATCATTATCTGGAGTTTTTTTTGTTTTTAGATTTAATTGCACAACTCACTTTTTCATTTAAAATCCTGGGAAATTACAAAGATATAGTATTTGTAGGAGATACTTTTTATTTTTTATTATATAATTCTTAATAGACATATTCCACACATTTCATGATGTTATTTCTCTTTTTATAATTCGATCTTTTTTCTTATTACAAAGTTTACTACCCATACCAAAATAGTGTTTTATATTTTTGAGACTTTTATTATTGTCTATGACTTTTCTGGTTAATTCCAATTTTACTTTCTCATATCATTATTAATTGTTTTTTGCACTATTTTACAAATTTCTAAATATTCAATCCTAATTAATGCATCATTTTTATATATTTTCATATTCCTTCTTTTCATCATAAATTGTCATCTCAGTACAAATTTTACTGGTTAATTGTTGCCTTTTTATACCAATTATCTTAGTAGCAGTATCCTTCTATTGATTTTGTTCAAATCTGAATCATATCCAAAATCTGTTAAAATTTGCAAGTCTTAATTTAAACAAATTATGTGCTAGTATAGAGATGGTGATCATGTGATGTTTGATGGTTTAAGTCTTAATTTAAATTCATTCAAATATTTCTGAAAGTTAGGAATATCAATTGTAAATATTGTTTTTCTAATTTTTGTCTCTCTAATTTTGCATTAATATATAACTTACATCTCACTAAACAATTATCACTTCCTGTATTGAATTTATTAAAAACATTATAATCTTGAATTACATATTTCCTGTTTGTCAAAATATAATCCAATTTTGTTATACTTTCATTTGGATACTTACATTCTATTTCCTTCTAGCATGCAAACTCCATAAGTCTATGTTCTCTCTCATTTTTATCACCATAACCAAATTTCTCCACAGCACTTTCATTTTTTCAATTGTATACCATTTCCTAGCATTAAAATCTCTCATGATAATTTTAAAATATTTGGTTTAATCAAAAGCCTTTTCTATATACATAAAAAAATTCTTTACTTTTTATCACAATAATAACTTTTGGGGGCATAAATCTGAATTATTTCCCCTTGGTATCAACCATTAAGTTAAAGAGCTTATCTTGATACTCTAATATATCATCAATCTCAACAATGTTGTTTTTCTACTTTTTTATTTATAATAAATCCTACTCCACTTTTTCTTCCAATGTTTGTGCCTTTGTAGTTAAGAATATGTTCATTTTTTAAATAATTGTTTTTTCATCTTTTATTCCAATTTCATAAAGTCCAATATAAATTAGTTTTTTCAATGTTTACAATCTTCCTTCATTTGAAAGTGATCTATAGCTATAAGTATTTAAATATAAGATTGTCACCAAATGGCAGCCTGAGTTTGCAATCAAGAGATTCTTAGCACTCTCTACCTTTGGACACCAATCGCTGCCTTGGCTGATGGCTTTACAGCCTCCTTGGATTAATGATCATGATTTAGTTTTATCATTGTGAATATTTATTTGAAAAAAAAAAAAGTTCATTCACACACATTCATTCTGTGTTCAAAAAAAATCTTAGAAAAAAAAATCATTCACATACATTCATTCTGTGTTCAAGAAAACTCAATTGATATTCCAATTAAAAGCTATCAAGAAACAGAGAAAAAAAGATCATGGTATTTCTTGATCTCAAATTCAAAGATAAAATCCAATAAACTCACCATGCTGGCTAAGCAATATTGGTGAACAGCCCATCCGTGTTCATGTACTATATGAACAGAGGAATTTGCCTGCTTAGTTCCTTTAAGCCAGGGGCAGGGAATCTCTGGCCCTTGAAATTTTCAATCGGCCCCTAGGCATTTTTATAAACATATATAAAATTACCCTGTATAAAACTTCTATTCAAGCACATGCAGTTCAAATATTGTATTAAGAGTTAAGTAAAATAAAATATTTATATTCTCAATTACACTCAACCTTTATAATAGTTCTAGTTTATTCTATTGGAAGTGCAACATTCCAACAAATTATCTATACTGTGTGGTCTATCTGACTACAGATTTAATTATGATGCAGAGAGCATTTTGATTTTATAATGATTTTCATAGCTAACTGCATATTCATAAAAATTGTATTCTGTTTTATTATTATTATATTGCATTTAAAATAAAATAAAAATTGTATTTCAATAGAAATGGATCAACTTATTTTTTTTTACGAACAAAATAGTAAACTGACATGTCTGATATGTATGGAAAGTATTTTAGTTATTTAAGAATACTATCAAAACATTCTGATTGCAATAAAATTGATGGGAAAGAAATATTAAAATAGAAAACTTAAAAAAGAGCTTCACCAAGTGGATAACAAGTCTTATAAAAAGTCAAAGTCAGAAAATTCTGTACAGGCAAATTACATTATTATTATTATTTTTAAAAAAATCAGAAACTTCAAAATCAATTTAGGAAAAGAAGTTTATAAATGAATGCATTTTAGCTGCTATAGAATTAATCTGTCCGGAACATAAAATGAAATTTGAGAATATAAATATGTCATGAAGAATAGTTACAAGAAAAATTGTCATTTAATGTGCAGCTGAAAAGATTTCTCACTCCTAATGATTAGGGGTAAATTAAATATAGTAGGTTAATTTTTAAGTCAATAATTTTGCATGACCTACAAATGATATCATAAATATCCAAATGGTCCTTGGCAGAAAAATGGTTCCCCATTCCTACAGGTCTCAAAGAAGAATCAAAGAGTCTCCTTTAAGTTAATTGAAACTCGTTTGTCAGCCAGTTTAAGCTATAATAATCAATACATTACACTACCATATGAAAAAAATTGCTACTATATATTAGTTTGTGCAAGGAAAAGAAATGGTATGATTACAAACAAAACCAAAATATATAGATGCTGAACTGAATTCAGATCTGGATAACTACACAAGAAAATTTGCTTGGATTGAAAACATTATTGTATTTTCAGTTTGGATTTATTGCTTTATAGTTAACTTAACAAATAAAAGGTAGTTGCTGGGTCCAAAGGTCTCAGACCCAAAGCTTCTGACTAATGGCAGCCATAAGCTAGAAACTAATCTAGGACTATTGAATGAGTAGATAATAAATAGTGATTTAAATGCAAACCTATAGCATCAATTGATTACTATAGTTTGCACTAGATAGCATTACCATATAGAAAAAGTTGTTATTATAAATATTTATTTACTGCTTTTTTCGGACCTATTTTGAATTCTTAATAATTTTTATAGCAGGGAAGATGTGGGTTGTTATATTTGTTTTCAAAAAATATTGTTACATAAACATATATTCAATAACAATACTATTGTAGTTTTGCATGCAAACAGGCCGCTACTAAATTTCACGAATCAATTACACATTGCTGGATCAGTGTAGGAATTCTTTGTTATGATTATGCAATTTCTTTGTGTAAACTATTCATTTTATACGCCTACAAAAATATTTATTAGTATGGAAAAAATTCCCTGTCTTTCAGTCAATCAAAAAGAAAATCTGCTATTCAAAGCATTATTTAATTAAATAATGAAACAGAATTGAGCATTCTTGTTGAAAGAAAATTTGAATTCTTCAATAATATCAATTTATAGAAAAAGTATCCTGAATTTTTCTATTTGGCTTATATTATTTAAACAATTATGACAATGTCTCTTCCATTTCAAGAAGTTACAGTATAAATAAATGAAAAAAAAACAATGGACATAAAAGGAAGTCTTGCCAAATTCTTACAATCAACTTCTAATTGCTCTTCCTCTAAAAGGAAGCACTGATTTGCATTCTTTTTTCTTAGTGGACATCTTTTATAAGCCAAGGTTTAAAAATTCATTTTGTTTTGAACACAAATCAATTACTTGTATGTAGGTATATGTTTAACCATTTCCATCTCCTATATTGGTAAATATCATTTAAAAAAATTCAATATACATTTCATAAATATATTCATCTATTATTAAATATTAAATTCAAACTTTATATTTTTTCTAAACATATTCAATTATTATATTGGTTAATATATGTTATTAATAATAATGCAAAACCATAAAACAATACAATACTAGATTAAATCCAAAATTTCACCAAAATCCTTACACAACCATGGTTTCATCTACTACAAATAGACCTTCTCAAGTGAAAATCAAACTAAAGGAAATAACATATATATACAAACAAACAAACCTTCCCATAATTCACTTCAAACTCCACCTTCCTTTAATATCAAAAGAAATCTTCATAAGATTGATAGCCTCAGAATCAAGAAGATTTATCATCAAAGTCTCCTTTATTCTTCTTTTTAATTCATTCTTTTCATAAAAAATAACCGAAGCATTGTTAAACAATATTCTATGACCAGTATTCAATTCATGAATATATAAAACTCAGTTACGATACCTATGTTTAACTCTACTTATATGAACCTCAATCCTTTCATTAAGGCTAAACTTACTCTGGCCTACATAAAACTTACCACAACTACATGGAATCTTATAAACAATACCAGGAATAGACCTATTATCAATAGACTATTTTGAGCCATTAAGTAATAAAATCAAATCAGAACCTTTCTTTCATGCAACCTTCCTTCCACCTAACAAATGACTATTCTTATATACCAAATTATATATTGAAGCCTTAAATGGTAAAGACATATAATCATTATCCTTACCTACAAAATTCTTACCATCAAATCATGACTATAAACATTATTATTAAATACAATTTTTTTAATAAAATCATGACTATAACCCAATTCTACATATTCAGCAACAAATTGACTTCTCTGAATATCAGCATTATAATTAAAATTATTAAGCCTTCTATTCCTACAACAAAAATTCAGCAAAAACATTTTTTAATGTATAAAAGGCTGATAACTATCAGGCCTAATCATATTTCTCAAATTCTTAGGTTTATAAAATGACTACAAAACAAAACATCATTAACCTTCTCAACATTTAAATCTAAAAACTTTAATTTTACAAAATCAAAACTACCCCCCCCCCCCCAATTGTAAACTTAATACTAGAATCAAAAGCATTCAAGCCACATAAAAGCTCTTCTAATTTCTCTTTCTGAATAACAAACAAACAATCATCAACATACCTAACAAAGAATTTTATAGAACATGAAAACAGATTAATAACACTACATTCCAAATAATCAATATAGACAGCACACATCAATGGAGAAATAACATAACCAATAATTCAACCCTCTCTAATCTTATAAAACACATCATAGACATAAAATACATTGACTCCTCTAACAACAAAAGCAAATCAGAAAAACCATAATCTTATCTGCAGAAAATCATTCCAATTTTTTTAAAATTGAAAGAAAAACCTCAATACATTTAATCTATTAACCGATTGGTTGTGTAAAGGATTTTGGTAAAATTTTGGATTTAATCTAGTATTGTATTGTTTTATGGTTTTGCATTTTTATTTTTGCTAGTATAGTGTTAGGCAGGTTTGGTTGTTATTAATAATGGGCAACTTTATTTGGAAAAGTGTAAATAAAATTTGAGCTTTCTAAAAATTTTGACAATTCAACAAGATGATGTATAGCCTAAGATATAATTATAAGTAAAACATCATCATTAAATAACTTCAGATTTTATAGTTATACTGATATGACACTATGTATTTTTGTGATTTAATTTATAAGCTAACTGTAGACACCTTTGACATTTGATAAAATTATGTCAAAAAGCAAAAAATACTGCTGACTTCTTCAGCTTTCATATAACTTCAGAACATAAGCAAAGAGTAAACTCACTGCACTTCCATTTAATGTTTTGATTTAATTTATTTCATTCATTATGACTTAAAGTCCATAGTGAGATATCACTTCAGTTTATTAGAAAAACCAAACATTTCAGCTGTTAGTATTCCTGACAGACATATAATTTCTGTGAATAAAAATGTTATATTTTGTGTGCCAAATATTCTACAAACACATGCATTTAAATAAAAAATATTTTGATTTGTATATTTTTTAATTTACTGGTTTTCTTTTATCAATGATGGATCTAGTTTGGACTGCAATAGATTTTATGGTACAAGAAAAGAGATAAAGTTAGGTCTAATATGTTCTCTCAAGTTCCATATGTAATCTTTTAACAAATTAAAGTTTTAGTTATAGAAATTACTGACATGCATGAAAGTTATTACATTTTAAAACTAAGAGTATTATTTGCTGTGAACATGTATTAAAAATAATCACTGTATTGTGTAATAATTTATCATAGTTCAATCAAATTGAAAGTAATTACCTCTAAGACCACTTTAATATTTGATCTAATTTTTGCAGCATCCTTTGTCAATTGATCTGTAGATATGTTCAATAGTTTTATTTTTTTCTCTATAAACTTTATTGTTTCTGCAAGTGTTAATTCAACAAAAAATCCAAATCCTACTTGGACGTAAATTTTAGAAGCATCAGGACTAAATAAATAATAAAAAAAACAACTTTTAAAATTAGATTATTTATACATACTCTTTCATGCATTCACATATGTATATTAAAACAATTAAGTGTTAAAATTTATCATGCATTGGCTATTATATGAACAACATTGAAAAACACTGACATAATAAATGCATCAACTAGAAGAAAGTGAAACAAGTAAATTAGAAATGCAAATCATTAAAGATGATAGATAATCACATGAAAAAGATCTGAAGAATCACATGGATTGAAGAAATTAACAACCAAGAGCTGAATATTTCTGCAGCACATCTCATCAAAGAATTGATTCAATTCTTAATTGGATATCAAAATTCCATCAACAATTAGACTATTTCTGACAGGCATAATCATATTATGGTTGATCAGAAAATTAAATAGCAGGTATAGATGCAACAATTAGGAGTGAATGGCAATCATAATCAGAATAAGACTCTAGACGGCTTGTAAAAGACTTGTACAATTAATAACACAAAAACTTATATAGTAGTAGCTTGATGAGCAAAAGGAACAAGAATGTTGTATTTAATAATGAGTCAGACTTTTTTTCTATGACTGACAATTGTCTAGTTCATATCCATTTTCAGAACTGGTTCACATCAGTTAAATATTAATGTGGTTTCATCAATTATATGTGATCACTTTTGGGACACATTGACAGCATAATATAACAAGAAATTAAATTTTATAATCCTTATTATCTTTATTAAACCTTAGCCATTTTTCAACAAGATAATTCACCTAGATCATAAATGATTTAGATATTTTGTTAGCTATATTTAAATATCTATTAGCCATCAATTATTTTAAGGAAGTATGTAGACACGAGTAATCACATGCATCTGTGGTATTATTAATGAATATTATTCCTTTTTGTTATATTTATGTTTCAGTTGATTACATATTACCAAACCACCCATATACAGGTCTGAAGGTTGTGTGAGGAATAAAGGCAATTCATCATGGGAGCGCCAACACGCCAAGATAATTAATAAAATTTATATGTAAATAAAATTGTTTACATTTTCAAATCATTTCATCATTAGAAATATGTTTTGAGTGTAAATACTTTTTTATTTCCAAATCACTTTATTCCTAGAAACACATTCTGATTGTTAATATTTATTATTTAAATATAAGAGGAATATTTCTTTACTTAAACTTATTGTGACAATTGCCGCCGCCACCGCCGCCGCCGCCGCCGCCGCCACCACCACCACCACCACCACCACCACCACCACCACCACCACCACCACTAGTTTTAAAACAGCTTTATTAAGTAAAAATGTTATACATAGTGAAAAAAATAGGTAACTTACATTATTTCATCAGTTACATTGCATTTTACAGTGAAATAACAAGTATTGAAGTGGGAAAAGGTCAGTTAATGGGCAGGTTTTACGACAATAAAAAAATAAAGTTCTTCTTCGGGTAATGTTTTTTCCGTATGTAATTGTGGGATTGTGATTAGGTTGTTGGCATCTGAATTGATTGCCAAGTGTCTTTGAATAGTCCAAATGGGGCAAGTATTTGGTCCCTCTTCTTTATTGCTTGTAGTTTATTAAGGTAAATTGTTCTGTATTTGCAAGAAGTGGGGTTGAATACAAAATGACAGCGGACAAACCAGAGAGTGAAAAAAAGGTATGTGTGTATTCTGATTGAGGTAAAATTACCTGTGTGTATTGCATTAATTAATAACAATACTATGGTATCATTACTCACAGTGAGTGTTGCAATTAGTTCTCTATAAATGTTAAGAGCGCAACAGTCAGTGATAATATGGTTAATGGTCTCCTCATCCCTATGACAAAGCACACATATTGGATTGAGGTTGGCATTTTTCATTCTTGTTGTCAGAAAATAATTAGTAGGTAAGGCATCAAGATTAATCTTTACTAAGAAGTCAAGATATTTTGGTTCTAGGTGCCAATATTTGAATTTTTGTATAAGTGTCTTATTTGATATTGAAAGACTACTGCTATGGCAATGAGTGGTAGAGTTTGCATTTATAATTTGATATGCATCCCAGTATTTTAATTTATTTGCTGTTTGATCATTCTGCTTATTGTACATATTTATTAAAACTAAAAGGTTATGTATGAATTTGTTACTAGTGGGTGGAGGTGTATCTGTTGGAACTATTGGAATGAAAACTTCACCAAACTCAAAGTTGCTGATAATTTTTTGAATAGTGTTATATGCCTTTTGAAAAAAAAAAGTAGTAATGCTGTGCAGTGAAAGGCCATTATCTTTGGAATGTTTTTGTAACTTGTTGATACTAATGGATACAGTTTTTTTGTTCCAAATTAACTGTGTGCACAATGAATTGATCTTGCGAATAAATAAGTTGGTGAATTTAATAATTGGGGCATAATAATTAATTTTAGGAAAAAATAACATACTGATCAAAGAAATTTTACTATGAATTTATAATATCAACAAATAAAAAATCCTTCTCCTTTTTTCTTTTCAAAAACTTTATTTTTTATCTCAATACTGAACATTATTATTGTAGAACATATATATTTTAAAAGAAAAAGTGGATGTACCTTTGCTGTGTTATTATATTTTATGAATTTATAAATATGCTTTAGTTAAAGAATTGATCAATTTATTGATTGAATTTAGTAAGTTATTTTGTATTAAAATTCTGGCTCGATTTGTGGAAATGTATTCCAAGAAAAGAGTGGGGGCATGAGAGTTTATTGTCTTAATTGGTGAGCCTGTGAGTAGGGACCACACAGCCATTTTTTCCTGATTAAATTTCAATTGAAATTGTGTTGAATATTTTTCTAATATTTTATGTAAATCTGGTAACATTTGTTTTGAGGGGAGGAGGATTATTACATCATCCATGTAGGTGAGATGCTTAATTGTTTGTCTAAGTGTATGGGAGTAGACACCCGGGTGCTTTGCTTCTATTTCTGCAAGAAGTGGATTAATAAAAGTGATGAATAGAAGCGAGCTGAGTGGAGAGCCTTGTGGTATAGAATTATGTGGAATGAAAGGTGATATTTTTCCATTGAGGGTTATTTGTAGGCTTCTATTTATTAATAAGTTAGTGAGTATATACATTATTGGTGTTGGAATGTTGTATTTGCCTATTAAACAAAGAAGGCTATCAACTGGCACAGAGTCAAATGCTGCTTCTATGTCTAGCTGAACTGCCACTGGTGCTGCCTTTCTTTTGGTTTTAATATCTTCCTGTATGATTCTAAATAGCATTAGTGCTTCTGGTATGGAGTTGCCTTTTTTGGCAAATTGGAATTTAGACAGATGCGGGAGTATTAAAGGCTAAATTTTGTCCTTAATAATGGACTCAATGATTTTTATTATGAGTGGTGACATTGAAATTGGCCTTAAATTGTGAAGTGGGGATGGCTGTATGGTCTTTTTTAAAAAATGGAACTATTGAAACTGGGTATAGTAGATGGATATTGTGTATCTGTTGAGACAAAAAAGTCAACATATTATATATTATAGGAATAGTGTAATAGTTAAGATGGTGAAATAAAAATTTCAGGATGGCATGAAGTCCTGGGTGTGCATGATTTGTCATGCTGCTTATTTTTACTTCAATGTCTTTTTTTGGTGATACTATGCGATTTATTTGATATCCCAAAATAAAATTGACCCAGATTGGGTTTAGGCCTTTGTTGAAATCGTGTTTTAAAGTGATCTAATATAGGGAAAATCATATTCTCACCTGTGATTATCTGATCTGCTATGAGAATGGATGATGGGGTTGGACTTTCACTACTATATCTCAGAGCCCAACGAATGTAGCCTGTCGTCCAGTTGTGGGTGTCTCTAAGATATAGTTTAGCTTTTTTAATTGATATATAGTTTGCCAGTATGAGTTGTGTGTCTTTATATTCCTGCTTAAGCTGAAGAACAGTGTTTATTGACTGTGGATTGGCTGTTGTGGAATTTAATTTGTCCCTTATCAATTCTAGTTTATTTAATGTTTTGGTAGGTGGTGGATTTCTCATTGTATAACGTTTGATTGTAGTGGTGAGGATGTTGATATAAGTAAACCAGGCTTCTGCTGGGGCTAGAGATAAAATGTTTAATCTGTTCAAGTGTATATAAATTTCCGACATTACAGCTTCTGGCGCATTGGCTTTAAGTAGAAGACGAGTAGTGTTGGATAATGACAGGGTTGGCTGGGTATATGTAGGTGGGCTGATTTCAACTTTTAGAGCATTATGGTCTGAGAAAGGGACTGGATGAAGTGAAGGTTTTATTTGAAAGTGGAGTTCAGGTGAATAAAAGAGTAAATCTATTAATGTTGAATGCTGTCTATTGTAAAATGAAATTGCATTTGAAGGAGAGAAACTATCCGCACTCTTAAGTTTCTTGTTAATATATTGCAAATATTTTCTTATGAAATCTTCATATGTCATGTTGAAATCACCTAGCATTATTGTAGGGTGTGGGTTTGTAGATAGGTGTAGGTTAATGGTGTTGATCAGTTGATGAATTAGTGTAGATTTATTATATAAGTACAGTGATATAATGTTCAGTTTAAAATCTTTATTATGAAGTGACAATATTATCATATGCTGGTCACAGTATAATATTTTAAAGGATTGGATTGGAGAGGTGTGGTAAATCAAAAAACCAACGCCTGCCACTGAGTAGTTGGAAATTGAGAACTTATTATAGCCAAATTTGTTTAAGTAACGGTCTGGCTTAAAGCTGGAGTTAACGGAACATTTAGTCTCAGTGAAAAAAAGCAAATGAGAAGGTGAATGCGTAAACCAATCTGTAATTGCATGCATTCTTTTTGTGGAATTGATTCCCCTCACATTGACTGTAGTGATAATTAGATTCATTTTCTAGCTAAAGTGGGGTGTGTGGATTAGTGTTCAAACCTCTTGTGGTAAAATGGTTTGATTGTCAATACTTGCATCTGCAGCTAATGCTGAATTTTCAGTACTAGAGGCAGCCAATTGCTTCTTTTTTCTCAGTTTCCTGCGGTGGATGTCCACTCCTGTAGTGTAATCAAGCTGTTGTGCTAATTGTTCTGATTTTCCTGTGGGGTGTTCTCTTGTCCAATACGGTTCCTGTGGTGAAGCTGTTGAGTTGACATTCTGTTTATTAGATTTGTGTTTCTTCTTGATTGGTTTACAAGAGTCTGTTAAGCTGTCAGAAGAGTCTGCTGTTTCCGTGGTATCCATTTGAGTGGTAATTTGGTGTGAATGCTTATTGATTTCAGTTTGTTGTTTATTTTTGTTTATTTTTTTAAGCTTAGTTGTTTGTTGTATTCTATGGTTGCTGGGCTCTTCATCACTATAATAAGAGGAGGCCACTTCTATTTCTTGTTCATCATTTGAATCTGGTGTGGAATTAGCTGTGTTTAAGCTATTTGTTATTTGCGTCTGTGTGTTGTTTAGAGAAGATATGATAGGTATATTATCTGGGTTTAATAAACTTGCCAATTGCGTTTGTGTGTTATTTAAAGAGAATGGGGTGGGCATTTGTTCTTCACTTATCTTGATAGTTTTATCACTGACTGAGGGCATTGTATTCGAAAGAACTGGACATCGGTGCCTTTCACTTGAGATTTGAGGCCACAATTGTCACATATTCTTTTAGGACAGTCTCTTATCACGTGTGTGCGCTGTTTACAGGAAAAACACTGAGGAGGTGTACCTCTAAAGGTAATAAGTGGTAATTTACCTGTGGGGAATACTGTTGGTATGTCTAATGCAGTCACATTTTTATTTAATTGTATATTAAATGTCACTGCATTCATTCTAATTGGAATTGGTGTTCTTTTCTCCATTAAAAAATTAAAATTTATTTTTCCGTAGTTTTCCAATAGCGATTGTAAATTTGCTTCTGTGAAACCAATATGACAATTTCTAATTATGCCTTGTGTCACGAGAGCGCGCTCTGTATCGATATAGCAAATAATTTTGTTATTTAAAAATTTGACGTGCTTTCTAAAAATATATTTTTGTGTCTTGTTGTGAAATTCAAAACACAAATATCTGTTATTGGGATAGTATAGTATTTGGTGGACGTAACTCCATAATTTCATTTGTGTTATTTTGTCATAAAATTCATCTATTGGGAATTTAAATAATTTGGCGTCCGCATTTGTTACCGCCATTATGAGTGATTTATCGCTATGAAAACTTTTGAACGACGTTAATAGCGGTAGTGGAATCGTTTTATTAAAATTGTTAGTATATTGGTCATATAATTCTTGCGTAATATAATGAAGTTGATCTTGGTGTATATTGTTGTGATGCTGTTGATCCTCAGTATCGTTATCGATTCCCATAAGCTCTGCAAAAGACTCGGCGTCTGGCTGAACGTAATCCATCGAAACGTGAAGATCGGCCTTTACAGCTCTAGCATACATATTGTTATTATTTGCGCGTGAATTTAGATTATTGTGGTGGTCATTTGATTTTTCTCTAGTATTTTGCTGAAGTAGAGGTGAATCTACTGAATAAGAGCTTTGGGATGCGCTCCTATCCAATGGTGTAGAATTGGAAGGGTTTGCTTCGGGCTCTCTTAGGTACGGTGTATTTATTTTGTCTAATTTTTTAAAACTTTCCGATTGCACATATAGTGCTGTATTTGTTTTCTCAGTGTCTTTATTTGCACTATTGGAATAATTTTCATTTGATATCCGGGTAGGAGATATGGTTTTCCTTTTCAAGGGCAGAAAATTAACGTTGTTAATCTCAGGCCTTCGAATGCATGTTTCTACTTTACCGGTATTTTTTCCCGATAATTTTTCTTTCATGATATGTGATTCAAATGCTGATTCAATATTTTGATCACTAGTATTTTGATCTGGATTGTTTGATTCTATTATAATTGAACTATTGTTAGCTTGAATGAATGACTGATTTTGTTTTTGATACTCGGCAGTACTCCCAATTGTATTGAACGCATCGGCCATTTTACAATCTTACAAATGGCGCTTGCCTGTATGTTATTTTTCAATAATAATCAAAACTCTAATTATAAATGATTTTCTCTTATCTTTAAGATGTGAAAACATTCTTCTTACTAAATCTGTCACAAATAACATCAATTAGGTCTATTACAACGGAAAAAGATAACTAATATTTTAAAGTGAAAAGGAGCTAGATGTGTAACAGTAAATCTGCATGGATGCCATCTTGACTGCTACTGCTGCTGCTGCTACTGCGACTACTGCAACTACTACTACTACTGCTACCACTGCTGCCTCTGCCACCGCCACCACCACTACTACTACTACTACTACAATATAGTAGTGTAAATATTCTATTATTGAACAAAAACAACTGAATGTATTTTTGTTACCAAAAAATGTAAAGTTTTGTCTGAGATTCTAATTTCAAAATAACAAATGGATTTTGAAAACGAAGAACTTTCTAACAAGAATGTGTTAATGGAATGGTAAGACTTATACCAGCTGTGATATTTAAAATTGATCTAGTTTGGTGATTCTAATAAAATATGTTATATCAATAAACAATATAAGTATGAAAATGTAAAATATTGGATGATATATAATAAGTTATAGTTTTTTATCGTGGAATAACATCACAAAAATTAAATAGCAGTGTAAATATTTTATTATTGAAGAAATATTATTTTGTTAATAAAAAATGTGAATAAGTTTATGCATGATAAATTTTCAATGGATTTTCAAACAAACAAACAAGAATTACTTCCACTGAAATACTGACTTTTGAGTTAAAGTTGATCTAAATATTGATTCAGAAAGAATATTGGATAAAAGTCAGGCCTTCTTTACTCCTTGCTATGCAGGATGGAGCTTAAAGTGAAGCATTTCAAAAAATCATTCTATGTACAGAATATTTTTAATAATCAGGTAACTTATATATTACATAATTACTTATATAATATCAGAGCTGGCTTAAGGAAAAAAAAGCAATACATTTTTGTGGGTATGTGTGGTGGTTCTTTTAAATATGATAAAAACACTTAGATATTTAAGAAATTATCTTATTAGCAGATATTTCTTATCACTATTAGCAATTTCGCAAGATTGTCCAAAAAGTATAAAAACTTTTGAAAGAAAAATTAAAAATTTCAAATTTACTAAATAAATATTTTTGTGTTAAAGTATTATTCAATTGTTGTTTTCAAAAATTATTTTTTAAACATTAATTTGTTCTATTTTAGCATGTGTTTTATTTTCTGGGTTTATTTTATAGAAATAAATGAATAAAACACAAGATATTTACCTAACACCTTAAATGACTAAAAGCTATAATAAGTGGTAGGAAAAAATGTCTTAATTTACAAATTTTAATTCATAGACTGGGGGGGGGGGGATTTATCTTACCCAAAGGTCGTTCTTACCCACATGGTGGCACTGCATATCACAATGACCTTACTTATTCCTATAACATTATAGTATCTTCTTGACTACCTATCAATTTTTTTTAGAAATTAAATAATGTTATTTATATATTTTACGTATCTAGTGAGTTTAATCCATTTTTATAATTTCATCTAGATGAAACAATTATTATGCCAATCAATCATGAGTTAAATAATATGATGAAAATATACTAAGTTTATTAAAATAAATAGTAAATTCTATATTCTGTTACAGTGTTTTATATTATATATATTAGGGTTGCAACGATAAGCAAAATAGTGATTACTGATTAATCGGTCATGTATTATCGGCCATTTATTAAATACAGTTAAATACTCAGTGGTCATTTGTTGGGGGTACTCTCTTGCTCCAATAATACACTGCCATTACATTGTGAAAGCCTAAAAAACAACATTATTTAGACAGGTTCTTGATGTAGCGAGAACAAAATGCAAACATTTTTATATATGCATACATTTATACATAATAAAAGTATTTATAAAATTACCTGAGGCAAAACTTGTAGCACCATTCAGTGACAAACCAGAATAATCAATGGATGCTAGAAAGTTTGTGCATAAAATCCCTATCTGGTATCTACACATCCAATATCCCCAGACTTTCTTGCTTGTGGCTTTCATCAGTGAGGAGTCTTGGATCTAAGAGCACTGCACATAGATCTTAGGATCTAATGCAACCTTCCAACAGCTACTTTTTATCTTTTTAGCTAACTATAAAGCTTTGAGTCCAAACTGAAAACAATAATTTTCAATTTTAGCTCATTTGCCTGTATAGTCATATAGATGTGAACTCAGTTCAGCAACTATATATTTTGGTGTCTTTGGTTCTTTAATAAGTCACCAAAATCCTATTAGGCAGAATTGGTATTAAACCACTAAACATCATGTGATCACCATTCTTTATGCTTAAACAAGCTGATAATATGGAGATAAAATTCACTATACAGTAGCATCACTCAGTGCAAGCCAGAGTAACCAATGGATGTTGGAAAGTTTGTGCATAAAATCCCTATCTAGTGGTTACTCATCCAATATCCCCAGACTAGTGTCTAGCTTGTGGTTTCATCAATGAGGAGTAATGTATCTAAGAGCACTGCACTTAGATCTAATACCAATCTTGCCTAATAGGATTATAGTGACTGTGGCTTTTAAAAAACCAAAGACACCAAAATATATAGATGCACTGAACTGCGTTCAGATGTATATGATTATACAGGCACATAAGCTTGAATTAAAACAAATATTGTGTTTTCAGTTTAGAGTCAAAGTTTTATAGTTAGCTAAAAAGATAAAAGGTGACTTTTGGAGGGTTGGATTAGATCATAAGATCTAGGTGCAGTGATCTCAGATCCATGGCTCTTCATTGATGAAAGCCATAAGCTAGAAACAAGTCTGGGATTATTTGATTAGAAGGCATTAGATAGAAATTTTATGTACAAACTTTCTAGCATCCATTGATTACTCTACTGAGTGGTGCTATTGTATGGAGAGTTTTGCCTGTGGTATCAACTTGTATAAGCATAAAAAATGTTGATCACATGTTTAGTTGTTTATTTATGAAATTAAAGGTATTTTAATTTATTTTTTCTATTTTTATTTGCATAAACAAAATGAATTAATTCTACATACATTTAATTCAATGGAAAAAAATTGATTCAAAAGTGGACTGTTGCTAGAAATGAATTGAGTTCATAGACCTATAGGCGACATCGTATTTAAGGTTGACAGATACAAAAAAAATCAGGATGCTTCATAATTTTTTTTAGTACTTCTATATAAATGTTTGAGGATGCAGGAAAAAATCATGAAAAATCAGGAAATCCTAATTGTATTGTTAAATGTGTATTTGATAATGTTTATATGTACCTGAGCCTAAAACATCCTTATTTATAAGATCTACAAATGAATTATTAAACGATTGTGCTGTTGTCATACTCATTTATTTTATTGTAATAATTGGTTGGAAGATCTATTAGCTGCAGTTTTTAATTTTCTTTGAAAAGAATATGCATTATTTATAAAACATATTTTATTTAAAACTTTTATATTTTAAAACACCTTATCAAGAATATATAACCATTTATCATTTTAAAAGAAGCAAATATATTTTTTATCAATAGTAATTCAATAATTAAATAATATTATGTATGAAATTCTATAATAATAAAATTATTTTTAATATCAAGTTATTTTCTTTTGCAGATTTATTTATTATTTTTTTAAAACTTCTTCCAAATCCCAACCTTCATAGCTTCCGGTATTGTATGGAAATTTTTTAAGATAGACAAAAATGAGAGGTTTTCAAAGTACAATTTATGTAATGCTTTAATATCAAAAGGTGGAAAAAATGTTAAAACTTTTGTAACCACAAACATGATAAATCACCTCAAAAAATATCATCATGAAGATTTTTTAAAAGAAACTGGGAAGATGAAAAAAGAAACAAAGAAGATTGGATGATCATAAGTAACAACAGAACCACATACACTAAGACAAGCTACATTGACTCAAGTATTAGAGAATAAAAAATTGTAGAATATATAAATGATTGGTCCAAAGAAGTTATTTGATTGGATAAATGATACCTGTATATATACAACCATATTCTGTTGTGTCTGATTTAGGATTTCCAAGATTATTAAAAAAAATTGCTCCTAATTACAATATTCCCAGCAGACAATATTTTTCTGATAATATCCTTAATATATTTCAAAAAGTTCAGTCAAAAATTCAGAAATCTATTGATAATGCAAAATATAGTTCTCTAACCACTGATATTTGGACAGCAACTACAAACAATTATCATTTTTTAAGTATAAAAGGCCACTGGTTGAATGATCAGTTTCAGCGAAAAAGAACTGTTTTGAGAATTGTTTCCTTTGAAGGTTCCCTCACTGCTACATGAATCAGTGAACAGATAAATAATGTTCATGAAAAGTATAACTTGACAAATGATAAGTTATTCTTAGTGCTGGGAGATTCTACAGTAAATATGGTAGTTGGAATCAGGAATTGCAACTTAGAGGCATTATCATGCTTTATACACACACTACAGCACTTAACAAATGCATATTTTCTCAACAAGTTGTTGTGAAAACTATAATCACAGCTAATAAAAATATTATTACACATTTTAATCATTCTGCTTTAGCTTTAAGCAAATTGAAAGATTTTCAAGACATGTTAAGTTTACAGAAACAAAAATTAATTCAAGATGTTCATACTTACTGAAATTCTACATACACAAGTTGGAAAAAAACATGGAACAGCAAAAAGCCTTTGTCACATAAGCTATAAACAATAAAATTCCTATATTGAGCCCTTATTAGTGGTCACCTATTGATAAAACTGTTCTACTTTCAAAACCATATGAAGAAACTACTCTGGAAACCAGAAAATGAAAAACCACATCATCTTTAATAATTCCCATAATAGACTCTGAATTTATTCTTGTCAAAAGCAAAAAACAGTAGTTTCTTTAGTAGAATTTATACCATAGTAGAAGAACTGTAAGTTTCAATGAAGAAAAGATTTTCAGCATATATAGAAAACAAATCTTTATGATTATCATTTCAAAAAGATATAGTAGAGGAAATAAAAAAATGGATATTTGATAGCTCAAAGTTTATGCTGATAATTCAAAATCTCAAGAATTAAATTTTGAAACTTCTACTTCTGAGGATGATCAAGATAGATGAGAATCTCTTAAGTTTTTCCTATTTATTTGATGAATTAGCTTTTTGCTAAATGAAAGAGTAAAGAAAAAGAAATGAACAACCAAATGTTTTGATCAAGATTTAGAAAACTATTTAAATTTACTGCTTATATCAAGACATAGCAATCCATTTTTGTAGTGAAGTTCAAAAGAACTATTTTCTAATTTGAGAAAACTAGCTATGAAATATCTAAGCATTCCAGCATTTTCCATTGAAAGTGAAAGAATTTTCAGCACTGGAGATAAGATTTATAAACCGATAAAAAATAGACTATGCTTTGAAAATGGGGAAATTCTCATGTTTTTTTTTTTTTGCATTACAATTTAAGGATTTAAAATTTTGAATATTAAAATTTTAATTTTTTAATATATTAAAATAAAAGAAATAATTTTTAATGGGATAAAAAAGAAATAACTCTTTAAAAGGACAAACTAAAAGGAATACTTTTTTACTAGATTAAAATAAGTAAAAGGAATAATTTGAATTGAATTTTTATTTGTTAATTTTCATTTTTTCATGTAAGTATAAATATATAACAGAAATCTTTTATTTTTGATTACTAATCCTATACCCAACAACAAGAAAATACAAAAATTGCCAATTAATTGGCCAAATGGTCGATACTAATTAATCGGGAAAAATAACTGATGTGGCCGATTACTGATTACTTGCCAATTAATCGGTGCAACCCTGTTACATAAATAAACATATACATATATAGGTATGTCTTATGCAATACATTAACTAAAATATTAAACTATATATTCCACTATACTGTTTTTATATTACCATACAAATATATGTACATGTATAGGAATGTCTCATGTAATGTGTTTCAGCACTATTGATTTCCATATAGTATGATTTGTAATTACACCAGAACACACTAGTTATAATGTGAAAATGATTTCTGAGATTTACAATACATTTTGATTATCTGGTCATCTTGAAACTCAAAGTCACATGACATCCAACACATTACATTTTGCTAAATGATTTTTATACTACTGAATCCATTAGAGAAGAAATCAAGAATGAACAGTGTTAGATTTCCCTGAATATACACAATTAAAAATTATTCTAAAGTATAAAAATTCACATGCCTAACTAACGATTTCTGTACTATTTGCAAACTCAAATGACTATATCAGCAATCAATGATTGAAGATTCATCAATGTAAAGAATGAATCAACATTTTTCACAAAAATGTCAAAGAAAGAAAAATTATTTTCTCATGGTAATTGGATGATTCATTCAGTAAATATAAATGAAAAGAAGCATGGATATCTTAAAAGATTATGTATGATTTTCAAAAAAATTTTTAAGCTATATTATTCTTATCATCATCATTTTCAATCATTATCAATCCCCTGCATAATGAAAGTCTTTCCAACTTCAATCTATCTTTTCAGATCTCTAGCCTCTCTTCACATTACCCCATCATACTTCCTTCTTTATCCATCCATCTCATATGTGGTCTCTTTCTAGGTCTTTTAAAATCTCTTCGAATCCCATTTAACATTTCAAATGTTCATTTATTATCATCACATCTAACAATATATCCAGCTCAACTCTATTTCAGTCTCTTAATTCTTTCAATGATGTCAGTAGCATCTGTTCTCTAACTCATGTATTTCGTTTTCAATCTCATCGTATTATTCCTAACATACATATCTCAACACTTCATTGAATGGACTGAAGTCTTTATATTGCACTTCTGTTAAATCTCCAAATCTCTGCTCCATAAGTAAGAATTGGTAACATATTTATTAAAAACCTTTCTTTTCACAGGAATAGGCATATTTCCTTGTAATATTAAACTATTTTTACCAAAAGCAGCCCAACGAAATATAATTCTATGATTAATTTCATCCATTGTTTCTATTTGCAGAAATAACCTGACCAAGATATTTGTAGTTAACTTTTTCTAACTCATCATTATCAATCTTTATTTTATTCTTTTAAGAAAATGCATTGAACATTATTTTAGTCTTTTTAACATTTACCTTTAATCCTACTTTCATATGATAACTCTTGCAACATTTCCTGAAGCTTAAAACCTTGTTTGCAAAAAACTATATCATCTGCAAAATCTAGTTGATTTAAATATTCTCCATTTACTTTTATTCCCTTAACTTCCCATTTTAATCCACAACATACTTCTTGCAAAACTGCTGTAAAAATTTTTGGAAATACGAAGTCACTCTGTCAAATACCCTTTTCAATGTTAATCTTTTTAGTATCATTACATAATTTAATTGTTGCTTTTGCATTTTTATAAATATTCTTCAGCATATGATAATATTCTGGCTCTATATCTTGATGAACCAATGCTTTAATCACTGAAGAAATGCTCTTAGAATCAAATGCCTTTTTATAATCTGCAAATCCAAAGCATCACTTCTCCCAATACTTGGAAATGATCCACTGTATTAAAACTACTTTTAAATCTAGCTTGTTTCTGTACTTATTTTGATAAAAATTTTGTATAGAACTGATAAAAGACTGCTAATTTCTATCTTCTTTATACTGCATTCTTCCAATCATCTGATACATTTTTATCATTTAGACATTTGCTATATAACTTTGCCAAATTTTTTTCAATTTCTTCTGCTTCTTTTAAGAAACTGATTATAAATTCCATCATTATCTGAAGCTTTTCCTTTTTTCATACATTTCATTGCATTTCTCACTTCTTCATTTAAAATCCTGAGTGATTTAAAAAATAGTCATTGTAGGAGATATTTTTTGTATTTTATTGCTATGTAATTCTTGATAGAACTCTTTTACACATTTCATATCTCTCTTTTTAGTAATCATTTTTTCTTATTGCAGAAATGTTTTCTATCAATAAACAAGATGTTTTACATTCTTGAGACTTCTATTCTCTCGTACAGCTTTCTTTGCTAGTTCACAATTATACTTTATATCATTACCAACACTTTTTGACACTGTTTTACAAAATTTAAGATATTGAATTATTCTTAATGCATCATTTTTATACATTTTAATACTCTTTCTTTTCTTCATAAATTGTCTTCTCATTAAAATTTTTACTGGTTAACCAGCTATCGTTGTTGCAGTTTCTAAAAGTGTTTCAGTTATCTTCCTATTAACTTCATTCAAATCTGAATCATGTTCAAAATCTGTTAATATTTGAAAATGATTTGCAAGTTCTAATTTAAATTCATTGGAATATTTCTGAAAATTAGAAATATGAATTGTGAATATTGTTTTTCTTAATAATTTTTGTCTCTCTAGTTTTGTATTAACATGTATCTTACCTCTCATTAATTGATAATTACTTCCTGTGTTGAATTTATTGAGAACATTACAATCTTGAAATACATATTTACTGCTAGTCACAGAATAATCCAATTCTGCTGTACCTTCATTTGGATGCTTCCATGTCCATTTCTGTTTAATATTTTTCTCAAAAAAAGAATGGATAATATAAAATTTTTATTTTTTTAAACTCCAGAAGGCTATGACTTCTCTCATTTCTATCACCATAACCAAATTTACATACAGCCCTTTCATCATTCAATTGTTTACCAAATCTAGCATTAAACTCTCCCCTGACAATTTTAAAGTATTATGTCTGATCAAAAATATTTTATACATCCATATAAAAATCCTTTACTTTGTCATCACAATGATAATTTTTTGGGGTATAAATCTGAATTACCTGCATTTGATATTTGCTATTAAGTTGAATAACTAACTAATCTTGCCACTCTATCTTATACACCAAAAATCTTTACAATGTTGTTCTTTCACTTTTTATTTATAATTAAACCCACTGTACTTATACTTCCAATGTTTGTGCTTCACCTTTTCATCTAACTTCACAAAGTCTAATAATGTCCCATTTAATATGAGACAGTTCATCTTCCAATTCTTGCAATCTTCCTTCACTTGTTGTATTTTTATATTAGATTATTTCCATCATCTAATATGAGTATTGGATGTCTTTAGAAAAATTTAATTTAAATATTCCAAATACATTCAACTGTTAGTAATAGTACAGCAAACAGGTTAGTATATGCCCAATGTTTCAAGAGGGATTATTATCCCCCTCTTCTTCAGGTATTGATGGCCTGATCAGTAACAGTAGCAGCATGGCATTCAAACATGGACCCTTAGATTCTTGAGTTTGGAATTTTAAGGTAACACTCTAACCAACTGAGCCATCCTGCCAAAGACAACAGTCAGTAGAAATTTCATATACTTATACTATGAGATTAGTCACACTAGGTTGGCTTATGGGATTTTTTACCATTGTCATATGAGCAGCTTCTTTAAATTTTCTTTTTTGTACCCTTTCTTCTCTATCCAATATTTTTATATTTTCTCAGTTGAACATATGTTCATTGACACATACATGATCTACTACCTTAGATACATCTGTTTGCTCTCTTATAATAATCAGTTTGGGTTCTTGCAAGTGCTATTCAATGAGATGACTTGTCTCACCAATATATATTCTTCCACATTCACATGCTATTCATAGGTGCAGTTTTTTCTTTTCAGCATTTCAAGTTTAGACTTTATAGATGTTAGAATTCCTGTGTGGTATGGTTCTGGAATGCTGTTCTGATGTTATACTGATGGCAGATTTTCCTTAATTTGTCTATTTTTGGAATATATGGGCACACTGTTGTACCAATAATTGTCTTTTCTCTTGATGCTTCTTTTTGTTGTCTATTTAACATTTTCCTAATAACAGCTGATGGATACTCATTTTTCATGAGTTTTTTCTATATAATTCCCCCCCAATCACTGGTCTTCTCTTGATGCTTCTTTTTGTTGTCTATTTAACATTTTCCTAATAACAGCTGATGGATACCCATTTTTCATGAGTTTTTTCTATATAAATTTTTTCCCCCCAAATCACTGGTTTCTGAACAAACTTCTTTTGTTCTGTTCCATAGTGATAGTATAACACCATGGTTTGTGTTTATGGTGTGATTGGATGTATAGGTTTTCGATAAACTGTAATTTTGCCATAAGGGAGTCTTGTCACAAGAACATCTAAGAATGCCAATTTTTGTTCTTGTTCTGATTTTATTGTGAATTTAATTGAAAGGGATATGTTGTTGATAAGTTTCCAGAAAGTTTGTAGCAGTGCATCATCATGATTAGGTGGATATAGAGTAGTTTTCATGGCTAAGGTTTCAAGTTCTTCCATGTAAATATTGCTAATCAGGGGAGACAATGATGAGCCCATTACCTTCCTTGATTTTGTTGGAAGAATTCTGTTATATTGAAAGTAGATTGTTTTCACACAGAATGTTAATAGTTCCATTATACCATCAATAAGAAGAGCTGTTCTGATTTGTAAACTATTATCACCATTTAATCTTTTCCTTACAATAGACAATGCTTCTGCACATGGTACATTCATGAATAAACCTTCCACATCGAAACTTTTCAATTTTCATGATTTTGCTTAATTCTAAAAAAGTGTTTAGAATCCCTGACAAAGGACTGGATCTTGTATGTCAAAGGATTTAGAACTTTGAAAATCTTGCCAAATTTTGACAAGGAGAATCTCTAGAACTAACAACAGATCTTAATGGAACATGATCCTTATGTATTTTAGATAGATCATACAGATGAGAAAATTTGCTGAAATATGATGTTATTTTACTTTTATTTGGCATTGGATTTTTACAAACTTTTCTATATTGGCCTGCTGTGAGGAGTTCCTGTATTTTGTTGCCATAATCAGTTGTATCCATTACAAATGTTGCATTGCCTTGATCAGCAGGGAGAATAATTATTGATTTATCTACTTTGAGAGATTTAATTGTTTTCCTCTTACCATAGGATATGTTTGACTTCAATTTTTGTTGCTTGTCAAGTGTTGTTTTTATTGTCCAGCATAATTCTGTGGCTTCTTCTAAAAGCAATTTTTGAATGACTTCTTCAGTGGCTGCCATTATATCTAATAAAGGGATATTAAACAGTGTTATGGCAAAGTTTAATTTTCTTTCAAGAACAGAAATTTCAATATCTGTTAGATGTTTAGAACTGAGATTTTTTTTACAGATGAAGTTGGTACCCTGCTTGGTACATTATGATTTTTGATATGCCCATGTAGGTTAGGAAGTTTCTTCTTTTGGCATTCTTTTATTTTCCCATGTTATGTAGAATATGATTTTCTTACTGCTTGAGAAACTCTCATGAAGTCTTCACCAGTAAGTTTATTTTTTTAGAAAACTTTCTAAATTATTAATGGAATGCATTGTGATACTTAGAAACCCTTTGAGTCATTATTCTTTCTCTTAACAGAGCTTCACTTCCTCTCTAATTTTTTCAGCTATCTGAGAGTGAATCGGAGGATTTAGCTGCAAACTTTAGGAATTATTCTTTCAGATTTACATTTACATAAGAAAGTTAAATGATTTTCTATTTTGGCCAGCTTTGGACATAATTTTTCATAATGTCTAAAACTTGATACGTATCGGGTCCATACAGAATACTTAGTATTTTCCTGAAGGTTAGTGATGATGGTGTTCTAGTTGTATTTTTATATTAGACTATTGAATGCCTTTAGAAAAATTTAACTTTATTTAAATATTCCAAATACCTAGCCTATACATCCAATCACACCAGAAATCCAAAATATGAAGTTATACTATCACTATGGAACAGACCAAAAGAAATTTGTTCAGAAATCAGTGATTTGAAAAAAGAACAGATTTATATAGAATAAACTCTTATGAAAAGTGGTTATCAATCAGCTGTTATCATGAGAATGTTAAATAGACACCAAAAAAAAAAAAAAACATCAAGAAAATAAAATTATTGGTACTGTAGTGTACACATAAATTCCAGAAATAGCAGACAAATTAAAGAAAATCTGCAATTGGTATAACATCAGAAAAGCTTTCCAGAGCCATACCACACTACAAGAAATTTTAACATCTACAAAGCCTAAACTTGAAATGCTGAAAAGAAAAAAATTCCATCTATGAAATACCATGTGAATGTGGAAGAACACCATCCATTGAAAAGTGCTTGCAAGAACACAAACTGATAATTAAAAGAGAGAAAACAGATGGGTCTAAGGTAGCAGACCACGTATGTGCCAAGAAAAGGTACAAAGAAGAAAATTTGGTTGTTGTATAGACATCCACGCCGCATGATTGCATGATTTATGTGCTAAAACACATAAAAACACCATTTACACAGACGAATGTATTTTCACAGCCATGTGTTACATGTATACAACAGTTCTGTTGTACTACACATTGCAGGATTGTCACATCGCAGTAAATTATTTCGGTGAATTTGCACACCACACTTTTTTTACAATGTTGTGTGAGGGTGTGTGTCTTACAATTACATATAAATCATTAATTGTAAATAAAGTTTAATTTTTTTAAATTGAAATCACATGATTTGACCAAATAATAATTATTGGAGGGTCTACACACTTCTGTAGTCAAGTTTTAAGGTGCAAAATGTTGCCAAAGGGTATGTCAGAACAATACTTTGAAGGAGGTAACCATGCATCAAATAACGTATTCTCAAGAATCTCAAAAAGACTAAGAACACGGCGTAGGAAAACCTAGATGTTCGATTCTCGCAATTAACGACCACTTTGTTCAAGCTATACGTCTGATATATTACAGTTGCCACGAACAGCTTGTTTTTTTAAATTTATTTATATCAAAAAAGAAACCGTAATAAATGTGAAATTTGTTGATGCATACGTTAATAATTAATGCTAGTATTAAGGAATTTAATTAAGATTTGGAATGGACTATGAATGATACGCAACACATTGTTTGTAATTTAATATATTTTAATTCTGAAATATAGATTAAATACACATAAGTGCATTGAATGACACACGCAGGTGGATTATAAAGTAAACATATATAAAACAAATATTAGCAAGTAATAGAATAATAACTGAATAAGTTATTATTTAACAAGCATTTAAAGTTTTAGAATTTAATCTAAGAAATAGGCAAGTTTTTATTTTTAAAACACATTTAAAATTTTAATCCCAAGTTTCATTAATTGCTATCTTAAGAAATTTATTGTTTTCTAATTATTGTTCAAAGGTTGCAATGAATATACTAAATAGGGAATACATAAGTGAAGCCAATGTCTATAAGACCCTAAGGATAGGTTGATTTCGGTTATTGCTGATTGCTTAAAGATGGTTTCCCAAGAATTGACAACTTTTTTTTTATATAAAACATAACTTTTTTTAAAAGTTTAAGTTTGTAAACATTTTATTATATATGTGTGTGAGACTATCCCAGGAATTGAAATTTATATACCAATGCATTTAAATAAAGAGTTTTTAACTAAGAACATTTCAAATTTATATTATTAATTTAAAAGAGTTGTAATGCTTCTTTAAATCTATTGCATTATGTCTTCTCTTGCATATATATGTAAGTGGTTACACACATATAATAATGTTCACACAACTTAATTTAATTATATTATTTTATTAATTTTAAATTTATAACTGCATATACATTATACGCATACAGACATTAATATATATTAAATGTGCACACATATACATAAATTTATGCTATTACATATCAAAATAAATTATTCTGTTTATATACGTGGACTGTGAGGGTTCGAACTGTTGGAAAAGATACTAACTACGATGGTATATAGTAGGTGAAATGGGATGATGGCTAAATAATATCGTTTCAAGCGGAACCAAAAAAACCTAATAAGTTTTAAATTTGTTGAAGTTGTTTTTTTTTATTTTATCAAAAACAGGTTTATTCAACTATGTTTACAATAAAAGAAAAAATTATAAAATAACATTAAATTTGGCAATACATTTATAAACCATTAAATTACTTAATGTCCAATGTTAATAAGATTCCATGTGGAATTTACTATAAAGTGAGGAGCTAACTTCAAATCTCTTTCTTTGATATCTTTTAATTTTTGTAAAAAAATTAATGTTGGATCAGGTATGCATTTGACAAACCATAGACAGAAAGTGATGAAAGTTGCACTTCTTATAATTGCAAAATCCCCATAAGCAAAACCTTCTATGAGTGTGTTGATAATTGGATGTTTTGGTGTATAAATTTGATTAATCAATATTCTATAGCCCTGAAGAGAGGAACAATCATTGAAAATGTGAAATATGGTATCATCCTCCCTATGGCAGAGTGAGCAAACAGGGTCCAAAGATGAAAAACCTCTATACATCACAAGAAAGTGGCTTGTTGGAAGGGCATTGAGATTTAGCTTTAGAAGAAAGTCCAAATATTTTGGCTCTAGATTACATCTTTTATATTTCTTTATAATGGCAAAGTTTGTCCAGGTGAGAATGTTATGATCTGGGATAATTGTTGGAAAAAAAGAAGATAGGCATCCCAATAATGAAGTTTTGTCGGTTTTATTTGAGTCAAAGGTGTGAGAATTTTTGCAATGTCAATTAAGACTTGTGTCAGCCAACTATCATTAATTGGAGGTGGAATATCTGTAGGATGAATAGATAGAAAAGGTGAGTCATCAGGAAAAATCCCATTAAGTCTTGTAATGAGGTTATTTGAATTCTGTAGACAAAGAATCTGAAGTGAATGCAGTGACAAGCCATAAAGTCTTGTCAGTCTCTGCACTCTTCTTAAGCTAATAGCAACAGTTTTACCCTTCCACATTAATCTAGAGCAAACAGTTTATATTCTGGATAAATTTTGATGAGAAATTTAATGAACGGCATGTAGTAAGCAATTCTGGGGAACAGTAACATGTTGAGAAGGACTGCTTTTGCAAATAATGATGTATAAACTTTTGAAATTGAATCAATTATTTTTCTTGCAGAATTCATGATAGTGTCTTGTATTAATTTCCTCATTGCTGCATGAGAGACTCATTAGCCCAAAAATTTTTGTGGCATAGCTGTGAAAAGGGATGGAATGTATTTTCCAGATGAAAGTCTCCATACAGCAGATTTTCTAAGGTTAAACGCAAGACCTGATTCTATGGTGAAATTGTCCATAATTTGAATTAGTTTCGGTATGAACTTTCTAGATGGTAAGAACACTGCCACGTCATCCATGTAGGATATGTGCTGAATGGATTTATTGATACCAGGAATATACAATCCAGGAAGATTCATCTCTAAAGATTTAAGGAATGGATTTATATATAGAATGAAGAGTAGGGGACTAAAAGGAGAGCCCTGTGGAATCGACTTGGTAGGTGTGAATGAGTTTGAAATTTTGCCATTTAATAAAATTGCAATATGTCTGTTTAATAGGTTAGTAATGATGTTCATTATACCTGTGGGAATGTTCAGACCACTTAGGAGATGTATTAGTTGAAGAATTCTGACTGAGTCAAAAGCAGCTGAAATATCAAATTGGACAACTATTGGCTTTGACTTTTTATTTTTTCTTGTATAATCCGTAATTAACCTGAATAGGCAGAGTCCCTCAGCTGTGGAACTACCTTTCTTTGCAAATTGAAAACTAGAGATAAATGGCAGAATAAGATTTTGAATTTTATCTTTGATAATTGCTTCAATCAGTTTCATAATCAACGGAGTCATCGAGATTGGTCTAAGGTTCTTCAGAGGCGATGGGATAATAGCACTTAAGAAATGGGACCATCACAATGGGATAGAGTTGATCAATTGTAAGGGGACCTGAGGCAAGTAGATCAATCATTCTACTCACTATTGGTACTGTGAAGGCTTCAAGATGTTTGAACATGAATTTTGGTATTCCATGGATACCAGAGTGTATTCTATCAGCCATGGATGAGAGTTTAGCTCTAATATCATCATTACATATACCATGAATTGTCTCACAAGAATATATAGATGTATCAAGCACCAAATTCTGTGAAACATCTACTAGGTTGCATTTATAATGATTTAAAATTTGTAAAATCATGCCATTACCCAAGAAAATTATATTATTCACTGTAATTGCTGATGGAATTTTAGACTTACTTTGAAAACCCATAGCCCACCTTATATATCCCCTTGAGAAGTTATGAGGTTTAGAGAGGTAAAGCCTAGCCTTTTTAGTAGCCAGATAGTCTATTAGGATTTGGTGCATCTCTACATATTGTTGCTTCAGGTCAATAATAACCTGTACAGATGCTGGTGTTGGGGGTATATCTTTCAATGTTGTAATTAAGCTATCTGCTTTCTTAAGTAACCCAATCGGCCCTTTATTCTTTCTGGTGTAATGAGAAATCAAAGAACTAAGAATATTTATAAACGCAAGCCAAGATTCAGCTGGTGAAAGAGCTAGGATGTCTATTTTCTTGAAAAAAAATATAAGCTTCAGAGATAATCGCCTCTGGTGTAGCAGATTTTAGCAAAATTCTTATTGTAGATTTAAGGTGTACATAGGTTTGATGGGGTAAGTCTAATGTAAGATCAAGCATAATAGCATGATGATCAGAGAAAGGTAATAGTTGTAAAGATGGATTGATGAAGAAGCGCAGTTCCGGAGAGTAATATAATAGGTCTATAAGAGAAGAAAATTTTTTTGTATAAAATGAAAATGCATCATGTGGGAAAATACCCTGTGCACACATGAAATGAGAATTTAGGTGTAAAAATTTTGAATTAAAACAGTCATAAGTTGAGTTGAAGTCTCCAAGAATTGTAGGAAAAGGATTTGAGATAAGCCCTAAATTAATGAGATGTATTTGATTATGAATGAGCCCGATATCTTTGTTTAAGTAGAGAAAAACTACATTGAATTTGAAAGAGTTTATACAAATGGTTATAAAGATTAAATTAGTTTAAAAAGCTAATTCTGAAATTTTGTATCAGAGATTGGAAAAGGAATAAGAAGAGCAACCCCAGCTGATGGGCTGTTAGATGTAGAATAATGAAAGTAGCCTAATCTGTGCAATTTATCAATTATCTTTTGATTTGAATTAATATGTAATTTTGTCTCTCTCAAACAAACTAAATGAGGCAAAAACTTCTTTGTCCAGTGAGCAAGAGCATCAACTCTTTTATCAGAGTTAAGCCCATGGACATTTAAGCCAGATATTTTTAATTTAATTCAACATATATAAAAAAAATCATTTAGAGTATGACTGTCGATTCTTCAATCTTCTCATGTTTTTTATCAGGTTATCTGCAATATTAATATTATGTTCAATATCCATAAGTTTTTGAGGAGTGACTTTTTTTGTAAAAAATCTTGTCCATGTTTGAATTCCCTTTAGAAGTGATGTCAGAAATCTGAGATTTAATTAATGTTAATTTCAGATTGCCAGCTTTAAGTTTTTTGCTCTTGACATTTGTTTTGCACAATTCATTTCCAGAAGAACTTTTATTTGAGTCTGACAAATCCTCAGAAATCATTGAATGTGATTTTTCAATAAAATTCCTATCATCTCTTCCTGCCTTTCTTTTGGATTTTTGACGAGTATATTTTGTTGTCATAATTCCATCTGAATCGGAGTCCATTAAGTGTGATTTGTTATCTATAATCATTTGCATGTCAGTTTGTTCTTCTACAATATGGTTCTTTACAAGAAGTACAGGCATCAGAACTTCATGAACTTGAGGCTGTATGAGTAATTCCAAAGGTGATTGTAATGTAGCAAGTATATTTTGATTTGAAGACCTATCACAGTTATGGAATTTGCTGTTTCTTCCCTTGCATTTAATGCAAATTCTAGCACGGCAGTCTTTTATGAGATGTGTTCTTAGACGGCATAGGAAACACTGTGGGGGAATACCCCGAAATGAAATTATAAAAGGAGCTGACTCTGCACAATGAATTGTAAGAATTGAAGTAGGAGCCACATCTTTAATTTAAATAGAGCAGAGTTTGTAATGACTCAAGTATTTGCCATTTTCTCCAATATATATTTGAACTCTGAAATTGAACCATAAGGTTTTAATAATTTTTGGAGATCATGTTGCCCGAAATTCAAATAACAATTTCTTATATGGCCTGATAAGATTACTGGCCTGTTCATGTTTACATTAACCACTATTTTGTTGTTAATGATTTTAAGAGAATTTAGTAAAATGCTTTTCTGTAGAATATTATGACATTGAATTATAAGATACCTATTATTTGGATGATTTAGCAATTGATAAGTATGAGACCATAATTTTTTTTCAGTAATTTCTTGGCAAAAATGATCAACAGGAAATCTAAAAAGATCTTTGTTTCTGTTTGTAACTGCTAGAACAATTGATTTTTCATTGGTGTAGTTGATGAAAGATCTTAGAAGCTGATCATGGATAGATTCATTAAACTGAGTAATAATATTATTGATTTCATCTTGGTCTAAGTTAGCCACTGAGGTTGAATCATTATTAAAAATATTTTGCAATGAGGGAGATGCATCTTCATCACAAATACTGAATATATCATTATTAGATATAGAATTGTTATCATGATTAATTCCTGATGTATTACATGGATTTAAGAGGATATTAGCATATGATTCTTTTGTAGAGTTGCTTATAACTGAAGGTGATTGAAGCAGTGGATGATTTATCTCATTACCTGATTTCTTATTGGATATATCAAAATTAAAACTAGATTTAATAGTATTACAGTTGTTATAAACAAATGAATCAGTTTTAGCATTTGTAATATTATTTTTATCAAGTTGTGGGAAATCTTCTCCTTCCATAATGTCATCATTTTGCACAAAATCACTGGATTTATTTTGTAATAAAAAAATATCTTTCTTAGAAATAAATTTATTCATTTTAGCAACATTTTCACTTAATGATTTATTAAAAACAGAACTTTTTTTTCCCTTGAATTTCTTAAAAGCATTGTTATAACTTCAGCATGGTTATCACTAACTTTTTTAACTTGACTATTTTTAACTTGATTATTTTTAAAATTTGAAACTATCTCTGTGACATTGTTATCATTTGATGAAAGTTGTTCAAACTTTTGGGATTCATTTAATAAAGGTAGATCTTTGTTATCAAACATATTTTCAATTGAGGAAGAGAGAGAAAAAGATTTCTTACCATTTTTCTTCTTTGTAGATGTTCTAATCTTTGATTTCATAATGGATTCCATATTTTGTTCTATTTCTTTCTTACTTGAGCTTGAATTTATGAATTCCTTTGAAGCCAGAGAACTATCTTTAAACATACTTATTGTGAAGTTTGTACAGCAAATAATAATCAAACCACTGGGGGTTGAAATTAAAAAATAACTAAAAAATAAGAAAAAATTGGCATTAATTATAAGACCTAGAATAAGGCAGAAAATATATATTCTGCGCCTTCTAGTGGTTGATGTTGTTTTAAAAAAAAAACAAAGTAAAACCCCAAAAACAAATCATCATAAGTTTTAAATTTGTTTGTTATATTTTTATTTAAAAAAAAGTAAAACCAAAAAAAAAAAAGCTTACTAACTTTAGGATTTATTTTTTGGTAAACAAAAATACAACTGTAATAAGTGTACTAAGTTTTACATTTAAAAAAAAAAAAAGAAACACAAAACAAAAAAAGCAAAACCAAAAAAAAAAAAGTTGGTAATAGTTGCCAATAAAAATGCCGTTTCCACGGCCGACAATATGTTTGAACCCGCATTTACTATAATACAACATTTTTGTTGTGTCACAGATTACAGGCCGCTTGGTCGCATCACATTAAATAAATTTTGCCAATTCGCACACTTCATACAATTTTGATGGCTTGGTGTGAGGGTGCGTGTATTTGAATTTTATGAAAACGGTTTTTTTATTTAACTTTTTTTTTTTAGTATTGAAATATTACGATTTTCTTAAGTAATAATTATCTGACTCTTTACAACATTCTGTACTGAAGTTTTAAGTGGCAAAATCTTGTCCAGATAGATGTGTGAAGATAGTTGGAATTAGGTAATGTGTCAAATAATGTACTGACCATAACATTCCATGAGACCAACAAAATGGCACAGGAAATCGCACATCTTGTTCTATTCTGTGATTTACAAGCAACAGAATCAGATGCTGTGTCATATTTGCAAACAATCAATGTGCTTCCACATTCAAAGAAATGCAATTGTGGATCATCAATGAAGATATTCTGTTGTAAAGGACCAGCTCAATTTCATTGTCCGTTGCATTCATGCAAGCGAACATGTTCCGTTCGAAAGCAGAGTTGGTTTGACGGCTCCAGAATACCATTATTTCAAACTTTGTGTTATATATTACTGGAGCCACAAATGGCTGAGTATCCAAGCCATCCAGACAACTGTCAATCTGAAGAAGGGCCATGTTACATTGGACCAACGACCTGCGGGAGCTGTGTTCTGAGAGTTTGGCGGCTTGAGCATGCTGTCAAATTGGCGGGCCTGGTTTGACAGTTGAGGTGGGTGAAATTCTCTTTAGCAGGAGAAAAAACCATCAGGTAAGAGTACTACCTCAACAGTGAATTTTTGGGGGGTATGCCGCGAGACACGTGAATGTTTCTAGAAATGTGTTCCTTGACGATCTGCATCCACACTTTTGCAGGCCCTGAAAGACAACATCAAGGCCGAATCGACTATCTTCTCAGACTGTTGGAAGGGTTATAAGTCTGGTGATCTTGAGGCATCAGGGTTCCATCATCTGACAGTGAATCATACCTACAACTTTGTTGACCCTTCCACAGGCGCTCACATGCAGACCATCGAGCAACTTTGGGGCCTTTTAAAGTGGAAAAACAGGAAACAATGTGGAACTCACCTTCTAGTTCTGCCCAACTACCTTGCAGAATTAATGTGGCAACGTCTCCACAAGGATGAAGATGTTTTCCTGGCTATCCTTTCAAAGATGTCTTTGACACAGCACTACTAGTAGGATTTTACAAGTAGCATTTAAAATCGAAGTGATTTTGAATATTTTTAATAGTTGTTGTTCTTTTGACTTGTTTCTTTTTACAAATGTTTACATTTTGTAATGTTTACCTAACAAAATTTCTTTTTCGTTTGAAATTGTTAATGTATTTTGAAGATATTTAAGATTTGTTGTTGTAATTCTTTTTTGAAAAGAAAAACTGGTTTAAATTATTCATTGGTTATTTGGGTAATAGTTTTTAAAGTTGTTGCTCTTTCATTTTGGTTGTTGTTATTGTAAAAAAGCTTCAAAAGTTTTCAACTGGTTTTTAAAAACTCAACAAGCATATTGTTTGTAATACTTTTTTAAATTTGTTGTTTATAGTTTAAAAAAGAAAAGCTAACAAGTTTTACTTTTTGTTGTCATTATTTTTGAAATCCACAAAAAAAAAAAAAAGCGGGGAACACAAACCAACAGTAATAAAATTGCAATTTTTTATTTTTCAGCCTAAAAAAAAAAGCATATTAAAAAAAAAAAAGCTTAATAAGTTTAAAGCCATTTTAGTATTTGTTGCTGTTTCTCTGTAAAAATAATAATGTAAAACAAAGACTAAGAACTTTTACTTTTTATTCTGATTATGGATTTTTAAACAACATTAAAAAAAAAGGCGTAACCCTCCCCCCAAAAAAAAAACAAAAAAAAACAAAGATGTAATCAAATTGAAAATCGTTTTTGCAAAAAAATAGCATGGTGAGCGTAAAGGCTAACATCTTTTAATTTTTGTTGCCATTATATTTGAAGCAAAAAATAGCAGTAACATCCAGTAATAAAATTGCAATTTACTTTTTTTAAATACCCTATAAAAAGCATATTAAAAAAAAAGTTTAAAGCCATTTTAATATTTGTTGCTGTTTCTCTGTAAAAATGAAAATGTAAAACAAAGACTAAGAACTTTTATTTTTTGTTCCGATTATTAATTTTTAAACAACAATAAAAAAAGGGCGTAAACCCAAAAAAAGACATACTCAAATTGAAAATTGTTTTTCTAACAAATAGCATGGTTAGCGTGAAGGCTAATAACTTTTACTTTTTGTTGCCATTATTTTTCAAGCAAAAAATAGCGGTAACATAAAAATATCCAGTAATAAAATTGCAATTATACCCTTTTTTTTAAATACCCTAAAAAAAAGCAGTGTAACACACAAAAAGGCTAATAAAATTGAAAATTGTTTTTTAGAAAAAATAGCATGTTAAAAAAAAAAAAGCAGAATAACTTTAAAACCATTATAGTATTCGTTGCTGTTTCTATGTAAAAATGAAAAAAAAAATTATTTTTGTTATGATGACTTTTTTAAAAAAAGACTAACACACACAAAAAAAAAACCCGAATAAAATTGAAATTTGTTGATTTTATTTTACATTTGTTGATGTCATTTCATTTCATTTGTTTATGTTAATAAAAAAGGTTAAAAAATACGAGAATAACTTTAAAACCATTATAGTATTCGTTGCTGTTTCTATGTAAAAATGAAAAAAAATTTATTTTTGTTACGATGACTTTTTAAAAAAAAGACTAACACACACAAAAAAAACCCGAATAAAATTGAAATTTGTTGATTTTATTTTACATTTGTTGATGTCATTTCATTTCATTTGTTTATGTTAATAAAAAAAAAAGGTTAAAAAATACGATTTTGGTACTTACTTTTTTTTTTGCATAACAAAAAATACAGTAGAATGATTAAAATCAACAGCCTGGAAATGTTCATATATTATAGTTTTGGCGTGATAATGGCGCCATTGAGCGGCATCTTTGTCCAACAAACTACTACCAAAAAGCTTACTAACTTTAGGATTTATTTTTTAAACAAAAATACGAAACAAAAAATACAACCGTAATAAGTGTACTAAGTTTTACATTTTTTTTAAAAAAAAAACCTCCCAAAAAAAAAGCGAAACCAAAAAAAAAAGCTTACTAACTTTAGGATTTTTTTTTTTAAACAAAAGTAGGAAAACAAAAATACAACCGTAATAAACGTACTAAGTTTTACATTTAAAAAACGAAAAGAAACCTGAAAAATGTTGATTTTATTTTATATTTATTTATTTTGTTGATGTTAATAAAAATAAATGTCTACAAAAAAGTAAAATAAAATTTGTGTTTAATTTATTTGTAAATAAAAAAATAAGTAAAAAAACAAGGAATTCCAATAAAAAAAAAAAAAAGGCCTGGGAATGTTCATAGTTATATTTTTTCAAGAAAAACAATGCCATCACGTGGCATGGATATCTAACAAACAACTACCGAAAATTTAAAGAAGATGCTCATATGACAATGGCAAAAAATCCCATAAGCCAACCTAGTGTGACTATACATAATATATAGAAACCACTAATCAACTTTGCTCTTAGGAAAAAGTGGAGAATTCAGGAGGAACCTCATAGATAAATATATGAAATTTCTACTGACTGTTGCCTTTGATGTGATGGCTCAGATGGTTAGAGCATTACCTTAAAATTCAATATTCAAAAATCTAAGGGTCCAGGTTCAAATCCCAAGCTAGTACTGTCACTGGTCAGTCCAGCAACACCTGAAGAAGAGGGGAGAATAGCTCTCGAACTATTGTGCATTTACTAACCTGTTTGATGTGCTATTACTAACAGTTGAATATATTTGGAATATTCAAATAAAGTTACATTTTTCTAAAGATATTCAATACTCATATGAGATAACGGAAATAGTCCAATAGAAAAATACAACTAGAACACCATCATCATAAATTCCTTAACTTGTGTTTGTAAGTACCTAAATAAAATGTCATCTAATGGTAGTCTGAGTCCATATTCAAAAGATTTTAACTGCTGCCTAGACTAGTGACTTTACAGCCTCCTGGGATTAAGGACCATGATTTATTTTTATCTGTCATAATTGTAAATATCTATTTAGAAAAAAATTATTCACACACACATTCATTCAGCCTTCAAAAAATTCTATTACAGTTAAGAGCTATCAGGCAACTGAGAAGAAAGACCATGGTATTTCTTGATCTTAAATTCAGAGGTAAAAAGCCAATAAACTTACTAATGCATGTTGGTAAACATCACATAGTAATACCAACTGCAATGAACAAGAGTGTATGGAGTGGACATTAAGAATTTTCCCTGCATGGTTAATTTAAGCCTCTAGAAAAAATCAAAGGGTCTCCTTTCAGTTAACAGCAAATTCTTTTCTGCAGTCATTATTTTTATACAATTACATACTGTAATGAACCAGAGAAAAGCGGTGTCTGGAGAAGTGCAGGGAGTACACATCTGACTACTGTCGGTCTTTGGGTCTTCGGGTAGGATGCTAGGGCTAACCTGATGAAATACTTAACCTATAATTGCACACACTTCCAATAGATTAGTTCAAGGTTCATTTATTAAATTTAGGTGCAACCTCACCCCTCTTCCTGGCTGTTATGCCCCAGAATTCAAACCCAGGGAGAAATTTGCTCTTGACACTCTTAACAGGGATGTACTTATGCAGACTGACAGCTATTGTACCTCTATATAAATCATAACCAAGACAATTTATTCACTGAAATCCGTTCCAATGGTATGATCTTATAATGGGATGTGTGTGTAATATATATATATATATATATATGTAGGGTTACTAATTAAATAATGAATGTGGAATTGGTTTATATAAACTATAGAGACCAAGTTGAAATTAATAAATTCAATAACATTTAATAAAAATATATAAATAAATCCAAATAATTTACAACATATGTAAACAAAAAAATACGATAGTGTGTGTCTATAATGGATTTCCACCTAATCAACATTTCAAAAATTCATGTTGACTTACCCAAAATTCCTTTGGTGGAAATTTATATTTAAAAACACTTATTTATATACAAAGTTTTAATAAAGAAAACATGAAAACAAAATTGATTCAGCACATATAGAACTGACTAATTTAGATATTCCCATTTACAATATTCAGGTTGGCATCACGGTTCAAATTCAGTTATTAGTGCTTGACCTCTTTGAGGGTATTGATTCTCATAGAATAAACCATTCATACAAAGAATTTAGTCATTTATACAGAATAAAAAATGTCAACAATTATTAGTTAACATATAATGAGATAATACAAATTCTGTCCTAGTTTAGCTGTTGCACTTAATGTATGGGAATAAAAAAAAAAAAAATTACCTCACATTTCATACTATGATGACTATGATGGTCGAATGCCAAATTGTCAAGAAAAAAATTATAGTGTTGACCTAAATTTTATTTACAAAAAAAAAAATATTCAACTGAACTTAACCGACTTCCCCTCCTCTGTCAGTCTTCTCTTAAAATTAACTATTCCAAAAATCCAGATTACAGACATCTATGCTTCTGAATGTGATGAATGAAATAACAATAAAAAAACAAGATACAGAGATATTTACAAAATTAAAACCCATATAAAAAAAAAAAATCAAAATTCATTAAATTAACTTAATTAGAATTCATAGGTTGATAATATCCTTCATGTATTATGGTTCATGCTTTGTAGACAGTCTTCCTTGATCAATATATCCATTATTCATTGATGCTTTTGTGTTACATACTAGGAATAGTATCACATTGATTATTTCTTGGTCTTTATGCTATCCATGTTCAAGCATTCCATGCTGGACAAAATCTACTCTTCTATCAGGCAATTTATGAACAGGCAAGAGAAGATATTACATTTCCATGGTTAGGTTTCTGGTGGTTTTTCCCACAACATCACTCTTTAGCCAGAATACATTGAGTATTACTTTATCACGTACAAGCTTCTAAAATAATTGTTGTTTATAACTAAATGAATTTTCCACGTAAGACAAATTATTCCATTATATATATTTTGTAGCGATTGGTTTTATATATACATGTTTTTCTGTACTCGAATCGAATTGTTGCTTTGCTTCTTTTTTTTTTTCTTTTATAAGCTAAAACTATGTTTTTAGTTTTATTAAACTGTGCAAATTCATTCTTTTTTTTTTTTTTTTACTATTTTCTCTTGAAATTATAACAGTTTTATATTAATAATTATATCTAGGAAAGCACATCTCTCTAGAACAGACCATCCATTTATAACATTCGAAATTTTATTCTAAAGACATTGGCTTTCTTTAGCATGTAAATAATCTCCAAGAATAATAAAAAAAAGTCCAAGTTACCTTCACCTTTATACTCTGAATGATTTCTGTTATCTGGTTGGTATTAATCTTCTCACCTTTTTTTTTTTATTGCTGTAGTTATTCACTATTATAACAGATTATATTCATGATAAACCATTTTAAAACAAAAAATAAATAAAATATTTTTTTTAATATTATTTCATTCTCACGTGCATTGCTTAGCAATCATTATTTGACATAAATCATCATTGAGGTTATGCAATTTCAGTTTATGTCATTGTGTTGGTTGAATAGTGACATATTTTACACATATATTTGTACTATTTTTCTCTTTAGCATTTAAACCTTGTTTACTTTCAAAAATCGAGAATTTGTTAAATAAAAAAATACATTGTGCATATATATATATAGCCCTACAGAAATTATAAATGGAGCAAATATCTATACTTTAACAAAGCTCATGAATTAAATTGAATTACTTTTCATTTCTTTTTTTTTTTAAAAATAAAAACATACTTTAGTAACATGATTACTCATAGGTTATTTCACATTAGGTTGTAAGCTACCCCTTACAATACATACATAAACATTACAGATTTATATTATAAGTACGGAAATTTTTGGTAAGCGCTTATTCACAACAATTATTGACATAACTTAAGAGACCTAGTTAAGTTAAAATGCATATTAGACCAATTAGCATAATTATTTCAATACCTACACTTATTAGTTATAAAATTTAATTATAGTTTCTAGAAATATATAACTTTTTACAAGTTTAAATATTTTTCTTCTGTTTACATTAAAATGAAGATTTCTTTTACACATATTATATGCAATGACAAATTTAAGACTTGTTACCATCTAATGAAAGAAACTTTAGAATTCCAAGCAACTTTTTGAAATTAATGCAAAGACAACACATGAATGACCTAAAGTTCTCTGCAATATGATATAACTTTTTTTCCTTCTTTGCAACAAATATAAAAACTCAAATGTCTTTCTTATGAGTGCATTACTAGGTTAGGCCACAGACCCTGAGTCATTAAACATTTTTTATAAAAAAATTTCTAATGGAAAAAAGTTAATATAAATGAATAAATAGTTATCAATTAACCTATTTATAAAATATTAATCGATTTATATTTGGCTTTTCATTAAAATATTCAGTGACAATTACATATGATCACTGTTCTTTGAACTCGAAAATTTAAGACTGATTGAAATGATTTTCATTTCTGATTGATGTTTTCACTATCTCAAAACCTCTATGAATGAAAATAATTGATTTACAATATAAGAGTGAATTAAAACATATTCACATCATGAAAATAAATTCAAATCCAGATATGTTTATGAAAATTGATGAAATACATTTTAAAAATTAAGTGATTGCAAAAGAAAAAAGACACTTTTAATATCTCATTGATGGATTTTTATAACATATATGCATAGTCTAAAGAACAATTTGAAGTGATCAGGCTTAATTACAATGAGCGTAATGATAAAAATTCAGCTTTTTTTTTTTGGATTATGGGTTTATGCATATTAAATAAAAAATAAAATAATCCAATGGAATTCATAAGAAGTTCAGACACTAGAAGTGATGGAACCTGAACCATGGGCAAGCTCCAGATTTATGCAAGACAGAGTTGCGTGCATATTTAAACATATATATATATTAAAATTTTAAGATTATTTCTAATTCATGACATTTGAATTTTATTTTGAATTCAATTACAAAAAAATATATTTATATAATCTTTTATTATAAAATATTATTTTAAAATAAATCTAATTTAAAGATTGATATATATATATATATTAATGAAGAAGCAAAAAATAGAGGTAAGGAATATTGTAATGATTAAACTCTATTAATTAAGAAGTTAAGTGACCAAAGCTTCTGATATAATTATAATAAATTAAGAATAGATTTTCAGTTTTATTAAATCACATTCAATCACAAATATTTTCGCAATTTTTTCTGACCAATGAAAATTTAAACAATATATAAAATAAAAATATTGTTTAAAAAAAACACCAAACTTATTTGGGAGTACACAACATATTAAAATAATAATTACATATTACTTACAATTCAAAAATACTTACACAACTGCTGGAACATAAAAGTTACAGCCTAGATCAACTTTAGTTTTCAAATTTTTAAAGGAAATATTTGAATCCTAGAATTATAATATACATTAAATAAGAATTGTTAAAATACTTTCAACTAGTAAAATTTAAAATAGTTTAATATTTATGATAACAAGGTACATATCTTTATAATACAATGGTTAAAACAAATTTATATATGAGATATTTAATACTTTAAAAAAATATTACAATATAAACAAGAAAATGTTTATATATTCTTAAGACTAAATTAAAAAATATTTTTAAACGATTATCAAATTTTAACAAAATTGTTTATTTCATTACTATTTCTTGTCAGATTCAAAAAGTGGATTAATTTTGGACACAAACAATAATAAAAAAAAATTAGTGAGAGAAAGAAACAGTAAAATAAATGTGAGTGACTCTAAATCATTAAAAAATATCTTGAAATATTGATGCATTGGATGAATTTTCATAAATTAAATATGATATAATGTGGAATTTCTTTTTTTATACTTTTAAAAAACTATTTTATTTTATTTCTTGTTTCAGATGAAATTACATCCTTAAAATTGCTTTTAAAAAAAGCAAAAAAGATAAGTAGTATATCAAACTGTAATGGTAAGAAAGTATAGTTGCTTTAATTCGACCCAGAGACATAGCTAGAGGGTTTGAACCTCACCCACCCCTCTAGATCATATCTAAGCGTCTCACTTCCTTAACCTCAAATCCTAGACAAAGTACTGATCAGGTTTCAACATATAATATAATGGACATCCACAACTTTGTTACTATTATAAATTATAGTTTATTTTTAGTATAAGACTGTCTATATTTCATTTAATGAAATTACTTGAGAAAGTACTTGCTAATGTACATAAGATTTAATTGTAACTTACAGATTTTGAAATAAAAGAGAAACAAAATATTTAATATATATTATAGGGATGAATTTGACTAGGTAGAGAGGAAGTGCGGAAATCAATCTATGGTGCAAGATCATGGTAAAGTTAACATGTCTTAATTAGCTAAACAAGCTGGAGGCTGAATTAAACATAGCCTCAATACATACATATATATATAAAACCCTAATGAATATTTAACAATAAATTTACATAGTAACACAGATAGATTATATATCAACAGGCATAATTATAAACAAAAGGGTAAGATTCAATGTGGTACTCAGTGATCATATATATATTTAAATGTGTATCTAAAATATAGTAAAATCTTCATCATTTCCCAGTTTGATTGATGGATAGCTACTTCGCCTCTGATTATTAGAGAATGGAACCCGTTCGCCCAAGCGTGACCTGGATTCAGGAACACAGTATTGTTGGTTGGCTTAGTGTCCATTTCTCCTCACTGCACCTTTAACAGGATTCACTATTCCAGGCAACTGTTATATCCAGTATTCACACACTGGCTGGAGGAAGTAATTCAGAAAAAAGCAATACAAGAATGTGGAGACACGATACTATCACCAAGTAACACAATATTGGGAATACGGTCAAATGACCATTAATACTAAAGCCTTATTAACATTAATATATATATAGATATATGAACGCCGTAAGCTACTATGTTAGAAAATCCATTATATTATTGTATAAAAAAACCTCCCTTTAAAGTCATTAAATCAACTTATATGTGGATTTATACCAGCATTTATATTTTTAGTATAATTAATCAATAATTATAGTTCTTTAACTAACTTATCGCACATAGATCTGAAGAATATTTAATAGATAAATATATGAAAAAGATCGCACTGTGTATCTATTACAAAATATTAAAATAATAGACACTTATATAACACATCTTCTAACACATATTTATTTAATAAGCATTTGGTTTGATTATGTATACATATATATAAAAATAATTGCAAGGTACTTTTCTTACAAAAATCCATTAATTAAATAGATGCCTATGTATATGATATGAATGTCTTTCTTAGTGTAATTATAAAATAAATCTAGAATTTGCCGAAATAACTAATTGGCAATGTACGCTGTCTCTTTTAAAAAAATTTAATAAAAAGAAATGCGGGAAAAGATGGATGAGAAATCTTTTAGAGTCAAAACAACTTTTATCATTTCCTGAAGGTTTATGATGGTGTTCTAGTTGTATTTTTATATTGGACTATTTCCATCATCTAATATGCATATTGAATGTCTTTAGATTTAAATACTCTAGTAATAGTTGAATGTATTTGGAGTATTTAAATAAAGTTATATTTTTCTAAAAACTTCCAATACACATATTAGATGATGGAAATAGTCCAATATAAAAATACAATTATTATCATTTCTTTAAAAACGAGAGTTCTGCCTTATACAGCGTGTTGAGGGAAAAATAAAAAAAATATTCTTATTTTAATCATCCAGCTTTTCATTTCTATATATATTCCACATTATCAAAGAAATAACCAAAAAAAAAAAAATCTTGTTGATTTTATATGTATGCTAACGATACACCAATATATATATATATACAACAAGAAAAAGCAGAACTAATTGATCGTTAGAATACCTATGTTAACCTTATATATATATGTAAGGTAAAATTAGTTAATACATATTAACCAGAACAATAACAAAAAATGACAAAGATAAAAGTTATTAGTAACTACGAAGTGCTCATAAAAGAAGCAAATTAAGAGTTCATTTTAGAAACCTCATGATGCTGTCATTTTTTCTTGACATCTGTTATGGTCTATATCACAGATATCTATGCTCATGTTTCCATTTAGATAGGTCTTTCTTTCAGGCAACAAAGATAGGTAGTTATCAGGCATGGTTCTTCGGTATTCTGCAGGACTTCAGCCCTAGGACACCTCCGAGGGCAGACAATGTGGAAGAGTGGACATAAAACTTCTCTACTCAATCATGACTTGTACAGAGATATACGTATCGATCAAAATTTTAGAACAAGAAGATGGTGATTATCAGAACAAAGATGAACTTTAGTATTTACACCTTTTTTTGCATTAATTAATTGAAGTCTAAAACAATGTTTCCATTATTTACAAGATCTTAAAAGCATATGATATGATTTTACACTATTGTTTTGGTGACAAATAAACAATTTTATATTACATCATTTTTCTTTTTAATAGATCTTAAGTCAATTTTTTACTTTATTTTGGTATTATTTAAAGTGCATTAGTTAACATCTCTATTTGCTGATGCAATAATTTTTTATTTATTTTACTTTAAACTTTTCTTTGAATTTCTAAATTATATACATTTAAATTTCAGTTACAATTTTAGTCCATTATCTATATATATATATATTGTACCAATATTGAAATTGGTACATGATGATTTTGCCTAAAAATTATTAAATAATAAAAAAGTTATAAAAATCTAAAAGGTTTCTTTAAGTAAACAAAATCAGTTTGCTGTCAAAAGTAAAATTATGAGTTTAAGAGTTTATTACAGTTTGTTTTCGAAAAAGATATGAATCAAATAGTTTTCCATCATTAGTTTTTGAAATAAAAAGCTACAATTAATTAATCAGAAGGGGAGAGGGGTGTTTCGTTAGAAAAAGTCAAACTAAAAGTTTTATAAAAGGAAGTAAACAGTTTTCTTATTAGTATTCGTAAAATATAAATAATTTAAAATTTAAAAAAAATACAAATCTCTTTTCATTCGAATTAAAGAAAAAATAATCTTAAAACTAGTAATATATGTGCGTAAATACGTGCGATTGTCAATAATAGAATAAATATATGCGTAATAAATGTTATTATAAATAAATGAAAGTTAAAGAAGATTATCAATAAAAAACACGGCAATGGCTATTAATTAAAAATATAAAACAACACTTCTGCATGGCTATTACTAATTAAACAATCTTCCAAAACACGTCAAAGGATTATCAATGAAATTTCAACAACAGATATTGCCGGAGGATATCGAAAAGAAAAACACTTCGCAGGTATAAATAGTAAAATTTTATCGGATAATGAGTTCAGTTCTGAAATTAATTGAGTCAGTTAAGTCAAGAGAGGACAATCAGTTGAGTTAATTGTATCCAGAAACAAAATGCAGTGGTGAGTAGCTTTTGGGAACACACGTTTTCTCCACAGTCTGATGTCCGATGAAAACAGCAAGATCTGCCTGTGAAATAATGTCAGCGTAACAACTTGGAAATCTCCGTCAATATTTAATTATCTCCAATAATAATAATCATGAAGAATAATGAAACTCATCAAGGAAAAGTCCCAGCCGGCTGGAAGAAGCAACAAACAAAAAGAAAACAAAGTTCTAAATCTACGTTCAAAATCCTAGGGAAAACATTTGCTTATTTTCGTTTATACCATAATAGCCATTGCATTAAATTTCATAAAGCCTCCAGAGACAAGTAATTTGAACTCTATAATCATGCATAAAATGAACTATTGATGAGCGTGTTTGTGAATGCTATATGATTTTATAAACGTCAAACATTATTTATGCTTTTCATAAGATATATATTATAATGTGTTAATTTAAAATGTGCGTGTGTTATATTAGTTAAAAAAATTATAAAGATATTTAAATTTAATAAATTAATGTTAGTTAATAAATTGTCTTTAAAATTAAACTTTATTTGTCGGTCAATTCTTTTTATCAATTCCTTCTTCCAATTCTTTTATTAATTCTTTCACCATTAATTATATATAATCTGTTAGTGATTACAAATAGCTGAGCTAGTCGTGGATATTTAGGCATTGAGTTAGTGGCCATTGCTCAAAGTGCGTTATTTATTCATTCTTGAATAGATAGCTGGCGCCCGTGTTTATATACAAACAAAAAAAAAGTGCTTTGAACGTGGTGTTGAACTCAACAGCCAAGAAGAAGTTATGTCCTGGAAATGTAACGCTAGCTATATATATTTTATAGCTATCGTTTGGGCATACATACTCTCCGAGTATGTTCTTCTCTGCCTAAGAGTCCGGTGTTTCGAACGACACATATTCGAACCCGGTACAATATATATATTTCATTAATCATCTATTTTAATATCCATTCACTGTGGTTGATTTTAGAGTCAGTTGTTAAATAAACAGTGAATGGTGAAGTACATATATAAGCTATATATGCACAGATTCAATATTAAATTGTGTCATAAAAAAGTGATGAAGAAATTCTTAAATTAAAGTCATGAAATAGATAGTATTATATGTAAAGCTGAATAATCCAAATCAAATTAGATGTATTATATATATCTACATTTATTAGATTTTTTGTGAAATATATCACATTAACAAAACATTCCATAAGAATAATCTTGGCAATTGAAAAAGCATGATTCCAAAAATTACTAAGAATTGGTTGGATATAAAAATTTATCAATGAAGAGTTGTATAGAGAAGGGAATCAGAGAAAATTTTATTGAAGAAAGTTAGAAGATGTTACAAGTGTTTGATAAAATATGTCATATGTTTGATGATCAAAAACTAAAACCTCTAATTTTTAATATTACTCAAGATACAACAAGAAAAAGATCCTGCAGTGAAAAGATAAATGATGTTAAAGTGTGAAACTAGTTTGTATTTATTTGGCCTTCTTTCAAAGATAGAAAAACTGGAGAAAGATGATGAAGGAAGAATCATGATTTTGATAATTTTATTAATCAAATATTGGAAAGACAACACATTATTTGAAATTCATTGATTTTCAACTGAAACCTCCCAGCCCACTTTCCATTTCACCATTAACCTAATGATCTGCCCATCTGAAGTAGTTTCGAACCTATTTGAAATGTCAAAATGTTATATAAAAGTCGAGCGGTAAAATTTGCTATAATGGCCGCCTGAATAGCATCATACATTTACATACGAAAGTACGCTATAAGACAGGTTGATAAAATTATAGTGTATAAATCCTCATAATTATCATAAAATACTTTGTTCATTTATCAATCAATTCTTAATTATATTCGCTATTATATTTATATGTGGATGGATAATTTAACCCACAGAATGATGGCATAATGATTTGTACATATATTTTAAGATCAAATAAAAAGATATAGTTTAAAATGTTTTCTTTAAAATTTGTTTATGGTTTTCTGATTTAATGTTTTATAGGGATAATTGAAACTAAAGTTTTTTTTTAAAATCTCTCCAATTTGTTTTTTTTTTTTTGTTAAAATAAACAATGTAGGGAAAGAAAATATGTTAAAAAAGTTATTTACATCAATTTAAAAATAAAAGTCATTGGTTTATAATTAAAAATGGAAATTGTGCTGTAAACAAAAAATCAATTAGTGACCGCATCTGGTTTGGGTAAAAGTAAAAGCTAGTTTACTGATTGAATTTGTTTGCAGCAAAAGATTTTACCATTAAATCAGAAGACCGTTACTATCTGTTAGGCCTTAAAAATTTATAATATCTAAAAAAGGATTTGATTAATGAAATCGGAATCAAAATTATATAATTTATATATTGTGTAATTTATAATTTATATCTTTATATATTTAATTAAAAATTTATAACACCTAAAAAAAAGATTTAATTAATGAAATCAAAATCAAATTATATAATTTATATATTTAATTAAATTTTTTTAAGTAAATGAAATAATAACACCTCGGAGACTTTATCAGTAGAAGAAAATCAGATTGTATGATTTTTTTTAATTAAAAATCAATTGGTCCTGAGGCAAATAAAATTCCAAAAGGTGTTAAGGCTTGGTAGGTGGAAATATACAAATAGGCTATATTTTAAGCGGGAAAGAACTCCATTTTCTTTGAAGAGCTGTTACTATCAAAAGCTGTAAATTGTTAATTTCGCTATGCCCTTCTAGAAAGGCAAGAATTTGCTGCCTTTCCCCGTAATGGAACGTCGAAGTTTGATCCACCCAAGGCCGAAGCAACAACCAACGTTGCCCTAACAAGCTTATTATAAATAAGAGATGCCATAAGCTGCTAAAAAGAACTCACCTTCGTTCCAATTCAAGTACTCCAGTCCAGCTATAGGAATACCATCTTAAATCGTCTCCCAGCTAAATAGAGGATGCCATAAGCTGCTAAAAGAACTCACCTTCATTCCAGCTCAAGTATCTCCAGTTCAGCTATATGAGGACCATTTTAATATCAATTAAAATCAGAGTTCTGTGTAAAATCCGAAATGATCATTATTTTTTTAAAATACAGGTTAGCTAACTATATTAATGTAAACTCTGTCTTAATTGTCTTATAAATAATATTTAAATACTATAAATGAGCTACTTTTGTTAATTTTCTTTATTAACTTAATGTTTTGCTATATAACTGAATCACTGCAGTTATATTTATTTCTCTTTTGCTTATTTTAATTATTATTAATTATGCCTATGTTTCGAAACAGTATGCATTTAGTTACAAATTTTTTTTTTTTTTTTGAAGATATAATTTAAAATCTTCATATTATTATTTATTATAGCGTCATTTTGTGTGCTGTTTCGAAACCCTATTTTATAAATAATGGCAACCCTTTTGTGCTCGTTGTTATTTTGTCAGTTATTAATTAATTAATGTAAATATAAAATGTGGCTTATAAATCCAAATTTGCAGCCTTTAATTATTGTTACTAAAAATTAAACTAGCCTGGAGTGTAATCATAAGTATATTTTTCTTATTAAAGTATTTGTGAATCCCTTAAATATACTTTCCCCCTGAAGAGTTTATTAGTTATAGATAACTGAAAAGATTGAACGGGATAAAGAAAAGTTTATATATATTGTAACAGGAACTGGGTTCAAACCCTGTTACAAAAGGAACGAGAATGTAGTTGTATGTAATTTTTATTTATTTATTAATATTAGATAATTATTTATAAAAGTCGCACATACCAAGCGCATGTGTATTTGCTGGAACGAGGGGTGTGGGTATATATTATGAGTGGCATACGTATATGTAGGTAGATATTATTGTTGAGAACAGGAAAGTAGAAATTTAGAAGACTTTAAAGCAGGTAAAGGAAAAGTTTCTTTTGTGAGTATAAACTTCCTGAATGAATTGGCAAAATGGATCGCATTGTTCAATAAAAAGAAAGAAAAATAAAAAAAGCAAAATCCAACTGCTTGAATGGATATATATTTTTTTTGTGTATGTTTGTTTTAATTAAATGAATTTTTCAGAAATAATTTTGATTAAGAAAAATGAACATGGAATGCTATTAGTTATTGAACTATTTTTTCGATCTCTTTTGTGTGGTTAAAATTGACAAAAGGATTTGTAATTAAAAGTTCAGGAATTTAAAAAGAAAAAGAAGAGATAAGTAAAAGTCAGGATCGCTAAGTGGTTTTCCTTTTGTTTGACATTTTTGTAAGAAAATCTATTTTTGAAACAAAGGAATACCAGCGATCAGGTGGGAGGCAACTGGGATTGATTAATTAATTTGAAAAAATGGACAGTTGAGCTTTGCTACTCTTACATGTAAGACATTCTAAATTTTAGTTGAAGAAAATTTATTATCTGAAAAAAAGAAAGTTGGAGAAGCAAATTGTGCGAATTAAACTACATATATGAGTGACCTCATGGATCGCATGGGGTAGAATCACCATCGTGCTTGGTTGGTGTTCGGACCCCAGCCATTTTAATATGCCACGTTAATATATTCTACAATTAACATCTCCAACTGCCTTATATAACTAAAGCTATTTGATTCCAGGGTAGATTGTATGCCATTCCGGAATTAAGCTGAAAGAATAAAGAGCAGAAGATTGAATACGCCACTTTAGAGGGACTAAAGGAATGAAATGTTAAGTGGAAGCGATGGACGCCATATTTGCCTAGGTAGGATTCCTGGAATCTTTTTGCAAGGGCACTCGAAAACACATACGCCAGTTATTCAAATTATACTATACCGGTAAATATACACTTATGCCATTTTCAATTTTTAAAGTTAATCCAACCTAATTGCAAGAATATTTCATACTGTATTATTGAATTTTTTTTTTTATTGTCTTCTCCTGAGTAATATTTCATTAAAATATTTATAATATGTATATGTGTGCCATTTATTGATTGTGTTTTTTAAATAAGTAATAGTAGATCTGTAGCTAAATTATTGATTTAGTGCGATACACGTTATAGAATTTATGAGTTCCAAAATCTTATACACGTGCGTGCTGGTGTGAATTTAACGATAATTTATAGCGAGACAGATTAGATAGCAAAGTATATGAGGATTGTAAAAGATTTAGTTTAAACTTTAATGGGATAACAGAAATAGAAAGATATAGAACAAATTGATTTGAAATTGCATTCCCTTTCGTTTCTTCTCCGGCACATGGCACTACCACACCCTGAGCATTAAAACGGGCAACTAATTAAAAGGCTGAATCAAATAAATATTTAATGGACTCTACGATTCTTGTTGAATAAAGAGTTTGGCGCTTGGCAACGAACAAAAAAAAAATACATTCGTTGTCCATAAATGTAGAGGTCTAGTTAAAGTTAAGTTAAAGCTGGGAGGGTTCGATTTCATTACCTAATGTGTATGTGTTTTGCTGTCGGTTGCTTCACTTACCCCTTTGAATGACACACAGTTCGGGAAAACTTCGCGTAAGGAGTGAATGACTGGATTTGTTTTCGGGAAAACTTCGTATGGGAAGGGCCGTTAGTAATATATATGCGTCACAGTAAAAATTCACCCTCGGAAAGAATAACTATAGAAAAATTGGTTTGATAAAAGTAAAGGTTTGAATTCAGCTAAATTATAATTTTAAAAATGTAAACGGACACAGAATGGGGGTCAATTGTTACAATATATATTCCCGTCAGTAGCATATATGTATTTCTCATGCTACAGAAGAGTTGGCTCTTTTGATCAAGCTGATAAACTAGTATTCAGATGCTGTATGGTACTTGATTTTATAATATTCTTTGGCTTGGCGGATGTGAAACTTATCAATATTTTATCGTTTTCCTGTTTTTGATATATATTAAGATGGAACCATGGTGAGTCGAGCCCATCTTCCTCTCTTAGGGTAGTGCAGTAGCTAAACCTGAGCTAAGGGCCAAGTTAACACATAAGTCCCCCGCCTTTTATGAACCAAATCAAGATTCCTGTTTAGCAGCATGATGATCGGTCATTGGGTAAACCGGTGTTGGTCATGAATACCCTAAAATCTATTCATCCATCTGCAGAGCAACCTCACTATTATATTTTACCTGTGCGTAGCGTATTAGTAAAATCTTTATAGCCAACTCTACCCCCAATATGCAATCTTCAGCATTGAGCCGAAGCATTCTTGAAAACCCGTTCGATCTAAAGCTATCTGGGATGTTTTATACATCCACATTAAATATATAAATTTGTCATAATCACATGTATTATTAAGTTTCACTCCAGACTTGGTTTGATTACATGTATGATAGCCACTCGAATTGATTATGAAACGGCATAACTAATAAATGAAATGTAGTAATTTATTATATAGCATAATATGTAGCCTCATTAAATAAAAGCCATAAAAATATGTTACCAACGTATCAATGATTATTGTACAATTGCCTAGACTAATGTTGCTTAGTCAGTAAATAAAAATGCTTGCGTGCATTTTCTTGCGTTAAACAATGGGTTATATCAAGATATATATGTAATTGTCAATAAATATATTACTAATTCATCATATATCAGTTTCTGTCTCATTATTAAATCAACCCAATTCATTAATTGATCATAGCTATTCATTAGTAAAGCCTCCTATTAATTAAATATATTAGATTTTATCATGGGAACGTCTCTAGTATTTAAATTGGTTAATATATATTTAAGTCCATGAGTCTCATGGTCTTCTCTGCTCTGCTAGTGGGCTGAATTTAAGAATTAATTCTCATGTGCCATCATTTATATGTTGTTCATTGGGTGTTTGATCTGGGACTTATGGAGTGGATTCGAATTCAGGTTGGTCCCTGACCTAAATCTCGGGCTTAACTGGGTTTGAAGTACATTTGGATAAATATGTTTTGACAGGTACACAACATCTTTAATCAATTAAAGGATCAATAACAAAAAATTTTTTTGTCAATTTCTCCAGTCTTTCACTTTTCTAGAGTTATAACTCGGAATTCAATTCTGTCACATCCCATTTCTACATATGCCGATCCAATGGTAAGAAAGATCACTTGTCTTATACTTTTGTTTTCATTCTTGGTAACAAAGAACCATTACCAACGTCAGTTTATTAAATTTATGTCTAAAAAATTTTTTTACAACTGAATGATTCATCTATATCTATTAGTAAGTCTTTTGCAGAAAAAAATTAACACAAAGGCCTTTTCCCTTTTTTTTTACAGAATATTTATCCAAATTCTTAGTTAAACCAATAGGTATATCAATAAATAAGACCATTTCAATAACTAAGAAAAAGATTAATCAGAAATATCAGTTGCTATTGAAAAATTTAATCTCATTTGATACTAAGCAAAAACAAAAAAATCAAAATAGTTCATTTTGATGCAATGAACTTTAATAACTACATATTATATTGAGAGATACTATTCTTAAAGATAATAAGAACAATATCTATAGGCGATAAAATTATCATCCTATAAAATATTAAGGACTTTTAAAGAAAAATGTGGACTTAATTTTGATTCACGAAGACATTTTGACAATTTATTAGTGCAAAACTATTCCACTAATTATGGCAGGATATCAAATATGTAATACACTCCTTCTTGTTAAAACTTGCACAATCAATTTGTCAGGCATAAAATATTAAAAACCTATCATTGTATATTTATCTCAAAATGCAGATGTTATGATATCAAACAATCTACATATCTTCTAGAAAGTATACCATTTGAATACATTATGATATTCAATGGCATCACATGAAAATTGTTTTTTTTTTACCATGTAATTTTTAAATAAGTGACAAATGGTTTTTGACATGCCAAGTTAATTATAATAGTTCTGAAGAATATGCTTTCCTTTTTAGCAATAGCATCAGATCAGGCCTTAACTCTAGTTTTCTTTACTTTTGTTTCATATGGTTAGCAATGCATACAATATTTCAACATGAATTTTATGAATGCTGATAAGTTCTATCAAGATCTGAAATATCTTCTTTAAAAAAAAACCTACTTCAGGACATATTTAGCCATTAATTTCATTTTAGTTTCTTCTCTCACAAATCTTTCTTTTACTAGTGATGATGTTATCAATATCAAATGTGGTAAATAAATTGCAAGTTTGATTTGAAGTATTCCTCTCAAATTGAAAGTGAAATTAGTAATGCAGTGAAAATCAAGTATTTCAAATTGGCTACCATTCCAACTAATATGAATAATATAAGTTAATTTTTACTTTACTATTATTTCTATTTGCTTTTATCATTTTATAACTGAAACACACAGGCTTATTATATACCTGTGTTTATATATATAATATATAGAGTATATCAGCACAGACTTTCACATGACTCACCACTCTCCACACTATCTCATAACACTGATACACTTGAACACATATATGTTGAAAAGATAAATAATCACCAATATGCGTATTTCATGCTAAACCAGCAATCATCAGTTGGTCCAGATTACCATCTCTACACATATATGCTATAAGTGCTCAGATATATATTAAGATAGCCAAACCTTATACTTTAATGGACAGGCTTCAATCTACTCCACACTCCAACTGTCCATCCAATTGAAAATCTGATGATGGAATGCTCAAAGGCCACCCTGAGGCCGAGATTCTTGTCACACCCATGTTGACCTAAGGTCAATCTGACCCCTCATGTACAGGACATAATCCATTTAATACATATACAAGGGATGGGCAGACATCTCTATTATGAAATAAATGAAACACACAGACTTATTATATACCTGTGTTTATATATGTAATATATAGGGTATATAAGCACAGACTTTCACATGACTCACCACTCTCCACACTATTTCATAACACTGATACACTCGAACACATATATGTTGAAAAGATAAATAATCACCAATATACGTATTTCATGCTAAACCAGCAATCATTAGTTGGTCCAGATTACCATCTCTACACATATGTGCTATAAATGCTCAGATATATATTAAGATAGCCAAACCTTATACTTTAATGGACAGGCTTCAATCTACTCCACACTCCAACTGTCCATCCAATTAAAAATCTGATGATTGCTGGTTTAGCATGAAATACGTATATTGGTGATTATTTATCTTTTCAACATATATGTGTTCGAGTGTATCAGTGTTATGAAATAGTGTGGAGAGTGGTGAGTCATGTGAAAGTCTGTGCTTATATACCCTATATATTACATATATAAACACAGGTATATAATAAGTCTGTGTGTTTCAGTTATTTCATAATAGAGATGTCTGCCCATCCCTTGTATATGTATTAAATGGATTATGTCCTGTATATGAGGGGTCAGATTGACCTTAGGTCAGCATGGGTGTGACAAGAATCTCGGCCTCAGCGTGGCCTTTGAGTATTCCATCATCAGATTTTCAATTGGATGGACAGTTGAAGAGATGGAGTGTGGAGTAGTATGAAGCCTGTCCATTAAAGAATAAGATTTGCCTATCTTAATATATATATCTGAGCACTTATAGCATATATGTGTAGAGATGGTAATCTGGACCAACTGATGATTGCTGGTTTAGCATGAAATACGTATATCGGTGATTATTTATCTTTTCAACATATATGTGTTCGAGTGTATCAGTGTTATGAGATAGTGTGGAGAGTGGTGAGTCGTGTGAAAGTCTGTGCTCATATACCCTATATATTTTATCATTTATTACAAATGCAGTGTTTGAATTATAACTATATTTATAAAATAAATGAATATGGTAATATGCTTCAATATGATGCAACACAAATCAAAGCAGCGGCAGATCTCCATACAATAGTGTCACTCAGTGCAAGCCAATGCAAGAAGGTTTGTGCATAAAATCCCTATGTAGTGCTTACTCATCCAATATCCCCAGATTAGTTTCTAGCTTGTGGATTTCATCAGTGAGAAATCTTGAATCTGAGACATCTTAGGATCTAATGCAACCCTTTAGCAGCCACCTTTTTAGTTAACCCACAGAGTTAACTAGAAAGGTAAAAGATGGTTGCTAGAGAGTTGCATTAGATTTTAAGATCTAGGTGCAATGCTTTTAGTTCCAAGGCTCCTCACTGAAGAGAGCCACAAGCTACAAACTAATCTGAAGATACTGAATGAGTAAATAACGACTTTATGCACAAACATTCTTGTATTCATTGATTGCATTGGGTGGCACTAGTGCTGGTGTAAGCATAGAAAATGGTGATCAATCAAAACAAAAGGAAAAAAAAATTCAAATACAGTATCCTAGCATATGATAAAACCTTAATAGGCAATGCAATTTAATGTTTACAATGCTATATTGTACAATATAGTACCTGCAATTTTTCAACCATAGTCTGCAGCTGGAAATACTCAGCTATTTTAGCGTAAATTTCATCTCGCAATTGTAATATTTTTCTAAATATAATGCAAAAACCAATATATATATAAAGTGCCAAAAATAAAAATTTGATTAATATCAAAAACAAATTATTTATCAGTATTATAAACTCACTTTAAATCTTCTTTAAGAATATCATTTATAAATTTTTCATAATGAATTACTTTATCATCAATGTCAATTTTTTCATTCATGTCTATTGATGGAAGCAAATGCAAAAATTATATTGATATTGTTTTGAATGTGAATGAAAATCCGGAGGTTAAATTTTGTCGTAAACTTCATAATAACATATTTATTAAAATGAAATACTGCATAAAATTTTTGCATTTATTTTAACTATATTATTAAATTAGTATAATAATTTAGATAAATTAATATCCAGTACACTAATTTTATAGCTACGAGAATTAAAATATTTGCAAAATGGCGGAACTGTTATTAGATTCCGATATTCGTCTTTGGGTTTTCTTACCTATTGTAGTTGTAACTTTTCTTGTTGGAATTGTTCGGCATTATGTTTCTATTCTTTTATCTTCAACCAAAAAAATTGAAATACAACAAGTTCAAGACAGGTATGTTACTAATAGTTGATGTTTTAAGATTAAATATACAATTTGAAATTAACATTGACATATTTATTATAAATAATAACATCCTAAACAAGATTTAATGAAATGAAGTTACTCGTTATCTGCCATTGATACGTCTGAAATTAAAACAAATATTGGGTTTTTTTTCCTTTGGGAAATGCATGTGCGCGCTCGTTAAAATGTGTTATTTTTGTGTATATATATTCTTAAAAAGTTTTTATCTCTTATTGAATTCTGGTCATACTAACTATTTAGATTTGCTTGAACTCCCAAAATTAAAACATTTTGTGTCATTATTTTCCATTAATTTTTTTTGTTTAGTTCGTAAAACACTTTGAAATTAAATCTTTTTCTTATGTCTCATCCCATAACATATATATGTAGATTGTGCTTCCAATTAAATTTCAGAACTACACATATAATCATGCATTTGATGTAATATATGAGCAAAAAACTAAGTTATTAACTCACCTATAACAAATGTTTGTTATCAGAAATTTAAATTGTTTTCAAATCATAGTTTATTGAAATTATTATAACGGATATAGCGAAGACTGTGATTCCATATGGTTAGCCAAATATTATTATGTGTCTGTCCCAAACCATTCATTATATGTTATTGCTGGTTTTTAAATTATTACATTCTAGAATGGCAATTATTTAAGAGAATTTAAATGAAACATAATTTCTTTATAGCTAAGTTTACTCATTATAGAATGGAAAAATGTTCACTGGTGGCTTATTAATAATTTGACATGTTTGGAGTTTTTTTTATTATTGCAATATATAAGATGAGAAAGTTCTGCGTTGATTAATCTAGCTAATATCTTAACGTCTCATACTGACTTATTTCTTTCAATGCAAAGTTCTTCTATGTCTCTTTTCACTTGTTTTGTTTATGCCAAAGGTTTAATTAGGAATGAGTCTTAAGTACTTTTGGTTCTGGTCATAATTTCAGTTGGAATGATTATTTAAATATTCTCAGAAATAATGCTGCTTTGTCAAGGCTGCTTGTATTTATATTCTTGTTATGATCTCATCTTAAGAAAGGCAGTATTTTGATGTCTTCTAATGTTTTGACTTTATGCTTCTTAAAGTGTTTTTAGCAACAGCGTCTACTTGTTATTAGGTTGATTAATTTTGTATTATATTTAATTATGTTTGCACTGATTAGATAGTATGATTTTTATATTATGAAAATTCTTGAGAATAAATTTATTGAATTTCACATCATAATGCCTTTTGGCAAAAGAAGCTCTGATGAGAAAAATATCAAGAAATATATTTTACTTGATTGCATAATAAAAAGTGATTAACGAAAATGTATAAATAGTATTATATTGATAATTCATGAATGACTGGATTAAGCCTATTTTGCAATGTGTAAAGAATTTAGAAGTAAAAGAATGGATAGTGACTGTTGGAGAATGGGGTTAAAATCTCATAAACTGATGAAACATTCTTCTGGTACACTTTATTTGTGAATTGTTTCTTTGTTAGCGTTGAATTTTTGTTTCTTGAATTTCTTTATCTTATTTACAGAGGTAAGTTGTTCATTCTGCAGACATTAGATAAATTGCAACAATTTAAAAAATCTATCCTGAAATGATTGAAAATTATCAAATAATTTTATGTGAATGGAATCAGTAATAATCTGTGTTGATAATGTTTTATTAGTTGTATAATCTAAATGATCTGAACAGGCAGATCCAAGGTTTAACAAAATAATAGAATTAAGTATATTAACTTTGTAGTGTCACAGCTTTAAAATAGTTTAATTTAAAATAAATTGAAAAACTAAATAAATATAAATTATGTGTAGTAATATCCCACATATATGTTTAAGGGACTATGTATAAACATGACTTGTTTCATTTGGCATGTATTAATTCATAAGTATTTATGAAAACTACTCTGAGATTTAAAGAGATTGGTGGGTACTGTTAAAAAGCATTCATAATTGTATAAAGGTTGATTTAAAGAAAAAGAATAAAAAAAAAAAAATGTAAGTATCTATATATATATATTTAAATGTATGCTCATAGATATTGTTGAACTAAGAATATAGTTGTTTAAATATTGGAAGAATGGTGGTGCTTTATTTGTAAATAACAAAAGATTCATTATGTGTCAAGTTAGTGTGGTTTATAGAAATTATCATTTTCAAACATATATGTCAAGGGATGAATTTGTAACATTAAAACCCCAAAGATTGTAGTTAATTATTAAGTGCATATATATTTATGGTTAAGCATGAAAAAGCATATCGTGTAGACAAAGTAAATACATTGCTTTAATGAAATAAGATAATTAATTCATTTGACAAATACCATTAAAATATTTATCTATAATAATATCTTTATCAGCATTATACTGAACAGATAAGAAGACCAGCATTTATTTAATAGGTGTTGTTTGTTTATAAAAGCAAGAAAAAAATGAATTTCAAACGATTGTTGGAATTATTATATAATCAACTTATAAGTTTATTGACTTGGTCTGAAGACCTTAGAGTTTTGTTAATGTCAACCTATTCGCATGATAGTTAAAAAAAAAGAAATTAAAATTGGATATAGAATTTTAAAAATGCATTGTTGTCAGATTTGGATGACAAGTCCTCATTGAAAAAGCAAAAGCCATAAAACTGTTTGATGATAGAGATTAAGACAATAAGCATCACATGATCACCATTTCTTATGCTTGCTTATTACTGTTATTAAAACAGGCAAAACTCACTATACATATTGCCACTCAGATCCAAGGCTCCTCACTGACAAAGGCACTAGATGTGGATTTTATGCATAAGCCTTCTGGTATCCATATCCATTTATTACTCTAGCTTTCTGCGAGTGACAATACATATAGTGAGTTTTGCCTGTTTTAATGATAGAGATTAAATTGCTCTACTATCTAGTAAATACTAATTACTCAAAGCTTAAAGTAGATGGTGATAGAATAGAGAGTCAATGCTCAAACAAAAATTATTTAGACTCAAATTGCTAAACTAGAATCTGAATATATGCCATATTAAGATTCCTGCTTAAACTTATTTCTTTTATTATTACAAAAATAGAATCTACAGCACTGATAAATAACGTACCTGAATTTATCAATTATACTAAACACATTTCAGTGAAATTTAAATGTTGATAATATACTGAAGCTGTCATATATATATATATATGTGCTTCATGTATATATTGTTTGTCATAAAGTTGTAATACTAAGGCATTTTTAAACAAATAATGTATAAAAGAAGTGTAATTTAATTATCAAATTTAATTTTATTACGAAATTCAATGTTATGTGGGAGTAAAGGGGAGGGGGTTCAAGTCAGCAAAGAAAATTTAACTAATTAATTAAAATCAACTGATGATGAAAGTAATGTATCAATTAAAATCTAATTTTGGAATTTATATTTTAGTGTATCATTGTCATTACGGTAAAAGGTGACAAAAATGTGCAATTATTGTAGGGAGACTAGTTAAACCCAAAGATATTCAGAATTTAATTAAGAAAAATGCAATTAGTAAAATTTTAAAATTAAACTAGATCGAGATTCCGATCAGTAAAATTTTTTTAAGATAGTAAAGAAAAGAATTTTTTCTAATTTTAAAATTAACCATATCTTTTAGCTGGACGTTGAAAATTCGACTTTTGATTAATTCACCCTCTGGTGAATTTTTCCGTAAGTATTATATGTTAAAACGCATGTAAAATGGTATATTTTATTATAATAAATTTTTACTGAAAAATTTGCACTAGAAGGCAGGAAATTCAAAATTCCTGCTCTTACAATAAACATAAGCCCGTCATGACATGTTCAACCATCGTCTATTGCCAAGGCTGTAATATATTTGGCGTTTTATGATATTGTTTAATCCAATGACCAAAAATGTGTTTTTTTGCAAATTTATTATAGTTTTAGATATTTTTTTAAAAATAATTTACACTATATTTATTAGATAGCAGGAAATAGAAATTATTAATAACTTATTTTGACTTGAAATACTTTATTTTCAAAAATATGTTATATTAACAGCTAATATGAATTTGGCCTGAAGCAATTTACAAGCTTAGTTTCTACGTAAGCAACCTACTTATACTTACGAGTAAGAAAATATCGCAGTTTTGCAATAAATGGTTTAAAAATTTAAACTTTTAAAGCATAATTCATTAGATATAAGAGAAATAAATAATTATTCATTTGGATGTTTAAAAATAATAATCTTTCTAGAAACGATGACATGTAAAGTCTGTTTTGATTACGATCTCATTTATTTCAATAGTAAACAAAATTATCTATTAAATGTGAAGTCAGATTTATTATTTTCTGATAAGTAATAATCATTTTATCATATATTTTACATTGATGTGTGAGACAAAAAAAAAAATCAGAAAATGCTGAAATGTGAGAAATTTGCTGCATTGCGAGAGTTAATCAATTCGGAAAACATCTGGATGCCTTTATTTTGAGGAATGTATATAGAGGCAGGAAAGAGTTTTACTTCTTGTAAAATTTTTCTAAACTATTATAGATTACATCAAGCTATGACCAATGAGTAGAGTACGTCCATTTCTCTGGCCATCTCCGGACGAATGTTAATATGGAATCCCCACAGTAAGAAGCCCCCAGTATATAATGCTACCAAGAGACTAGCCAGCCAATATCCAAGAATACTATTATAAAAGACCTTTGAACTATACCGGGACGTCCAGCATAGTATTTTACTATCAAAATCATTCGAAGATCTGTTAAAATAGTGATTTATTTTAACTTTATAACTTTCAATTTACTGGTAAACGATAAAAGCATCTTTAATATTCTGCTTTCTTTGCTTAAATAATTTATTTATTAATCATTCTTTTTAAAATCTGTTTTCCTTAGTATTATATAAAATATTTGGTTGTATTCTCATCCTTGGTGTTTGCCTTAAGATGGCGTTGATGCTAATCAAAAACATATACATACGATTCCGGGCCGGACCTAAATGATCGATTTGATCTAAAAAGATCTGATTTCTTAGATTTGTAATAAAATATTCTACTAACTAATACTATTATATGATGTTAGTTTTTTTCATTTTTGTAAATGTTTATTAATCTTATCTTGTTTTTGAGTTTGTGTGTGTGTGTCTTTAAAGTTACGGTGTTTTTCTAATTTTTTTTTTTTTTTTGACTTTACGTGTGTCTTTTTAAAGTTACGGTCTTTTTTTTTTTTTTTTTTGGAAGAGTAAATCAATAATTTTATTCAAAAGCAAGACGTAATAAGTAAATATTTATTAATCTTATCTTGTTTTTGAGTTTGTGTGTGTGTCTTTAAAGTTATGGGGCTTTTTCGAATTGTTTTTTTTTTAGACTTTAGGTGTGTCTTTTTAAAGTTACGGTATTTTTTTTTGCAAGAGTAAATCAATAATTTTATTCAAAAGCAAGACGTGATAAGTCAATGTTTATTAATCTTAGATTGTTTTTGAGTTTGGGTGTGTCTTTAAAGTTACGGGGCTTTTTCTCATTTTTTTTTTGGACTTTATGTGTGTCTTTTTTTTAAAGTTACGGTATTTTTGGTCAAGAGTAAATCAATCCTTTTATTAAAAAAGCAAGACGTAATTCTAAATCTATCAAAAGTAACGTCATTTATATATTACAATTTAGAATTGATACCCGACTACTATTAGTAAGTATATCATTAAAAGACTTGATTGAAAAATGATACCCGTCTAATTTCCGTTTTCTTTTTTTTTGGGGGAGGGGGGACAGTAATGAATCAGAAAGTGGGTTGTTTTTGTTAAGTCTAGTCTATATAAAAAGGGTACCATTATTGAAATACTAAATTTAAAATTGATAGCCAACTAATTTGCGTTTCTTTTGACAGCAATTAATCAGAAAGTGGGGGTTTTTTTTTTTTTGGTAAATCTTGTGTATATATAAAAACAAACAAACCGTAATTCAAAGACTCCATTGAAAAAAGTCAAACCCCGTTGAATTTGCTTTTTTTTTTTTTAAAAGACAGTAATTAATCAGGAACTGGGTTGTTTTTGTTAGTGTGTAGATAAAAAAAACTAATCTTATTTTGAAATAATAAATATAACAAAAAAAAATAAATAATACTCGACTAATTTTATTTTTCGGACAAGTAATTACTAATAATTAGACAGTGGGTTGTTTTTTGCGTATATATATAGCGAAAGTAACTGGTCACGGACGAATTCTCGCAAAAACGGTACTTTTCACGTGATCCTTTAATTTTTTTTCCTTTCGCACCCTTAAAAGCAATTTTTGAGGGTTACCCCGTCGTAATGGAATCTTCAGGACATTATTACTAAACTTACAACAATAAAGTAAGTTACAACACATAAAAAAAATAGACGTCTTATCAAATTTAAAAAAAATACGACCGCTTCAAATACACACACTCTCACCCGAAACTACAGAGAGAATAGATATTCTACTATTACGAGAAAATGATGAACAAAATCAACTACTATGGCAGCCGATCAAGGCATTTCCTTCTCTTTACTTTTAGCATAGAAAAAAAGCCATAACCAGCAGCCGTCGGGAACTCTTTATGTGTTTTATCATAGAAAGAAGTCTTTTTGTGTTGGCTTCTGTCACCGCCTCCTCCGTCCAACATAACGTGAGGACTTTTCTGCGTTAATAACGTAGAAAAATTCCTCTTTGGTTGGGCGAAGGCCGGTGAAACGGTATATTTCTAGGAATTTATCTAAAAGTAGCGACATCTTAAGGCGAACACCAAGGATGAGAAAACAACCAAATATTCTTATTGTATTTTCAAAATGTTTTCTTATTATATTATAACGCATGCTTAATTAATTGCACATATTAAGGAAAATCAATTATCGTAATACACTTGATCCTTCTTAAATCTGCTAGACTTATTATTTAAGAATTAGATCGAGGTAAAATTAGTAAATATATTACATTGAATAAAATATTTAGTAGTTCTATAATTCGGTCAAATCAAGACATTTAAATCCCGCCTCTCATTGATTCTAATTTGTTTTTTAATTTTATTGCAATTTTAAACTTGTGTAATTAAAATCGGTTTTTTCAAAAATGACATTTAGCCATTAACGCAATTATAATGGTTTACAAAAAACTTTCAAATTTAAGATCGAATATTAAGTTAAAAGCAAACTTTATTTTCTATTTTGGGAAGGGACAAGTATATATGTATACTGCGTACAGGGGATTTATAAACAACTTTAAATTTAAAACAAAAGTTAATGCTCGAAGTTAAAACTTTGTTTCTGTTTTAAAAGGCAACTAATATATATGTGTAATATGCTATTTTTAATTCTATAAAACTTGTGATATAAGAAATATATGATACAATAGTTTATACTGTAAAACTTGTAATACCATTAAATATATATATATTCAATTGTTAGGTTGTCGTATCGATATTTCTTCCTATATGTAAGACATATGGAGCGAATCTTTAATTAATTAAGCAGTGAATAATTTTATTGGCAGTTTTTTATATATATATCATAACTACTGTAATGGTATACATATATGGTGTTACATCACTTTCACATAAAATTGGGAAATATAAATAAAATTGCCCTCATTGAGTTTCTTCAGCAGGTGTATATCCCTGCTTTGGAAAATTTAATTTGACGGGTTACATTTGTCTAAGTTCTATGCAGATGCAGGAACATTCCTTTCATTTTTCAGACCTGTAGGGTCTTGTTACCAGTACAGTGGATTGTTCCTGCCTGTTAATGAGCGTGATTAAGGGTTATATGAAAGATGCTCATTCCTTCATTCCATGACCCATTTATTCAATGAAATTTGGATCTAACTTGCAAAAGCGAATAGAGTTAGTTAAACTTACCCAAAGCGAATAGAGTTAGTTAAACTTATCCTGTTTCATTTATCTGCCCAGAGATCAAATGTCTATATCATCTGAAATCTCATCTATTGTAAGGAGTAGCTTACAATGCAATTATTGGTCTACTTATTGAATCAAATCTATTTGAAACTTGCACTAATAATGGAGATATTATTTATTTATTATTAACACATACATATATGTACAACACATATATATTTATTTATATTCACGGTCAATTAGAGAACTCACAATAAATTATTATTTTGTAACAAATCATTTAGTACAATTAATATTCTAGGAAATAATATTGTATATATTTATGCTATTTGATTGACAAACTTCAGTGGATTGTTTTTAAATCTAAAATTAAATAAATTTGTAGTCAAGTGACTGGGAGATAACCTGAGATCAAGTTAAATAGCCATAGAAACAGTGTGAAAATAGAACTGATTTTATTATTATTATGTTTTTATCAATGAAGTGTATTTAAACAATAGGCAGCCCTGTCTATCCAACAACAAATGAAAAAATCTGAGCGTGTTGCAAGACAAGCACAGACTGCATAAATTTAGAACCTTTTAAAAATTGTTCTTGTCAATAATACTCCAGCTACAACAATATAACAGCAATTACATTAAAATTTCAAACACCAAAATGGAGTTTTGTTTTTCTTTTACTTGAATTATAGAAGCTTTTAAAATCAAATATTATACCTTAAATTTCGTCAAATTAAACAGAAAAAAGTGAGAAATAAAAAGTAAGAACAATTTATAAATTTTTGGCATAATTAAATTATGTTCTGATTGTGACTGAAAGAATTTTAAGATTTTAAATCTTTTTTTTAAAAAAAACTAAAATTAATTCTGCTAATAATAGAAAGCAAAAATGAAATAACTCTCTTAATATATATATATATATAAAATTTAAGATGATGGGGTAAAGGAAAATGTGCTATTGTGAGATCATGTTCTTCCCTAACATGTTGGCATAAGATGCAAGAAGATGCCTGCAGTCCAAAATAAGTATGCACAGGAATATTTAAAGGTGAATCAGCCAAAGATTTATATGGTTACTATGTAGGATGCCAGGAGATACCCCTGCAACATCTATCCTTGCCAAGGAAAATGATTTGCTGAGTTAAACTGCTGTTGTAAAGTAACACGCCTCACCATCAACTACGACTACTACTAGGACGATTTTATGGACTTTGTCCTAACTTATTTTAATCAAGAAATTAATGTTATAAATTTTTATTTGATTTTCCTGTTATCTATGTTATATTTTCAAACTGATGGGGCACTTCACAATCTATGCTGCTAGAAACCTCACTTTTCAGAGTTAGAGAAGAAAAGGGGGATGATTAACTTAGTTATTTATTTTATTTTATTGTAAATAAAATCTAGGTCAGCTCAGTTTCCCACCTGCTTCACATCAGGTTATTTATGTTTATATTAACTGCTTCTCATCATTACGCAAGTGACTCGTGCGTCTTTTTTTGATCAGTCAAAATATTTTCTTTCTTTACTGACGTAAAAAATATAAGCATGACGTCAAACAAAATACAAGCATTTGATAGTTCTCTAACATGTGATTCCAAAGATGTCTACCACAAAAAAATCCGATGAAATTAGGATTTTTTACAGCAGTTTTAATCAAGCAGCGCATTTAATTTTTGATCAATTTTGTAATTTTCACGAAGCGATAAAGACAGAAAATATGTACCCACCTTCAAATGGACATTTATCGTATGTTATTCGCAAACAAGGCATACAATTGAAGCACAATTTCAGACTCGTAAGTATAAAATTTTAATTTTTTTAATATTTTAAATTTTTTTTAAATTTTTTGAAAAAATGATAATTTTTATTAATTTTAATTTGTAGTTTGTGTGTTGATATAAATTATATATTTATTTATGCTCATATAGAATTCATATCTACCGTAATTTTCTAAAGTTCTAATCCACTTATTTTATAAAAATAAAATTATTTTATAAAAATAATGATACTCAAATAGTTTAATAATTTATTACTTAGTATTATGTTTATATGATGTGTTTGTGTTTACAAGTAATGAGTTACAAAACTAATAATCAAATGTACAGAAAGATTGCATATGCAGACAAATAATCAAATTCTGATTCTTGTTTATGCCTTGATACTTATGCTTTGGAGTCACTGGTTTTGCTATATGTTTTATCATATTATTTTCAAGTCTATAGCTAACAAATGGACTATATGCAAATAAATTATATCTATGTGATACAATAAATATAACAAGATAGCATCATTGGTGTACATAAAGAATATAAACATCACTGGTATGCATAAAGAATATAAACATCACTGATGTACAGAAAAAAAAAAAATTGAAGAGATGAAACTCATTTTATCAGTGATTTTTAGTTTTAGATAGCCAAGAAGCCAATTGCTATGATGACAAATGCATATCTATCTTCTGGAAATGATTTGTTTTGTATCTTTTATTAGGATGAATCTTTTTCTTATAGACGCCTTTGACATTTGGAACTTTTGGGATACAAGATAAAAATGAAGAATTCATATGCGACTTATTTTGGAGATTCTGAAGCTATGGATTATCTCAGGTAAGACATTATACATGGTTTGAAAGATAATTTTGTGAGGAATATAAACAAATTATAACTGAAGATGTAATTTAAAGTTAGTTCATGATGAATTAGAAATTATGAACAAACAATAAAGTAATAATTATTTCAGATGTTGAAATTTTTTTTACATTATTTTTTAAATGGTTGTCATTATTTGTTTTAGACTTATTGTTTTCCTTAGTTTTTCTAGTTTCTACTAATGTAATTTTTTTTTGCTCTAACATAATTAAAACTGAAGTTATTGTGAAAATTGTATCTCAGGCCAGTATTTTAAAAAATTTAATATGGCCATTTAGTCCTAAACAGTTAAGGTAAGATTCCCATTTATTTTTGCAGATTAAATCATAACACTTGGTACAGAATTCATCTGATATGTTTTGTATTGTTGATTAACCATCATTATATATTATAATGTTCCAAATGAGAGTGGATGACAGCAGTCTATGATATCTGCACTACAAGGGTGCCATCTAGGCATTTGAACCTAGAAAATTTATAAAGTAGGCAGATACGCGCTGTTAAGATTCCACCTTATTTAAATATTTAGACCGTTAGCCCATTGTCACTAGCTCAGGGAGTAGCAGAGATAATAAAATATAACTTTGATCTATATCTTAAATATATATAAAAAAATAAAAGTCACTGCCAGTAATTTACACACAAACAATAATTATTTACGCACATATATAATCATTTTAAATTTAAGGAATAACATTTATTTATTGAGATTTTAATATTCATTTTTAATTTAAATTATTATTTTAAGATTGTTGAGTATGAATGAATTTAATATTTTTATTAAGATCGTCGAGTATGAATAGACTACATAGATCTGCATTGAAAAGAAAATATTCTATCCCTTATTTAACCTTAGGCCAAACGTTCGCAGTCAAACCGGCGTCAATCCATCTGATACATTAATGTATTCAATGTAGCATGAAAATACAACAGCACTAAATATACTATACTGTCAGGAATGGACATCTGAACAGTATAGTTAGAGAAGACATTGACTCTTGTCCAATACAGGAATGTTACATCTGTATGACAAGAAGAACAATAAAATAAAAACTCCATAGGAAGGGACCGCGATCTTTTTTGCCGACTTATAATCCCATCCATAGGCAAAAGGGTTTGTGCGGCGTATACAGCGATTCTGCATGTAGCGAATCTCATACTACATCTACTAATTACACCAATATATCCAATCCATTGACCTAATTCAACTACGAAATGAATAACCTAAGATTACCCTCCCTTAATATAACTTTACAAACTATATAGCCATTCACGCCCGACTTAAATTTAACATTTAGATATGTTCACACAGATAAATTTTATAAAATTTGTTTTATAATGTTGAGTATAGATTGGCTGCATAGATTCCATGGTTAAAAACATTTCAAAATAAACAACCGATCAAAATACAAAGTCATCAATAACGTCAATTGCAGAGGGAATACAAGAAACCCAATGGCAAGATGCCGCATTGACATCGATGACCTATATATTCTAATCGAATGTGAAAACCACAACATAATCAAACACTAACGAATCCATGCAACATCCATACTCATGGTAATTTATGCATTTATAATTTATACAAAAATATTAATAAGAAATGAAAATGGAAATGATTTTAGCAAAATTAACTATGTAAAATTTAAACATCAATAATCAATTTGAAAATCAAATAAGAGTTCATTTTAAACTTTAGATTAGCTGAATCTTTAAAAAAAAAAAAATTGACGAAAGTTCTTAATTACTTTTTTTTTTTGTTAATTTGTAAAGTTCATAGCTCACGGTAGAAGAGTCCAGGTTCCTGTTTTTAATTCCCGCGACGTCTCCATTGGAAGACCGATCTGATGTTCTGGAGGTGGCATTAGCTGGTTCCATTCTGGTATCACAGTCATTTCATTTTTAAAATAAGTGAGAGAGAACGACAAGTGCGTCTTATTGTTCTTCTCACCAAATCAAGTTGGAACTGTCAGGAAACTCAATATTTTTCTTTTTATAGTAAATCTCCAGATTGAACGAATAAAGACGTCACTAATCCAAATTTTCGTTAAAGTCTGAGAGGCTTGGTGCTTTCATTGGTCAAGCTAAATTCTTTTTATTCTCATCCATTTTTCATCAGATTTTTTTAATTACACAAGGGCTAGCTTGCTTTTCAATTAATTTATAAAACGATCATTTCCATTTACAAAAATATTTTATCTTTAAATCTTGTACTTTTTTATAACAAAGTACGTTCAAATACTTTTATTTATTAAAAAAAAAAAAATTTTTAAAGTTTTGCATCTGTGCGAATATATATACGTTTACAACTCTTTAATTTTTTTTTAGCTTTTAGATTTTTAATAAATTTATTTTTATTTGCGAACTTAGTTTTTATTTTAAATTAATATAATGGCATATTTATATATCGTTACAATATTTTTTCAGTGTGATTGACTAATCAACTAGTGTAAATTCCTATACCTATCATATATATATATATTAAACTTAGATGGGGGAACTTAAACCAAATAGATTGCTTTGTGGAAATCAAAAGATGTTTATTTTAGCTAATCAACATCACAATCATTTTAAATTATTAATGTTTATTCTTTTTTATATAATTCAGGATTTGTAAATAATGAACATCATAGATGGGATTTCTACCATGCGGTAAAAGGGATGGATCTAGAGAATTATTAGCTAACAGAATGGTAGAAGTTCATTTGTGACACATGTATATATATATTTTTATTGCTATTGTTATAATACTTTATTTTAATTTCATTTATCATTGTCAATAAATGTTAAAGAGTTTATATTATTCCGGTCTCTGGTTTATTGAGTTGTCCTGACATTCAACAGTTAACAAACAATTACGCATGCACACACACCTATTTCTTTGTCATATAATGGTTTTATAGTAAATCAAATATTTTAAATGCTAGTTGTAACCTATATAGAGGTGCGGGGAGTTGCTTTGTGTATCTGTTCATATGTGTTAAGGGAGTCAAAGGCAATATTCTACCTGGACTCGAATATTAGGGCATAACGGAATCGGAAAGGGGTGAAAAGTGGATGAACTAATCTAAATTGCATCTGATATTATTAAATAGGTATAGAGCTAGTCAATTAAAAGTACATGTAATCATTGGTTAGGCATTTCATTAAGTTTTCATCAACATCCTACCCGAAGACCCATGTCCAATCATATTTAGAAGCGACTTTTTCCCTTTCCAAGCCTGCTAGATCTCTGCGGACCATGTCATCGAGGTCAATAAATCAGGGCACATTGAGCCATAGTCTCCGGACTGCTAAATCTGCATAGCATCACAATCCACAGGTTATTTCTCCGTCCATTACATTGGCGTGTGGGCAGGATGTATCGAGGCTTATTTACCATCCGTTACATCTTGTGCTCAATGTGGGGTCTTGAAAGATAGGTGCACCAGCACATATAGACTTGGTGTAAGTTGGTTAACACATCACATTCGGACCAGCCGATTGTTGAATTTGATCTATGTATCCAAATTTATTTACCGTCCATTACATCTGATGCGCAATGTATAGGGCATGGTCACTTACATCTGGTACTCAGTATGTTAGACATGAATATACTGTAGTTGCAGGGGAGGTCCAAACATTGGACTGGTGTTTAAAAAAAATTTTTTTGTTTGTAAACTTACATTCTGTTTTGTATTTCTGTCAACATAAACCCAAATGAACTTATACACTTGGCAAACAACTAGCACTTCCAACAAAAAAAAAAAGCATACAAAGTAGTGAGTGCATATTGGAAATATTGTGGATTGAACAATAAAGAGAGACCGATGATAAATAGTTAAGTAATTAATAAATGATACTAAAATAGTAGAGTTAGGTGTGTAAAAGGACATAGGCTAAAAGTAGATTATTAAAAATAAAAATGAGGTCTAAAGATAAATGTAATAGTTAGGGATGGCGTTATGGCATGTGGTTATTTATAGTGTAATAAATAAATGTTTTATAGGTGGTTTGCGAAAAGAAATGTATTTAATGATAACCAGAAGTGTTAAGCAATTAAGTACTATGGGATCAGAACATTTAAAAATAGTGAAAAATAATAGTGACAGTGAGATGGTAGATGATACTACCAGTAATGAGGTAGGATCTACATTGATCCAAGTACCTGGGAGGTCTGTTATGGAAGTTGAACAATCTCTATAGATGCAAGAAGGAAGTCAAGCAACTTCTCAAATTCAGGAGATTCCTGATAGTGAAATTACGCATGCGCCTGAAATTGGAGTAACTCAGGCTATTTTTAGAAAAGACAGAAGAAATGATGAATGATATGAAGCAAGACATGAGCCAGAAATTGGACAATAACCTCAACAGTCTGCATGATAATATAAACCGCAAGAAAGAAGAAACAAACCATGGTATGAATGATGAAATTACACAGGAAGACTTGCCTGGAGTCATTCATGGACCTAAACAAGATGCTAAGCATTCTACATTTGCTGAAACTTCACATGACCCTTAATGGCCTGCTAGTTCATTGTCTTAAGTCTCCGAAGGTGCAGTAGAAGTTAATTCTCAGTATTAGCTTGGAAAAAGTACTACCAGGCATGGATCAAATTAACCCAGATACTCAAATGCCAACCCCATGAATAAATACCAAGGTAAATGTATGTAGCATGAGCAACTAGTACTTAGAGTGAAAGACTTGCTCTGAACACGAGATCTCCATAGACAATGACAGTCTCCAAAACAAAGAGCTACTAGCTCAAGTTACTACCACAAAGAAAACTCATGACCACTACATTGTCGCACAACAGAGTAGTGACATGCAAACTCACTGTAGTTCTGTTGAAGTAACTGAATTTAAGTTGAGAGAAAAACAATTGGATGATACTCTCAAGTTTTCAAGTGAAACTAAGATTACAGGGTCTCAAGGCTGACCAAGAGTCAAATGAAGCTCTGAGACAATAAAACTTCATACTCTGAAGATGTCATGATAGAGTACGTGAAAGAAGCTACCATGGCAAATGATTTGGACACATTTGGTTACCATCAAAACAAGGTTAAAATGTGCATGACTTAATATTTATGATCATAGTGATAGCACTTGGAGTAAATTTTTGAAGACACTAAAGAAATGAGTAAACTCGATCATTTTAGATGTGCATTATGGAAATTAGTGTCTCCACAATCGAAGAGATGATCAAAATATAGGAAGTTATAGGATGAGAATGGAGATGATCATGTTTCAGTCCTTTAAAGTAAAAGGTTTTTCAGTTTCATAAGTTGTGTAATACTTATGAAGGACCCTTCACCTTTAAATCAGGCATATAAATGACAGTGCTTAAAAAAACCACATGATAAAGGGATGGACTTCAAAGAGTACAACTTAGGACACATAGAATGGATCGTTCAGAATGGATGAATTCTGAAGTGATGTATTTTTTTTTTAAAAAAAAGATAAATGAATAAATTAATAATAGTGTATGTATACATATATGTAAAATAGCTTATGATAATATAGGAAAATGATAATAAAAGAGGTATGTACGTTCACTACCTATTGACATAATGTACTAACCACTCAACTAAAGATGGGAATAGGCCAACTAAGCAATATAAAGTGCAATAAAAGCAACCATAAACAAAGTGATATGGAGGGAAATGTGCAAAAAGCATATCTTCGGTTAATAAGCAAGGCTAATAAGAGGAACAAAAATAAAACTGGAACTCCACATACTTTCAAAATAGGAGATAAAGTTTTATAAAACCTGCTCTTGCTAGTAAACAAGTCGATAATAAAAATAGTAAGTCCTACCATTTATATGAAGAACCTTACACTATAGTTAAACAATTGAGTTCTAATGCATTTTGGTTGGATATGGAAGGACAAGTTAGGGTACATTTAATGCCCAAATTATGAAACCCTATTATGGATAATCTAGGTAATTACAGGATTGTCATACTCAACTGATATATATATAAAGAGATAAATGCTGAGATGTAAAAAAAAAATGAATGCTGATAAGTAAAAAAAATATAGATGTAATGAAGTTAGGTTAAGAACTATGATGGGAGTATTCCCTAATGGATGCCAGAGCAGCTATTAGGATACTTTAGGGCCACTTTCTTTAATGAATTAGTCCATACCAAGTGATGGATGCTTTAATCTTCTGTTAGTCCTCAAAGGAAATCCAAGGCTAACAAGAAAAAAAAAGTGCCATCTGAAACAGAAACACATTTATATTAGTGTGCTCAAAACATAGTCATCAATAGTTTAAGAAAAAGAGACCTATATTTGAACCCCACCTTGAAAAAGTTTCGCAGGATTAAATAGAGAAGAATAGAAAGCAATTTGTGTAGTTGAGTTTACAAAACAATAGAAATAGGTTTCATTGTCATATGTATAGGAAAAAAAACCCATCAAATTGTAATCATGATAAGTGTTAAAATTGTAATCCTATAAGGAGAGGGGGGGGTTGTAAGTGGTAGCTTACAATGCAATTATTGGCCTACTTATTGAATCCAATCCATTTGAAACTTGCACTAATAATGGGGATATTATTTATTTATTATTAACACATATATGCATGTACAACACATGTATTTATTTATATTCACAGTTAAGTAGGGAACTTATAATAAATTATTATTTTGTAACAAATTTAGTACAGTCAGTATTCTAGGAAATAATGTATATATATATGCTATTTGATTGACAAACTTTAATGCATTGTTTTTTAATCTAAAATTGAATAAATTTGTAGTCAAGTGACTGAGATAACCTGAGGTCACGTTAGGTAGCCATAGAAACTGTGTGAAAATAGAACTGATTGTATTATTTATTTATTTTTATCAATGAAGTGTATTTAAACAATAGACAGCCCTGCCTACCCAACAACAAATGAAGATCTGAGCATGTTGCGAGACATAAGCACTGACTGCATAAAAGGAAACCTTTTTAAAATCATTCTTGTCAATAAATATTTCAGCTACAACAATATAGTTATAGCAGGAATTAAATTAAAATTTCAAACACCAAATTGGAATTTTGTTTTTCTTTTACCTGAATTATCGAAGTTTTTAAAATCAAATATTCTACCTTAAATTTCATGAAATTCAGCAGAAAAAGGTGAGAAATGAAAAGTAAGAACGATTTATAGATTTTTGGTATAATTAAATCATGTTCTGATCGTGACTGAAAGAATTTTAAGATTTTAAATCTTTTCCAAAAAAAAAAAAAAGAAAATTAATTTTGCTCATAATAGAAAGCAAAATTGAAATAACTCTTTTAATATATATTGTAATGGGATGGGGTGATAGGGTTGGAAGGAAAAGATGTGAACCTGGAGTGATGGCAAATCATTATCAACCCTAAGTCAATTCAAAATTTAAAATATTAATAATTTAAAATGTTTAAGGGAGCATGAGATCATTAAAATCTCTGAGAGATCATTGGGAGATCAGCCTCCTTCTCCTTAGAGCAACAAAAATTAACTAATTATCCACCCGTATTATAATAAGTCAAAGTAAGTATGAGTACTACTCAAAACACCATTCATTGTCATGAATGAAACAAAATAAAGCAGGACAATAAATCAACAGCATATTGTGGCTGGATTTGAACAATAAAAATACAAATCAACAGTCATCCTTATGATTGGATTGGAAATGGGTCTTCTGTAGACCAGGCTAACTATTGAGCCTACCACCTTGGGCAGTTATTTAAAGATAACTTAGATGCACCACTTAAGTGCTCATCCATCAGAATACACAATAATCAAACAATAATGCTGGGACATTAAAACATGCTGATCATCATCAATACTCAGGCCACTTGTACTGGCCAACTATTAACTTAACTCCTAATAAGGCTAAACTAAAATAAAGTATAGTGCATGGGCTTTAAAGAATATAATCTTATGCATCAACCAGGATGATGATGATTGATCATTGCTGGATGCCTCAAAAGCACTAAATACATCCCCATTCATATATTTATCCCATGCTCGAATCTAGCTCAGGGAACATAAGCTCTATTACTGTATGTGACAAAGAGATGATGGAAACAATTTTTACAATTGACTACAAGTTTATTAACAATAATAATAAAATGGAAATTAAGATTCATAAAAATAAGATTATTCACATATAAACTTTCTGATTTTCATTACAATACAAAATTTTAATCGCATTGCGATTTACATAATTACTATTCAAAATTCAAATTGTTACATTGATTTACATATATGTGCACACAGACACATGATTTTTAATATAAAATCTATTTCAATTGATATTCAATAATGACAAAAATGATTAAATTTTACATATATGTTCTATTTTAATTTGTTACAATAATATTATATTTTTCATAATTAATTCATTTGGAAAACATACATAAATTTCACACATATATAATTTAAAATTAGTTAGCAGTTTATAAGTTCTCTTTTTTTTTTCAAACTAAATAAAGTCAATTTTTGTTTGACATGTACTTGTTGATTAATTAATTACAAGGTCTCTAAATATAAAATCTCTTTTTTTTCTTTAATAAATGAAAAATAAAATCGTTTTATATATCTGTCACTTCAGACCAAAGAAATCATTTAAATTTTCATTATTATATATAAAACTGTTAGATTTCAACTGAAGTAAAAGTTACACTGTTTTAACTTTAAGTTATTAATTTATAATTTTAAACATTGTTTTAAGAAATATTAAAATAAAATAAGTCATTGTATATACATGCAACGTGTTTATCTGTGGTTTCCTACGTTTGTATTTAAACAGCAGCATACGTATACCAATTTCTTCGAGCTTTCTCTTGGTAAGCTTGGTTTTTGGTCCATCAGAAAAATATAACTTTGGGCTTGTTGTCACCACCAGGGAAAAGTATTCAAGTAATTTGTTGGTATGCCATGAGCTTTATTTTGTAATCCCAGCAAATGTCAAGTTGTCTTCTAGAACATATTTAAGCAGCTAGTTGATCCATTTGAAGTGACCCTGGCCTTGTCAATCAAAACTCTGCAGTAAACTATAGGGTAGCTACTGGATTGTACTCACTTAGATCTTCATAGGAGCTCTGTTTAACTCAGCTAGCTATTTTGTACTCATTTTTTTAAGGTTACTGATTCAGAAGTGACCCAGCTTCAAGTAAATCAAAACTCCTGTGAAGGAAAATAGCAGCTCCTGGATCTACTGTCCTGCCTTCAGCTACATCAGTTTATGGTAGCTATTCTGCCAACTCTGCTACAGCCAGCAACAAACTGCAGCTATCTATTTGGTCAGCTAATTGTTGCAACTTACTCAAAAATTTTAGTAGCCAAGCTGTTGTGTTCAGCTCTTACAAAAACTACAATCCAGACTTTTTTTCAAAAATCATTATCCAGACTGTTCTCTTCAAAAATCACTATCCAGACTGCAGCTGATATTTTTATCAGCTCTTTTATTGAATCATCTGAAGTGATAACAACACCTTGATTGAACACAGTTTTATTTTTATCTCTCAACTCCCTTGGAATCTACATACAAGTTTTAATTAAAAAAATTTCAAAAACAATTATGGTGTTTTTACATTTCAAAATCAGAATAATAATAATACAATATTTATATTTATTCAGACCTTTTAAAAGTTTAATTTATAAAACATTTTTTATTTTAAATCAGTTATTTATTTATTTTTGTTATTTCAGTGAATGTAGAAAATATCTACTACAATTTTTGTCTGTGTTTATTTCTACTTTTTCTTTATTTTACATATATTGAAGCAATCACTCTGTAGTCAGAGTGAGCTTCATGTTTTCCTACCTAAATTAAACTAACATATACAAGGATCCAAACCCAGCAATATTTAAATTACTAATAGTGCCATCATATATGTAATTATATTACAAACTATTATAAAGAATATTTTATAATTTTTGATTCTGTTATTTTGATATTTTCATACTTTTGAATATTTTAAGTTTGTGTTTTTTTTATTTAAAAGAGAATTTTTTTTTATCACATAAAGTTTGTCATTTGTAAAAAATTATTTGCTTTTAATTTCACATTTGTAAAAATATAAAAGAAAGAAGATACAACCGAGATGGCAGGTTCAAATCATCAGCCCATTGTAAAGTTTTCTTCACTAATTAAATTTTTTAAATGCTTGATTCTAATTAATCAAAATATCGTCTTATCATAGTTTTACTTTTATAATTTAAAGACTTTAATTAAAACGGACTGTAATTTGTTCAGGAATTTAATAATTGTCTTATCTGCCTCTGGGCAAATGAGCCAAAACATTCCTGTAATAGCTTGGATGGTAAAAATAGAATAGATGAGAGATAAGAGTCAGTTTTTGTTCTGAGTCGGACAGTCTAAGTCTTAGTCTTACACTTTGCTTTTACTTTTTGTGCTTAGTTTTAAAATGACAGTTGAGTAGGGTCCAAATCATCTTTCCCTGTGTCTCTCAAGGCTGCCTCTAGTATGATGCCACAAAACTCCTGCCATGGAAGAATGCTGCCACCGATGAAAGATCCATAGTGACCAAGACTGTTGACCACCATCCCAAATAGTCCAATAGCTATGTAAAGTTGTCGGTACTTACCTCTAAATACTAATTGGTTTTTTTTTATATTAATATTTAATCTTTACTTGTAAGACCTCTATATATGTAAATATATTTTCTTATAATACTAACTCCGATTTCACTTTATTCTAGCTATTTATAAGTCTGTGCATTCTGTTTAATAATATCTTTTCAAAGTTTTCTTTAGTAATATGCCAGTTCAGCTTAATCTCATAAGTATGTATATTGCACTGCTGACATAGCTTAACATTTTTTAGTATTTCAAATGCTTGGTCATTCGGGAATCTTCAAGAATCCGAAGTTTTCCATCCCTTTTGAAATTGTTCGTAATTGGGGATTATATTCCTTGTGGAACGTGAGGCTAAGGTTGGATGCTCTATGGAAGATATCGTTTGCCAGCTGTTATATCACCAAACCTACCTCAATCTTCGTACCGTTTCGCCACACGTGCGATACGTCTTTATGAAAACACGTTCAATGACGAAACTATTCTTTGATCAGCTGGGGCTTCCCTACATATATGTTTAACTTGTCTATGTTAGTAGTTACAATATCCATTCATTAAATTGTTTTGCTTGTTTCATCCCAGTAAGAAATAATGGTAAGAGAAATGTGAATCATGTTTAGAGAAATACTGTATAGATTCCTGTAGTGCGCTTGGTTTAAAGTTGCCTACCCTTTTAAAATTAATGAACCATTCCCGTATACGCGTATATTCTTCATTTTCTAATAATAGTCAAAAGAAAATATATTTAAAATATAAAAATAAATGTTTTTATTTTTGCTATAACCAGATATGGTTTATAACTTTTACCGTATGGCTCGTACTAATTTAAATCATTCATCGATCTTTCATTTCTTGTGTAAATAGAGTTTATTTTGGCAAAGTGAATTCGCGCACATGACCTAAAGCAATATATTGTATAACTCCTGTTAACAACAACTAAAGATTATTCAGTGTTAATGTAATAAATGTAGACCTATTAAAGTGAAATCGCTATATATATATATGTTGTGTTCGTGCTAATTTAATATTAACTTTCTGTTTGCTAGTCACGGTTAAAAATGTGAGGATTTGGCAACGGCTTCTGACTGTCCAAATTCCGTCACTTTATAATGGTATGGTTACGTTTTTAGCATTGTTCGAAAATTTAGAAAAAGTTCCATAAGATGCTGCCCTCTCTTGAATTATTTTACAAGTAAAAAATCAATAAAACGGTATTTATAATTTTAATGAAAGAAGAAGGCGGAGTCTGGCGAGGAGTTCTTGTATCTTATTGGCTGTTACATTTCGGCAACAAAGAAATGGCTATAAATCACTGAAAAGTTACGATTGTTTTTTGTTTAATTTTCGAAAATGATTAGAATGTTTAGATCATTTTAGAAATATTTTTTGACAAATTATAAATTATTTTGATAAAATATGCTAAAAATAAAATTATTTTTAAAAAATATTTAAGATTTTAACAAAAATTAACAATTATTTGCTTTTTCTGGAATGTAAAACTGTCAAACAAATCATGTCGTCACCAAAACATTTTCGTTGGTTTATTAAAGTTTGTTTACATTTTACCGCTCGTTAATATCTTTATAACTAAGGAGAAATTTTGTTTTTGAAAAAACTTTCGTTCACTTTCTTAATCTGACAAATTATTAATATACTTTTTACAAACGAAACTAAAGTGAATATAATATTAAAAGATGAATATATTTTGATGATTGAATTTGTGTTTTCACACTTCAGTTTGTAAATTGACTAATCCAAATAAAATAATCAGCAATGAAGAGGTTAAAACACATTAAAAATCCAAACCAGTGTTCGAATCTTTATTTTGGTTAATTTTAAATATAAAAAGGGTTTTATATAATTATGTATTATTATAATTCATACATCTTATTTGGGGATTAATCCTCAGCAGTCCTAGTTCGAGTCTCATGTCTCTGTACCGCTGTGTGACGTCCGGTACAATATATATGTAATGAAACAGATATACTGTTCCATGTATATATTCAGAATATCTCCCCCCTCCCAATTAAAAAGACTAGCATGATTTGTTCTTAAAAAAGAAAAAAAAGACTTAGTAGTGTATAAGGAAAAATAAAAATTTAAAGAAACAAAGAAGTAGTGAAAATTGATTGCAATGAAAAAAAAAGATAATTTGGTCAAATTAAAAAGAAAAAAAAAGAAAACAAATACGTTTAAATGTGCAATTAAAGAAAGCATAAATCTTTCTTTATTAAAATTCATCAATCCCAAAATAAATAAATCAATAAAGTAAAAAGAAAAAAAATATATTTAAACATTAAAAAACAAGATAAGCTTATTTTGTATTTCAGAAAAATAATTCATATGGCATAATAACTTAGGTGTCAAGTCAATGCTCCAGGCAATGAAATTTCAAATTAATTAGAAATTTGAAAGCACATAGCCAGATAATTGAAAATGGTCTTCTACCGCCAAAAAGAATTGCCAATGAGCTGCGGGAAATGGCACGAATGTGGATGAAAACACACCAACACCAATTGAAGCAAGGGTCATGTAAAGTGAATCTGTTCTGATGGGCAGAGAGAGTATAAATAGGCTGGAAAATTCGGATTATCAGAGAGAAAGAGAGTAGTTTTTTTTATCAGTTTTATTGGGTAAAACAAGAGAGAAAAATCAAGCAGAGAAAGTATAAATAGGCTGGAAAATTCAGATTATCAGAGTTTTTTTTTTTTTATCAGTTTTATTAAGTAAAACAAGAGAGAAAGATCAAGCAGACCCATGAAGAATCAATATAGTATGGGCAGTTAAAAACCACCCTTCCTCTCTATCCACGATCATGAAGTAATTTCCAGTCCCAGTCTATAGTGCTGTTCATCAAGCCCCCATCATTATTGAAAGAAAACAACAGTAAATGAAGACCTGAGTTAAAAGATAAGAATTAAAAATAATAGTAATTCAATTATTAATTTTATAATAAAGTTTATAATAAAAAATTAATGGAGTAATATGAAAACATTAATTGTGTTCTATATTCAAAATTATAAATGCTCTACAAATACGGAAATACTGATAACAAACTTATATGTCTATGTTAACTGAAAATTAAATATCTGAGCTATATATCAGAATAATTAAATTAAGATTATAAATGAAACTGCTGGTAAACTTATGTGTAAAAATATATGTCTGTGGCTGACCAAATAATAAATATTCATGCTATATACTAGAATAATTAAAGTAAGATTATAAATGAAACTGCTGGTAAACTTATGTGTAAAATATACGTCTGTGTCTGACCAAATAACTAATATTTATGCTATATACTAGAATAATTAAATTAAGATTATAAATGAAACAGCTGATTAACTTATGTGTAAAAATATACGTCTGTGGCTGACAAAATAATAAATATTCATGCTATATACTAGAATAATTAAATTAATATTATAAATGAAACTGCTGATAAACTTATGTGTAAAAATATAGGTTTGTGGCAGACCAAATAACAAATATTCATGCTAGAATAATTAAATGAAGATCACTTCAGCTTACATGCATATTGGTTGTGTCTGAATAAAATAATGAAACTTACGCACATATAAATGCACATTGCACTTGACTGGATTATAAATAGTCCACAAATCTGGAATTGCTTATATTACCTGTTTACCTACCTGTGATAAATTTAAAAATAATGAAATGCTATTTGAATCACAAATGCTTACATGCACATTGGTTGTGTCTGAATAAAATAATGAAACTACACATAAATGCACATCTATACTTGACTGGATTATAAATAGTCCACAAATCCAGAATTGCTTATATTACCTGTTTACCTACCTGTGATAAATTTAAAAATAATGAAATGCTATATGAATCACAAATGCTTACATGCATATTGGTTGTGTCTGAATAAAATAATGAAACTTATGTGTATAAATACACATCTATACTTGACTGAATTATAAAAGCTTCACAAATCTGGAATTGCTCATCTTACCTGCTTACCTACCTAAAAAGAATATACAGGTATGGAACAAATAGTCAAAAATATTCATGCAGTAATGGTACACATCTACTTGATAAAAGACCTTTTGACTTCTTCACACAAGATAAATTAAAATGAGCCTTCATTTGAAATAAATGACTTATCAATATCATTGTTAATAAAACTTGTTACTTAAAATTAATTTTAGTTCAGTTCCATTTTTGCATCCATTTTTCATTGCTTTTGTTCATGAGAATTTCATGCCTCCTGAGCTATGTCTGGCATAACTAGACCTAGTTAAGTCAGGTTGTAGTGAGATGGAACTCTAGTGGCGCCGTTTGGGAAACCAAACACAGAAATTTCTAGGTGTTTCCAGTCTCTATGGTGCTACATTCTCTGATGAGGAGGAAATATTGTTGAAGGGGGTGTGATATCTGTATTGGGGAAAGCCAGTCGGTGGTTCCTTCCTACAATATGCTCATCAGGAAATTGTTACAACCAAGGTAATAGAGGGGTTGTATGGTGGTCCGGTTACAATATATATGCACAGACACTATATCACTATTTTATGTAACCCAACTGGTTACATTGCCCCGACCTGAGGGAAAAGGAAAATAGAAATGAAACACCTGTCTAATAATATTTTACATAATTCACATGTATAATCCAGACAAAGTTCCCATCTAAAACTATGTACTCATCAATTTTTTTAGAGATCTGACAGACATCTGACAGTTAACAGAATGAGTAGCGATCTACAATTTTGAGATAGATAAAGAATTTGGCCATTGGACTGTAAGTACACAATGCATCATGAACCCCAAGAGTGCTACCGCAAATGAGACGCTGTAAGCTACTACAACCCTTGATAAAGATAATGCAAAATCATTGCAAAGCCCTCTTCCATGGAGGGTCTGGAAAATACAAAACTATGCCCTGCTTTTGAGTCTTATGGGCTGGGTTATACAAGCTATGCTTTGCTCCTTTTTTATGGAGAGTTAGGGGCTGGAATCATGGCGGGACTACATTAACTGCTCTATGACAAAATATCAGTTGGAGCAAAGAGCGGAGATAGAACACCGTCAGAGTTGCATGAAAACATTGTATCCTCAAGCGAATGACAATAATCTCCATCCATCATCAAAACTGAAAATACAGCTAAACAAATTTCAACAATCAAACACCAAATCCAATCTCCAAAATCATTGATTTTCTATTTAATTCCAAACATGAACCTTTTTAAATATATTTGAAAATTATTATTTTATAACTTATAATCATCATCAATACTCTTGTTACATATTTCACAGTAATTTTTAAAACAAATTCTGCACAAAATGCATTTTTTTTTCTTAGTTGTGGTTTCAGATCAAGTTGATAATTTTGAAGTGATGATCATCAGTCTGGAATCATCATTAGGCCCATGTTGGACACCATTTGTAATGGTATGGGTGATAGGGGTGGAAGGAAAAGATGTGAACCTAGGGTGATGACAAATCATAAACAACTCCAAGTCAATTCAAAATTTAAAATATTAAATATAAGTACAAAATATTTAAGGGGAGCATGAGATCATTAAAATCTATGAGAGATCAATGAGAGGTCAGCCAGCTACTCCTCAGAGCAACAAAATTAATTAATTATCCACCAGCATTACAATAAGTCAAAGTAGGTATGAGTTCTACTCAAAACACCATTTAATGTCATGAATGAAACAATTAAAATAAATCAGACAATAAATCAACAGTCCATCTTGTGGCTGGATTTGAACAATAAAAATGTAAATCTACAGTCAATCTTATGACTGGATTGGAAATGGGTCTTCTGTAAACCAGGGTAACTATTGAGCCTTTACCTCCTTGGGGAATTATTTAACATAACTTAAGTGAACTATTTAAGTGCTCATTCATCAGAATACATAAACAATAATGCTGGGACATTAAAGCATGCTGATCATCATCAATACTCAAGCCACTTGTACTGACCAACTAAACTTAACTCCTAATAAGGCTAAAATAAAATAAAATATAGTGCATGGGCTTTAAAGAATATAATCTTATGCGCCAACCAGGATAATGATGATTTATCATTGCTGGATGCCCCAAAAACACTAAATACAGACATCCCCATTCATATATTCATCCCGTGCTTGAATCTAGCTCAGGGAACATAAGCTCTATTTCTGTATGTGACAAAGAGATGATGGAAACAATTTTTAACAATTGACTACAAGTTTATTAACAATAATAATAAAATGGAAATTAAGATCCATAAAAATAAGATTACTCACTTATAAACTTTCTAATTTTCATTATAAAACAAAATTTCAATTATCACATTGCGATTTACATAATTACTATTCAAAATTCAAATTGTTACATTGATTTATATATGTGCGCACAGGTAGGATTTCTAATATATAATTATCTATTTCAATTGATATTCAATAATGACAAAAATGATTAAATTTTACATATATGTTCTATTTTAATTTGTTACAATAATATTATATTTTTTATAATTCATTTGGAAAACATACATAAATTTCATATATATATGTGTGTGTAAATGAATGTAGATATAATTTAAAATTAGTTAGCAGTTTACAAATTCTCTCTCTTTTTTTTTTTTTTCAAACTAAATAATATCAATTTTTGTTTGACATGTATAAAGTCAATTTTTGTTTGACATGTACTTGTTGATTAATTAATTATCAAGGTCTCTGAATATAAAATCTCCCTTTTTTTTCCTTCTTTAATAAATGAAAAAGAAAATCATCATATACATCTCACTACAGACCAAAGAAATCATTTAAATTTTTGTTATTATGTATAACGCTGTTAGATTTCACTCAAGCAAAAGTCACACTGATTTAACTTTAAGTTATTAATTTATAATTTTAAACATCATTGTAAGAAATATTAAAATAAAATAACTCATTGTATATACATGCAACGTGTTTATCTGTGGTTCCCTACGTTTGTATTTAAGCAGCAGCATACGTATAACAATTTCTTCGAGCTTTCTCTTGGTAAGCTTGGTTTTTGGTCCATCAGAAAAATATAACTTTGGGTTTGTTGTCACCATCAGGGAAAAGTATTCAAGTAATTTGTTGGTATATCATGAGCTTCCTTTTATAATCCAAGTAATTGTCAATCTTTCTTCTAGAACATATTTAAGCAGCTAGTTGATCCATTTGAAGTTATCCTGGTCTCGTGAATCAAAACTCTGCAGTAAACTATAGGGTAGCTACTGGACTGTACTCCCTTAGATCTTTATAGGAGCTCTGTATAACTCTGCTAGCTATTTTGCCCTCATTTTTTAGGCTATTGATTCAGAAGTGACCCAGCTTCAAGTAAATCAAAACTCCTGTGAAGAAAAATAACAGCTCCTGGTTCTACTTTTCTGCCTTCAGTTACATCAGTTTATGGTAGCTATTCTGCCAACTCTCTGCTACAGCCAACAACAAACAGCAGTTATCTAGTTGGTCAGCTAATTGTTGCCACTTACTCAAAATTTTTTAGTAGCCAAGGTATTCCGTTCAGCTCTTACAAAAACTACAATCCAGATTGTTCCCTTCAAAAATCACTATCCAGACTGCAGCTGATATTTTTATCAGCCCTTTTATCGAATCATTTGAGGTGATAACAACACCTCGATTGAAAACAGTTTTATTTTTTATCTCTAATCCCTTGTAATCTACTTCAATGTTTTAATTAATTAAAAAAATTTCAAAAACAAGTGGTGTTTTTACATTTCAACATCAGAATAATAATAATAATAATAATAATAATAATAATAATAATAATAATAATAATAATAATAATAATAATAATAATAATAATAATAATAATAATGCTGCTGCTGCTGCTGCTGCTGCTGCTGCTGCTGCTGCTGCTGCTGCTGCTGCTGCTGCTGCTGCTGCTGCTGCAGCAGCAGCAGCAGCAGCAGCAATATTTATATTTATTCAGATCTTTTAAAAGTTTAATTTATAAAACAATTTTTATTTTAAATCAGAGTTATTATTTTTTATATTTTTTATTTTAGTGAATGTAGAAAATATCTATTACAATTTTTGTCTGTTTATTTCTACTTTTCCTTTATTTTACATATATATATGCACACATACTATATCACTATAACTGAACTGGTTACAATATATATGTAAAAATTTTTCTATATCTCTAATGTAATTTATGATTAAGATGAAGATGGGGTAAAGAAAACGTGCTATTGTGAGATTGTGTTCTTCCCTAACATGTTGGCATAAGACCTCTATTTTTATTCCACTTTATTGTAATATGTAAGAAGATGCCTGCAGTCCAAAATAAGCATGCACATGAATATTTTAAAGGGAATCAGCCAAGGATTAATGTGGTTACTATACAGGACGCTAGGAGACCCTTGCAAAATCTATTTCTTGCTGAGGAAAATGATTTGCTGAGTTAAGCTTGTTCGAAAGTAACATGCCCAACTATCAACTATGACTAACTACTACTAGGATGACTGTATAGACTTTGTCCTATTATTTTAATCAAGAAATTAATGTTATGAATTTTTGTTTGATTTTTCTGTTATCTATGTTATATTTTTATACTCTGATGGGGCACTTCATAGACTATGCTGCTAGAAACCTCAGTTTTCCGAGTTCGCTCAGTTTCCCACCTGCTTCACATCAGGTTATTTATGTTTATATTAAGATAAGATTCCCATTTTTTTTACGGATTAAATCACATCACTTGGTCCAGTGAATCATGCTCCAACAAAGCAATCCATTCCGTTTAAAAAGAAAATAAAATCTAATAACTCTGACCTCCAAATAACAGGAACTCCAATGGACACACACTCGGATAGACAATTGCATTCAGTTGCATCCACTTCAACACCACAACAGCAGGTATATTTAGCTGGTGTTGATATCCACAGAAGAACACATAAGAAAATAAAAGTTAATACTGAACACACATCAGATAATCCTAATGCAAATTATCCTGGACACATTAAACCAAACAAAACTTAGTGATATATCATGAATGAAGAACTATATCCAACCGTTTTTATTTTATTTTTATTTTATCCAATTTGTGTTAAATACTCTGTTGTAATGATTTTTTTGTTAATTTTTATGTTTGGTAGGGGTTCATTGCTGATTACACTTACCCAGCTAAAATACATATATCACATTAATAATATTATACACACACTACATGACAAACAACCACACATAATTACATCTTATACCCGTAAACTAAATAAACATAAACTTTATAATAAACAAACACATATATCTATAAATTATAAACTCACTAATACATTTTCCCTTTTATTATTAAACATGCTATATCTATTCTCATTATATACTATACAAAATTATTACCTTCCTTTAACATCCTATCCCACTGTTACATTGGATAGACTGTTCCAGTCTTCATATGACTATACTTACTCCATAAAATCTTACTTTCCACTACCAAGATCATTAACAACTACAAACATTATGCATATGCAACAAATTACCATAATCATTGTACAATCTAGAATGACTCATGCTAGTATCAATTACTGAAGTTAATGTCAGAGGGATAAACTCACCCCATAGAATGTTTGCCATTACCAGCTGGATTCGGCAATTCACACCACATATTCTTTTTTTTACAGAAACCAAATGCTCAGTAAGTTCTCCTTTTAAACCTGAGCAGCATCTTGCCAAGTTTGGATATACCAGATTTTCCACATCAAACTATTCAGCTGCAGGAATAGGAGTACTCATCAATAGGAATTCTCCATTCCAATCTTTCAACATCTTATATATTGATCAACACATGATTATCATCACTCTTCATAATGCAGCATGCACAATAAATATTATAGCATTATACTTATATAATCAACCAATACTCATACACCAGCTTATTAACATACTTAATTTAACACTAGCAACAAATCCACACCCCATAATTCTCTTGGGTGACTTTAATATGTCATACCAAGACTTTATGATGAAATATCTTCATAAAATTAACAAAAGGCTAATGAGCTCAGAAGGTTTCTTTTCATCAAATACAATATCATTTTTCACTAAAAATCATTCATCACTAATAGATCTACTCTTTTACTCTCCTGAATTGCACTTTATAATTACACCCTCCCTAAACCCAGTAGCTTTTTCTGACCATCATGCCCTTAATGTCGTATTAAATTTAGATATGCAGATACACTCAACGCTTTTACTGAACAATACCACCCGTTTATTATTAAAAACAAATGCTCCTGAAGCCATAATATCTAATGCATACATTTATTTTAAAAAAATTGACATACTTTCACTCCAACCAACAGAAGCTTGGTTTTCCTTCATTAATATTTTAGCTTCTAACATCAAACATTATACTGCAAGAAATCCTTCTCCTACTGCACTTAGCAAAAAATTAGATATACTGCATATGAAGCTAAAAAGCACGCCCAACAGCTCAAATTCAGTTAATACCATAATGTTACTAAAGCAAGAGTTCAAACAGACACAACTTACACTAGCTAATTATCTTTCTATTAAAAAAGCCAAATTTTTTTTAAAAAACACCCATGACTGGTCACGGGCATATATCAAATGGGCATTAGGCTATAACTAATATAACCACACCCTCATCCATATTAATAAATGATAAAATGATTACCGGAATAAATATGCTTCCACCAATTAAACAATATTTTAAAACTAAATTTCAAAAACTACCTATGCCAATTCTCGCTCCACTTTATTTTGGTATGTCACAAACTATCCTTAATATATCTAAAGAAGACATTACAAATAAATTAAAAACTATTCCAAACAACTTGCATCCAGGAACACATGCCATTCCGAAATTTTTGCTTGAACACCTTAGCCACTTTACTATTCCCATAATTTACAATATGCTACATTACTTGTCAAATCAAATTCATAGTATAGAACTACTCTATCCTGTCTCACTAGTGCCCTTTCTAAAAAAACCTTTACTACCCTCCCCTCTCAATAATCTTAGACCTATATCTATGTCCCCACTAATCATTAAAATAATAGAATCCATTATTAAAGATAAAATCCAGCCTCTTATATTACCTACTCTATCTAAATTTCAGTTTGCCAAAAAGGCTCATCCATCCCCGAGGCTCATGTCTTATTTAGGTCACTAACTGATGACATTCACCACCATAGAAAAGCTGCACCTATTGCAGTACAATTAGATATTGAAGCTGCCTTTGATTCTGTGCCTATTGAAAAACTCTTACAAGTGCTTGGTAGTCGTGGAATCCCGATTCCAATTATGTATATTTTAGCTAATCTCTTTATAAATAGAAACATACACATCACCTTAAATGGAAAAATGTCATCAGAATTCACTCCACATAATTCAATTTCCCAAGGTTCACCCCTTAGTGCCCTCCTCTTCATTACCTACATTAATCCCCTCTTCAAATTGAAACTGAACTACCGGGAATACACACAATTTTTTTAAACCGTACAATTAATCATATTTCATTCATGGATGACATAACTGTTTTTCTTCCCTCACAGAAATTGTTACCAAAACTACATAACATATTAAAAAAATACACAAAAGATTATACTCTAAAATTCAATCCCGAAAAAATGGCCACATGGTCCATACTTACTGGCACTCCAATTAAAACAAAAGTTGAAACCCGACCTCATAACTTTCTGGGAATACCCTTCCATCAATCAGTAAATATAATGAGAATAAATATACAAAATCAAATAATCATTTCTATACAAAAAACTACTACTACTACTACTGCTGCTGCTGCTGCTGCTGCTGCTGCTGCTACTGCTGCTGCTACTGCTGCTGCTACTGCTACTGCTACTGCTACCGCTACCGCTACCGCTACCGCTACTACTACTACTACTACTACTACTAGTTTTAAAATATATTTTATTCAGTTGATATATAAAGGAAAAGTAATACAATTGAGAGATCAGTTACATCATTGTGTATAATTAGTTACATTTAGATCACTAGTATAAAAGTGTACAAACCATGAAAAAAAAAATGTTAATACAATCAAAATAATAGAAAAAAGTCCTTCATATCCCAGGTGACTATACAACTTCTGCTAATATTTTGTTCAAAAGTTATGTGATATGTTTAGTCAAATGCTGAGTTGTACTCAACTAGTATGGGTAAGATTTTCTTTTCTTTATAATAGTATATTATGATCAATTAAGTTCCATGTGGCAGAAACAATTTCAATTGGGGCCAATAAGAAGTCTCTGTCCTTTATTTTCTTTATTTTGTTTATATACAATGATCTCAGTTTACGCGATGTGGGGTTGAATACGAAATGACATCGTATAAACCAGAGAGTAAAAAATAAGTATATTGATAATCTAATTGTGGGAAAATAACCAATATTAATACCATCTATTAAGGCAGGTAAAATATAATTTTTATGCTGAGTTAGGCTGGAGATTAACTCTCTATAAGTTTGAAGTGCTGTACAATTTAATATAAAGTGTTGGGTAGTCTCCTCATCTCTATGACATAAGGAGCAAAAAGCATCAAGGTTGGCATTCTTCATTCTATTCGCAAGAAAAGCATTGGTAGGTAAGGCATCAAGATTAATCTTTATTATAAAGTCGAGATACTTGGGCTCCAACCACCAATGTCTGAATTTTTGAATCAATGATTTATTAGTGAAAGATAGTGCAGCAGCATGGCTGCTTTGGGATGTGGAGGCTACAATTATATGATGAGCATCCCAATATTTTAACTTTGTATGAAAAACGTCATCTAATATTTGATTTTTGACTAATAGGTTGATTAGGTTACTTGTAAATTTATTTGTGTTAGGTGTTGGAGTGTCAGTTGGAGGTATGGGAATAAATGCGCGAAAAGCCTGAAAATTAGTGGAGATTTTTTGAATGGTATTGTAGGTTTTTTGAAAATAGAATGTGCTGATGCTGTGTAAAGACAAACCATTGTTTTTGGTATGTTTCTGCAGATTCCTGATACTGATGGAAACCGCTTTTTTGTTCCAAATGAGCAGAGTGCAGAGTGAGTAAACTTTGCGCGTAAATGCATTGGTGAATTTGATGACTGGGGCATAGTAGTTAAGTTTGGGGAAAATAAGCATATTAATCAGTGTTATTTTACTGTGTAGTGATAAATAGGCCTTAGTTAGGGAATTTATCGTTTTAGATATTGAATTCATTAATTGATTCTGTATTTTTAGTCTGGCTTGATTTGCTGAAAGATGAAATGGAATACCAAGAAAATTTTGAGGAGGATGTGTGTCTGTTGGATTGACAGAAGAACCTGTGAGAAGAGACCAAACTGCCATTTTTTGTTTGCTGAATTTTAAAGAAAAATGTGATGTGTATTTTTCCAAAATAGTGTATAATTTTGGTAGAAGTTTTTTTGATGGAAGAAATAAAATTATATCATCCATGTAGGTAATGTGATTAATTGTGTGATTTATGCTACTTAAATGAATTCCCGGGAGTGTTCTTTCTATTTCAGTTAGGAGAGGATTAATGTATGTGATAAATAAGAGTGAGCTGAGAGGGGATCCTTGTGGTATGGAGTTGTGTGGAGTGAATTCTGGTGAGATCTTTCCATTGAGTGTAATCTGTATGTTTCTATTTACTAGCAGATTGGCCAAGATGTACATGATAGGCGTGGGGATATTAAATTGTTCAAGCATTCTTAAGAGGTTGTCAATAGGCACAGAGTCAAAAGCTGATTCTATATCAAGCTGAACCGCAATGGGGGCAGCCCTTCTCTGAGTTCTGATGTCTTCAATTAGCATTCTAAACATGGTTAGTGCTTCAGGTATAGAGCTGCCTTTTTTGGCAAATTGGAACTTGGAGATATGCGGCAGTATGATAGGCTGGATCTTGTCTTTTAACAGGGATTCCATGATTTTAATTATGAGAGGTGACATGGAGATCGGCCTAAGATTGTGAAGGGGGGAGGGCAGGATTGGTTTTTTTAGGAAAGGGACCAGTGAAACTGGATAGAGTGAATAGATATTATGGATTTGTTTTGATAAAAAGATAAGCATGTTACGGATTATGGGGACTGTGAAGTGGCTGAGATGAGCTAGTAGAAATTTTGGGATCGCATGCAAACCTGGATGTGAGCTATTTGGCATATTATTAATTTTTGCAATTATGTCTTGGTCTGTGATGTTAAGCAATGTTGAAGAAAAACCAAAGCAAAAGGGTTTAAGAATTAGTTTGGGTTGCTGCTGAAATCTGGTCATAAAATGCTTAAGTATGCATGGGATCATGTTTTCACCCGCTAGTATATCATTATCCAGAAGAATAGAGGAAGGAGTGGGATTAATAGGGTTATAACCAATAGCCCATCGTATATAACCTGTAGTCCAATTGTGTGTGTTTTTTAAAAAATGCCTTGCTTTCTTAATCGAAAGGTAATCAGCCAATGTAAGTTGGGTTTGTTTATATTCTTGCTTGAGAGCAAGTATGGTGTTAATTGATGATGAATTACTAATTGTGCTATGAAGTTTTGTATGTAGCAGTTCTAGTTTGACTAGCAGCTTGGTTGGGGCAGGATTTTTTGCTGTATAATGCTTTATAGTGGCTGAGATTATGTTGATAAATGCAAACCAGGCATCCGGTGGGTTAAGCAATAAAATATTAATTTTTTTAAAATATATATATATTTCTGATATGATGGCTTCTGGTGAATTGGCTTTCAATAAAAGGCGTGTAGTGTTAGTAAGAGAAAGAGCTGATTGTATGTTTATATCCATCTCTATTTCTACGTTTAATGAACAATGATCTGAGAAAGTAACTGGTGCTAAGGTAGGTTGAATTAGAAAATGAAGCTCTGGTGAATAAAAAAGAAGATCTATAAGTGATGAGTGTTTTTTAGAGTAGAAGGAGATTGACTCAGATGAAAAAAAACCTTCCGCACTCATAAGTTTTTTATTGATGAAATGAAGATATTTGCGTGTAAAGTCCATGTATGGCATATTGAAATCCCCTAACAGAAGTGTAGGGTAGGGATTTGTAGCCAAGTGGAGGTTTATACTATTTATTAGTTGATGAATGAGGGCTGGTTGGTTGTATAGATATAGTGCAATCACATTGATTTTAAATGCATGATTATGTAGTGAGAATATGGTCATGTGTTGGTCCAAATATGATATATTAAATGATTGAAATGGTGATGTATGATGGAAAAAAACACCAACTCCAGCAGCAGAGTAGTTGGACATTGAGAACTTGGAAAAACCAAATCTGTTTAAATGATGCTCTGGTTTAAAACTGGAATTCACTGAATGCTTGGTCTCAGTGAATATGAGAATATGTGGGAGAGTTTGCTTAATCCAATCTGTAATGGCAAACATTCTGTGAGGAGAGTTTATCCCTCTGACATTAACTGAAGAAAACAAAACCTTCATAGCTAAGTGTAGTCTTGTTGACGTGGATATCCGTTGCACTTATATGTGTGCAGTACAAAATAATGGTTTAAATAGGAGTTGACAGTATTATGCAAAAGGGTCTGTATTGAATTATTAAGCAGTCTTGTAAGTGTAGTATTATTGGCGTAGATAAATACAGGCTCTTCATACCTCTGTGGTAGAAGTATCACTTTGCAATAATATTTCTGTGTTTTCATTGCTTGCATCTTTTTTCTTTTTGGTTTTTCTGCGATGAGTATCAACCCCAGAGAAAAAACCTAATTGCTCAGGGGTAAGGGAAGTGCCATTAGTACGTAGCTGTCTGGTCCAGTGCGAGTCCTGCGGTAATTCTGTTGGTATAGAGTTGGAATTAGTGGATTTAAATTTTTTCTTAGCTGGTATAGTGGTTTCTGAAACGCACTTAGGAGATATAGTGGAAGGTATAGTAGAGACTTCCATGTTTTGAGTGTCATTGGGTGGGTTGGGGATAGTTTTCTTTACGTTTTTCTTTTTGAATTTTTTGGCCTTCACAGGAAGAAAAGAGTCTGAGTTGTTTGAGTCATTATCACTGGGATTAGCTGATGAATTGGTGATACATTGATTGCTTGATTCAAACTCGTTTATATATGCTGCATCCATCGTGTCTGTGTGCTGCAATAATACTTTATTAATGTTATGCGATGTTGGGCCCTCTAGCAATGAAAGCTTATTACCTTCCTCAACGACACTTTCTTCCAGTGGTTGTTGTCTCTGGATTGTTTCATGAATTAAGGTATCAAACGCAGGTTGTGCATTGGGAGGAATTGAGCACTGATGCGAATCATTCATTTTGATACCACATTGGGTACAAAACTTAACTGGGCAATCTTTAACTATGTGTGTACGCTGTTTGCAATAAAAACATTGAGGCAGTGTGCCTTTAAATGTAATAATTAATGTGCCTCTGCTGGACTCGTGCACTGTGGGAATATCCGTTGGGGTGATGTTTTTGTTTAATAAGATATTAAACGTAACTATGTTTGTAAATACTGGCAGCACAGCTTTCCTGTCTATTACATAATTAAAGTTAGATACTAAGCCGTACTTTTTGAGTGCTAGCTGTAGATCAATTTCTTTAAAATCGATGTAACAGTTTCTGATTTGACCGTTCAGCGATAACGGTCGCTCAGTGTCAATATAGCAAATGATTTTAGAGTTTAGAAGTTTAATATGTTTTTTAAAAATATCTCTTTGAGTTTTATTATGAAATTCAAGCCCGAGATATCTGTTATTTGGATGATTGAGCACTTTGTAAATGTAACTCCATAATTTTTTTTCTGTTAAGGTTTGATAAAGTTCATCTAAGGGAAATTTGAATAAGTCACAATTGGTGTTAGTAATAGACAAAATTAGTGATTTATGATTTTGATAATTTTTTAATGAATTTAGTAGAGTTTGTGGAATCGAATTATTAAATTTTTTTGTGACGAAATCGTACACCTCTGGAGTGATTGTTTGATTTTGATTTAGGGTGATATTATTGTAACGTGATTGATCATCAGAATCATTATCGAACGCAAGAAGGTCGGAGAGAGACCGCGCTGACGAGTCAACGTAATCACGGTCGTCACTCGCATTACTCCTCAGAGCCCTCGCGTAAGTATTTTTGTAAATTAATTTTTCATTTGCGCTAGATGCTTGTACACGCGAACTTTCTTCGTTAGTACTGAAAACATTTTCATCACATACAATTTGAGTAGGTTGAATGGGAGGTGGGAAAAGGCTATTTTCTAATCTAGGAAAATTAATTAGGTCATCTGTAGGCCCTTCCATGTGCTTGTCAGAGCTCATTAAATTTTGATTAAATGATAAGGTTAATGATTTGATTGGCAAATTTTGAGATGAAACATTTGCATTATAGTGAATATCATTAATTGAAACTGAAGAATTATCCTCAGGTGCAAGGGAAAGGTTAGATTGGGAACAAATATCCATAGTACTATTATGATTAACGTTATGCTCTAGCGAGCTAGGCATTTCGAAGCTATCAAATGGCTGTTTTAAGGCCATCGAATAAAACACTAGTAGAAATTAAAACAAGTTGGTTTCCTTACCTTAAAGGTTATCAGCTGCTATCAATGTCTTGTATGAAACAATATAACAACACTAATTAGAGGACTTGCCTAAAAACAAGAGTAGATAAATTCTCAAAGCTATAAGAGAGAAGCATGGCAGTCAAGGTGAATCTACGCCATCTTGAACTACTACTACTACTACTGCTGCTGCTGCTGCTGCTGCTGCTGCTGCTGCTGCTGCTGCTACTGCTACTACTACTACTACTACTACTGCAACAACAACAACAACAACAACATTAAATAATATATTCTTTACCAGAAGTACTTTCAATTGTTTCACTGACAATCTTTATCAACTGTTAATACACATGTACATGTTTATATAATGTCTTATGATAATTATATCATTTTTGTAATGTACATTTTGATTCCCCTATATATTTTATTCCCCAACCACATTCCAACATATATATAACAGAACTTAATTCAAACTTAGAAATCTTGGCTTTAGAGTTATTTATCATATTATTTATATTATTTGAAGAGAAAAAAGAAATCCTACACAAACCACTATAAAGTTTATTAATTAATTTAGCTTGTTGATTAGATATAAAAGGAATAGAAATCCATTTATCACTTTTTAATTTATTTAATATTTTCTTATTATTACTTTTATTTTGATTATATTTTGTAATTGTATTATAAATAATATTCCTTCCATAACCAACATTCAACATATCAGTACTATATACATTAATATTTTCAATTTTATCACTAATAAATTTGCACAAATAATCATTTCTAAACAAAAATGACTTCAAACCAGTTAATTTATGACTCATATAAACTTTAGAATTATATGGAATATAACCCCTAATTTCCACAGGCTTTAAAATCATTTTATAATCTAACACATTATTATTTCTTTTAATAAATATATCTAAAAACTTTATAGAATCTTCTTTCTCTTCATTTAACACCCATTTTACATTATTAATCACATTTAATTCACTAAATAAATTAACTATTATTTCATTATGTACACATATAAATACATCATCGACATGTCTACAATATACTTTAATTCTTTTTTATTTTACCTGAGATAATATCTTAACCTCATAACTAGAAATAAAAAAATTACAAATCTGTGATATCACCGGAAGACCCATTGGCCAACCATAATGCATTTTATAAAAGCTGTCATTAAACTTATATATGATCATTTACAAATCTTAATATTTTAATAATAAAATTCTTAATGTTATTATCTATAGATTTTAAAAACAAAGCTTTTTCAATAATCTCTATTCATTCCATACGATTAATTGAACCATACATTTCAGATATGTCAAATGTACACATAACATCATTATTATCAATTTTCATATTTTTATTCCTATTAATAAAATCAAATGATGATTAAATCGTATAATCTCCAAATCCAAGCACATCTTGCATTATTTTTTCAATATATCTACAAGCATTATAATAAAAAATACCCCCAAAATCAACAATTACTCTTAATGGATAACCATTTTTATGCAATTTTATATTTGCAAAGATTTTTGGAAACTGCAGATAACAGATATAAACTGTAATATGTCTTCGCATCAATAATTTTTTTCTTTTAGCAGTCATTAAAAAGTCATTAATGAATTTCATTCTATATGACAACAGGTATAAACTGTAATATGTTTTTGCATCAATAATTTTTTCTTTTTAGCAGTCATTAAAATGTCATTAATAAATTTCATTCTATATGTATCTGTATGTATCAATTTAAATAATATTGATACATATAGAATGAAATTTATTATTTACATTTTAATGACTGCTAAAAAGAAAAAAAATATTAATGCAAAGGCGTATTACAGTTTATATCTGTCGTCTGCAGTGTTTCCAAGAATCTTTGCAAATATAAAATTGCATAAAAATGGTTGCTTGTAGATATATTGAAAAAATAATGCAAGATGTGCTTGGATTTGGAGAGTATACGATTTCATCATCATTTTATTTTATTAATAGGATTAAAAATATAAAAATTGATAATAATGATGTTATGTGTACATTTGACATATCTGAAATGTTTGGTTCAATTAATCATATGGAATCAATAGAGATTATTCAAAAAGCTTTGTTTTTAAAATCTATAGATAACAACATTAAGAATTGTAAGGTACTCATCTTATAGCTAAAGACGCCGTTCTACGGCACAGTTTTCACGCTAAAACACATAAAAATGCTGCTTCCGCGGCTGACACCTTCCAACCCGCGTTTTCTATAATACAACTTTTTTATTGTGCTACAGAATGCACGCCGCTATGTCGCATCGCAGGACAGCATGTACGTCGCATCGCCGCAAATACATTTTCCGAATTCGCAGTTTATAAAATTGTTACGGCTTGATGAGAGAGTTTGTATTTGAATTGGATGGAAATGTTGTTTTCGTTGGATTTTTTTTTATTTTAAAGTATTGAAATGTTCAGAATTTTTAAAGTAATAATTCTAAGACTTTTTACAATGAACTCTGTTGAAGTTTTAATTGGGAAAATGTTAAATATTTGTTTTTAGTGAGTTGCAATTAGGTAACGCGTCAAGTAACGTACTGTTTGTAACATTCCATGAGACTGAGAAGATTCAAAGAAGATTCTACCATATGTATATTTTTGAATTAAAAAAGAGTGGTACCAAAAAAATATCCGGTAAGAAAAGTACAAATATATATGATTTTTTGTAAATTTCATAAAAAGCAAATATTATAAACATGTTTAATAAGTAAAGAAGACATTTATCTGTGTTTGTTGTTGTTTAAAAAAGTTTGAGTTTCTTTCTTTTGTCCAAGTATGGTTACGATTTTGAATTATTTTATTTTAGCATTACAAACAATAGAACACTAACCCTAACCCTAAAAGTAACCCTAAACCTAACCCTAAAACTAATCCTAAACCTAACCGTAACAACTTTTACTTTTTATTGTCATTCTATTTGAAGTAAAAAATAGCCGTAATATCTCTTTGTCTGTAAAAATAAAAAATAGACTAAGAAGTTTTACTTTTTATTACGATTATTTTTTAGTTAAACAACAACAACAAAAAAGTCGTAACACAAGTAAAAAAATATCCGATAGAAAATTGATAAAAAAAAAAGCCATAACACAAGTAAAAAACATGAATCAAATTGTAATTTGTTGATTTTATTTTACATTTATTATTATCATTTAAATTGTATACGTTAATAAAAAATAATATTTATAAAAGACGATTTTGTTTTTATTTTTGCATTACAAAAAAGCACAGCAAAATTATTATAATCAACGGCCTGGAAATGGTCATATTTTTTAGTTTTATCGTGAAAACAGCGCCATTCAACGGCATTTTTATCTATAAGACAAGCACCAATTTTATTATTAAAATATTAAGATTTGTAAATGATCATATATATGTTAAATTTAATGATTGCTTTTATAAAATGAATTATGGTTGGCCAATGGGTCTTCCGGTGGTATCACCGATTTGTAATTTTTTTATTTCTAGTTATGGAGTTAAAATATTATCTCAGGTAAAATATAAAAGAATTAAAGTATATTGTAGATATGTCAATGATGTGTTTATATGTGCACATAATGAAATAATAGTTAATTTATTTATGAGTTAAATATGATTAATAATGTAAAATGGGTGTTAAATGAAGAGAAAGAAGATTCTACAAAGTTTTTAGATATATTTATTAAAAGAAATAATAATGTGTTTGATTATAATATGATTTTAAAGCCTATGGAAATTAGGGGTTATATTCCATATAATTCTAAAGTTCATTTGGGTCATAAATTAGCTGGTTTGAAGTCATTTTTGTTTAGAAATGATTATTTTAGCAAATTTATTAGTGATAAAATTGAAAATATTAATGTATATATTACTGGTATGTTGAATATTGGTTATGGAAGGAATATTATTTATAATACAATTACAAAATATAATCAAAATAAAAGTAATAATAAGAAAATATTAAATAAATTAAAAAGTGATAAATGGATTTCTATTCCTTTTATATCTAATCAACAAGCTAAATTAATTAATAAACTTTATAGTGGTTTGTGTAGGATTTCTTTTTTCTCTTCAAATAATATAAATGATATGATAAATAACTCTAAAGCCAAGATTTCTAAGTTTGAATTAAGTTCTGTTATATATATGTTGGAATGTGGTTGTGGAATAAAATATATAGGGGAATCAAAATGTACATTACAAAAACAATATAATGATCATAAGGCATTATATAAACGTGTACAGAAAGAAAATATATCTTCAGTAAATATGAATACTCCATCAATTATTTTTGATCATAATAAAGCATGTAATTATGGTTTTAAATTTAATAATAGAGATGTAAAAATTATTCAAATTGAAAGATGTAATGAAAAACGTAAAATTAAGGAGGCAATGATGATATCTAGGAATAGAGGTGGTTTAATGATAAGACAATCAGCTAATATAAAAACAACAGAATTATGGGAAATTTGAATGGATTGAATGATGGGTAATGCAAGTTTTTATTTTCTGTACATTTGTATTAACAGTTGATAAAGATTGTCAGTGAAACAATTGAAAGTACTTCTGGTAAAAAATATATTATTTAATTTTGAATACTGTGTTAAATAAATTTGTTTGAATTATTATTATATGATTTAAAATACAGACATTTAATGGTTATAGTTATTTATATATATATATTAAACCAACTGCCTCTCGACGTCAACTAAAATTATAAATTAACTACGGGAAACAACAACAACTATCGACAAAAAAAAATATCAATTAATATTTTATTATACTTTGTCCTCCTAAACTTCTTTTCCAGAAAGTGATTGGTTTCCAGGTAAAGTATCAACTATCATCAGTAACACTCGACTACCAAATATACACCAACCAAATAAACACTTTATTTTATTTTTGAAAGAAGAAAGAAAAATCCCTTAGGTGCCAGCTAATTACATTAGAATTAGCATGTCTATTTGATCAGCATAATTTGTTACCTGAAATCCCCACTAGCTCAATCGGTTTCCAATCACCCACTAAGAGACAAACAAAAGGTATCGTAAATGCCCCCCGAAGCTACTACTACTTTTATTTAAAAAAACTAAAATAATTTTCTGAACCTTTCAAAATAAATATTTTAATCCTTTAAAACTAATAATAATAATATTATACTGAATGCCGAAACATTTATATCTTTAACTTAGCGAATCTTTTCCTGAAATACCATTATCATTAATTAGATTTTTTCCTCCTACTTTTATTAAGAAAATAAATATTTATACTTACCCGCACGTATCAAAATAAACATAAATATTATAAGAAAAATAATTTAAGTGTTTTTTTTTTATATTTAAAATAAACTAATCGTTTTATCTTATAATGAAACACACACACTTCTTTTTCCAAGATTAAAATAAAGTATTTTAATACATTACTTTGGCAAATAAAGTATACACGTTACATTATATTTTATTTCTCTTTTTTTATCTTTTTTAAAAAAAATCAGACATATGTGCATGCAATTGTTTCAAAATATTATTTAATAATAGAAGCTGATTTTACTTATTTTATTATCATGAATATTATCTTTTGAAGTTTAAAGTTTTACTTTTAAGATTAATTCATAAAGTTCAAAATTCTTTTAATAAAGTCTATCTTTTATTTTAAGAAGAAATCAAGTATGTAAGATATCAAAGTCAATAATTACCTAGGATTTTTTTAATACAACGGAAACAGCATAATGGAATTATTTTTAACTCATTTACGTCCGGTAAACGAGTCCTCCGGAGATTCTGTAGCATAGTATGATTTTCATGGCTGGTTTGGCGTACATACACTCCACTGTTCGTTTAGTCTATCTAAACATGATCACTCTCCGAACTAATTGCAGATCTTTAATGCATAGAGCGGCTTTGGTCGACTGCCCACCACATTGGTTTTAACAATGCAACATTTTTTTGGAGATATTACTTCGAGAAATAATCACCACACACATCAAACAAGAATAATAAAATGTTGAGCTATTTATACTGTTTTAAATAATGGAAAACTTTATTAGCAGCAGAGTCTTTGGTTTCGTGAAATTAAATCAGCTTTTGCTTCTATTTTTTATTAAAAATCACATACACACGCATATATATTTAATTATTTTATTATAAGATAAAAGAAAATCACTTTATTATTTTATTATAAATTTATTTAAAGAATATTAAATCATTTTTTTATTACAAGACTTTTCCCCCTCTTTTAAACAAAAAAAATCTTATTATTTTAAAAAGCGTTTACAGTTTATTTTATTTAATAACAAATCCCCTCCTCCCTGCTCTTTAGTTTTTACATTTTATTATCTCAATTTTAAATTTTTATATTTTAAAACATGGGACTCATAAAATCAATTAAATATCAATGTACTTCAGTACATTATTTCCGTCCCTCCTCTGAAACTAAAATATCATTCTTTGCATTTTAGTTTTCCCAGAATTTAAACCTATAAACAATCTAGTTTTATTTATTTAACATTTGTTTAACTGTACACGTGTATTCCTATTTATTCACTATAATTTTCATCCCAGTATAATTCTATTCTATAATCGATCAAGTGGCTCTTTCTTTCTATCCAATCTATCTGGCCTTATTTTAACCAAACACACAAAAAAAAAACATTTAAAATTTCCAAACGTATATACAGTCAACCCCCACCCTCGTTCTCATTCTATGCCTCATGTTCATCTATCTTCCTCATTCGGAGTGTGTTTTATTTTTTCTATCTTAAAAAATTATGTTTCTACGTTCAAACGTCCACGAAAATAAACCTTTTATAATACACCAAAACTAGCCGGTTCGGGGAAAAAAAAATACAAGTACTACCAATACGTTTCTTAAACTTCTCTTCAACAAATATCCCCTATATTAACAACGGTCAACTTTGACCCATCATCTAAACAACTAACTACAATTCAAGTTGTTTATTCTATCTAAACAATCAATTTCAAGCCACATCGATTCACTAAATGAATTCCCAACTATGATTTATAGTAATCCTATCATTTGCTATGACTATTTTCAGGCTCCTTTAAATTTCTACATAAATGTCCAACTGTCCTTTACATTGGTCCTATGTTAATGTGCCAAACGACCATTCAACTACGGTCCTATCACTTAAACAACTAAATTTCAGGCCACGTTACTGCGCCTAATAAACGTCCAACTATCTACGTTAATGCACTGAATGCCCTTCTAAACTACAACTTCCATCAATTCGTCCACTTAAAATGTCAAATTTCGGGCCACGTTACTGCACCTAATAAACATCCAACTATCTATGTTAATGCACCATATGCCCCTCCAAACCACAACTTCCGTCGGTTCTTCCACTCGAAACGTCTAGTTGCCAAATGAACCAATCGCCTCTCAACTTCAAATAAAATTACCAATTAAATACGGGAAAGAACAACTATCGACAAAAAAAAATATCAATTAATATTTTATTATACTTTGTCCTCCTAAACTTCCCTTCCAGAAAGTGGTTGGTTTTCAGGTAAAGTGTCAACTATCATCAGTAGCGAACTACCAATAACACCCACCACTCGACTACCAAATATACACCGACCAAATAAACTATTTTATTTTTAAAAGAAGAAAGAAAAATCCCTTAGGCACTAGCTAATACTTTAGAATTAGCTTGTTTATTTGATCAGCATAATTTGGTACCTGAAATTCCCGCTAGCTCAATCGGTTTCCAATCACCCACTAAGAGACAAACAAAAGGTATCTTAAATGCCCCTCGAAGCTACTACTACTTTTATTTAAAAAAACTAAAATAATTTCTTGAACCTTTCAAAATAAATATTTCAATCCTTTAAAACTAATAATAATAATATTATACTGAATGCCGAAACATTTATATCTTTAACTTAGCAAATCTTTTCCTGAAATACCATTATCACTAATTAGATTTTTTCCGCCTACTTTTATCAAGAAAATAAATATTTATATTTACTCGCACGTATCAAAATAAATATAAATATTATAAGAAAAATAATTTAAGTGTTTTTTTTTATTTAAAATAAACTAATCATTTTATCTTATAATGAAACACACACACATCTTTTTCAAAGATTAAAATAAAGCATTTTAATACATTACTTTAGCAAATAAAGTATACATGCTACATTATATTTTATTTCTCTTTTTAAAAAAAAAAATCATACATACGTGCATGCAATTGTTTCAAAATATTATTTAACAATAGAAGCTGATTTTACTTATTTTATTATCACGAATATTATCTTTTGAAGTTTAAAGTTTTATTTTTAAGATTAATTCATAAAGTTCAAAGTTCTTTTAATAAAGTCTATCTTATTTTAAGAAGAAATCAGGTATGTAAGATATCAAAATCAATAATTACCTAGGATTTTTTAATACAACGGACACAGCATAATGGAATTATTTTTAACTCATTTACGTCCGGTAAACGACTCCTCCGTAGATCCTGTAACATAGTATGATTTTCATGGCTGGTTTGGCATACATACACTCCGCTGTTCGTTTAGTCTATTTAAACATGATCACTCTCCGAACTAATTGCAGATCTTAAATGCATAGAGCGGCTTCGGTCGATTGCCCACCACATTGGTTTTAACAATACATTTTTTTGGAGATATTACTTCAAGAAATAAGCACCACACACACCAAACAAGAATAATAAAAAGTTGAGCTATTTATACTGTTTTAAACAATGGAAAACTTTATTAGCAGCAGTGTCTTTGGTCTCGTAAAATTAAATCAGCTTTTGCTTATATATTTTTTATTAAAAATCACATACACACATGCACATATATTTAAATATTTTATTATAAGATAAAACAAAATCGCTTTATTATTTTATTATAAATTCATTTAGAGAATATTAAATCATTTTTTTATTACAAGACTTTTTTCCCTCTTTTAAACAAAAAAATCTTATTATTTTAAAAAGCGTTTACAGTTTATTTTATTTAATAACAAATTCCCCCTCCCCCCTGCTCTTTAGTTTTTACATTTTATTCTCTCAATTTTAAATTTTTATATTTTAAAATATGGGACTCATAAAATTAATTAAATATCAATGTACTTCGGTACAATATATATATATTGTATTAATAACATGTAAATTAAATTATATTTAATATTTGAAAAATATAATTAATTAGTCTGCTCTAATATTTTGTTCTTATAATTAAATCTTTTTGTGAATACATAGATTTTTTAGTGTAGTTGTGACTTAAGTTATTTTAATCTCAAGAGAGAATATTTACCTTTTTTCTGAACAGAACAACAAAAAATTGAGAAAGGAAATTAGAACTAATTGAAATATACATTTGAAGGAGTCAGAAATATTGTAAAATTAATTAAGTGCAGTAATAATAGCTAATAACAATTTTTAAAATTTGAATTTAGAGTTGAGGCTAGGAGATATAAAGTTCTGAAGAAAATTGCTGAGGCAATCAAAACTGTAAAAAAGCATTGTAAATAAAGCATTATGTAACAGTAGTAAAATGAATAGATAATTTAGTATTATATGGAATAATAGCTATTGGTTATGAGTAACACTCTCCCATGTAAAAAGACAGGAATTTTTTTAGTCTTTTCTGAATTGTTTCCATAAAAAGTCTTGCACTTAATATAGCTCTCCAATAATATTTAAAGAAGTAAAATTGGCATATAAATTTAGAATTACATGTAAAAGCTGGTTTGCTTCTCAAAATTAACAATTTAATTTTATTAAATAAAGCAATATTATGGTAATCAATCACATCATTTCAAAATGTTTTTTGTAATTTTAATCTAAAATAGAGCAACACAAAACTTTTTTACTTTTCATTTAAGATCTACATTAGTATCAAATTGACACCATTCTCTGGTTTCCATTGATTTTCATGCATATATAGTTGGCTCTAAAATAATACTGCTATCATTGCAGTTTTTCATTTTTCAAAAGATAATAATTCTGGATGCTGTTCAGAAGTTATTGTCATTACTTTCTGTCCAATGCATTTGGTTCCAGATTGTGGTTTCAATTTCATTAGTATTTCTCTGGTTTAAGTTGAATTGCTTTTAGGATAACTTTTTTATAGCATTTGAAACTCACCATAGGAATTATTTCACGTTTATTCATCAAGCTAGTAAAAGCTAATTGGCAATCAATTGTCTGGCATTCTGAAAACATTAATAATCCCTTTCTGGTGGGTAATTATCATGATATTCATAAAAAAAATGTGTATGATACCATAATAACATTGCAAATAATAATCTGTTGAAATCTACCTAAAGGAAAATAAGGATTAAAATTTACAAATCCATTGAACTTCTTTTAGAGATTTAACTTTTTTTTATAAAAAAAAAATGCAGATTGTTTTCAATTAATTCTCACTTCAAAGTATATTAACAGGAGATTACATAAAGCATAATGTTATAACAGCAAAAGCACTGAAATTAATGGAATTAGATTTTTTATATTACTGGTTAGTTTAAAATATTTTTAAAAGAAATATATAAAATAATATTTTAATGTCAAAGGGAAACTACCTAATTAATTTATTATTAATGTTTTAACACACTTCACATGACTATCTTTGTTTACATTTAACATGCGCTATCAGAAGGAGTTTTTTTCATTTTACTCAAAAGTCATACATTGCAAGCATACATAATAAATGCTATTACAACAACATTCCCAGAATAGTTTCTGACTTAATGGCTTTCATCAGTAAGGAGATTGGATTTAATACAAATGGACTTCCTGGAAATAATGCATCTCATTTCTAGAAACTACTTTTATTGTTTATCTATCAACTTAACAACAGTAAATTATATATTACCAAATTATAGAATAATTTTCAAATAGAAATTAGTATATTAAACAATACATTTTTTAAATTCACCTGTTTTATCAAATCATTTGAAGTATAGTTTTCTGTTATGTAATTCAAATGTTTTGATGAAATTATTAAATTACCTGAATTTAAACAATTATTTATTGTTTAGTGTTTATACATATATATTATCAAAATTAAAGTTACAATTTACAGTGAAAATTCAAATTTTACAGCAGCAATAAAAAATTTTTATAATTTAATTATTAGAACTCACATACTGTATATGAAACTGCTTTTAGAATTTTGTATTTTTTTATGTATATATATATGTTTGAATGCAAATATGATTTAATCATAACAGTTTGATGTCAATATGATTGTGATCAACTTTTATCAAATTCATTTTGTTTTATTGACTCATACAAATATCATAAGAAAAAATAATATAAATGGGAGAAAGCAGGGTAAATTAAAATCATCTATATAAAATTATATTTTTGCTGATAAATGTCTTAAAAAAAACAAGAAAAATTAAAGATGGAAATATGAGAGTACAGAGCTCAGTATAATCAGTTATACATCACACATATATATATATTTGATATCTGCAATAAATAATTTCATATGATAGTTTTAATATATTCTAAAGAGATATTTTTGAAAATAATTATAATACAGAAGCCAAGATGCTGTTTTTTTTGTTGTTTTTTTAAAAATTCATATAGTTCCAGCATATTTATTTTCTAAAACCAGAGTTTTGAATATTTTTAATGAAATCCAAATTCATTTTGAAATTAATATACTGTAAATAAAATCTAAAATTTTTTTTTCTATTTCAGAAGATAATGTAGTGTTATTCAATATTAAACTAATTATAGATACTTACAAAATATTTCCAAAACTAAATTTCTCAATGTTTTTTTTAAATAATTTTTAAATTACAGATAATTAATCAAATTAAAAACTGAAATTGTTTTACTTTTTTTATTTAGATATAAAATTGTTATGGAATGTTAAATTATGTCGATTCATTAATTATTTCTATCTGCTTTATTGCAATTAATAGTTATTGGTTATTTCAGGAGTTTATTATGTAATTATGGTATTTGTAGAAATCCAAAATTAATTTTCAATCAAATGTTTGATATCTGCATTATCCAATTGAATTTTAACTTATAGCATTTTTTATTTATATTTTATCTTTCATAGTTTGATATATAGTGGTTACAAATTTGATTAACAATTTATCAATTATAATGATAAAAAAATTTAAATTGTTACATATTAAAATAGGAACTCCTATGTCTTTTTGATTTGTCTAGGTTCTTGCAATTATCAGAATTAAAAATCACATCATTCAGCAATAATATTTGTATTAATCAAAATCCTATAAACTAAAGGCGGAAAAAATTCCTAGCTTATATTTCAGATTAATAAACTTTAATATTTACATTTATATGAGAGAAAACTTTTTACTTATAGAAGTATTTGAAAAGTTATATTATTTTAAACTTTCACATACTTTATATATGTGAAAGTTTAAAATATTACTTTTCAAATACTTCCACAAATAAAAAAATCTTCACTCATAAAGAGCTATGTATAATAATATTTTTGTACAATTTATAAATGTAAATATTAAACATATATATAGAGTGATCCTAATGATTGTTACAAATGAAAATTTAATGGATTTTCTAAGTATTTTTTTAATTAAAGATTAACAGAGATATAACTAAGCAAAACTGGATTGTTAAACTAAATTGACATAATTCCACAACAATATTTGTATCTCAATAAGCCAAAAATAGAATCCCCTATTAGTTTTTTTACCTAGATTTAAATGTTCGTACATTGCATTATAGCTCTTAAGAGAGAGAATTGTTGAAATAATTTAAAAATCCTATTACTTCAAATTTTCATACATACAAAGTATTAATGCCTGCATTATATTCTTATTTATATTTGGGGTATGTGTTAGGAAGGATTTCTACTTTTGACTCATAGTAGTTAGACTGCTACTATTGCTGGATAATGTGATTTCAGTTTATCTATCTAGTTTTTAATTGGTTGCTTGGTTAGTTATTTCTTGGATAAGTTCTAAATAAAAAAATGTCATGTAAAATATTATTAAATTTTCAGAATGTATAATTATAAAATACACTAATTTTTATTATTATATATATCCAGTCATTTGATTTTTTAAAAATGCTAGATTGAAAATTCTCTTAATCACTCTTCAATTGATTATTAATATAGTTTTTATTATAAATTGTTAAAAATGAAATTTATTTTTTCTATTACTTCTGAACTTTCATTCAAGATAGTTTATATCTGTATTCTTTAAACATCAGTATTTTAAAAAATCTCCAATATCCATGATTTAGTAGGAACTGTCATAAATTTAATTAACAATTTGAGCCATGATAAATAATTTTTTATGTTTTTCAGGATGTCTAGATTGTTTGAGAAATGATTTCTGAATTTAGCAGAATTATATATATATAAATATCTGATCATTTGAATATTTTTAAAATGGGTTTTATTTTAATGATACAATGAAAATGTTTTAATCATTATTATTCCATTGGCTAGTAATATTTTTTTATTATAATTTATTAATTAGAAAGAGAAAGGCTTTTAACCTTTTTCACATTGCACCTTAAACATCTGTATAACAGCCAAACGATGTAGTTTTTTTACTGTGGAGGGAACTGTCAAACCTCAACACAAGATAGGGATATTATAAAAATAAGAGCGCCATCTTAACTTTAACATAAATTCTTATTTATATAGAGCAATCTGAAGCATCTTGATTGAGAGTGTGAAGATATTACTCTCTTCATATTTAATCCCCAATTTTAATTCCATATATTATAACTGTGGATTTAATATTTAAAAAAATTGGTTCATTTTAAATTAGTTTGGTAATAAACAAATTTAGAAAAAGAAATATATATATGTATTTGGTTTCATACCTGCATTTAATTTCTTTTGAATTTATGGCAAGAAGTGTATTAAATAACAACAAAAGAATAATTTATTTAACAACCAAAGCAACAAAAATGAATAATTTTGTTTCACATTTTATTTTGAAACTAATTTATAATGAGAAGTTAAATGTAAGCATGAAAATAATGTATATTTTAGTTAGGGTATAGCAAAAACTATATTAAATAAAAGCATAAAAATAAATTATATCTTATTACAATAGAATGACAGCCTGTTAAGCTAATTGCGCAGTCGCTGTGATTGGCGTCATTCATACAGACATTATATATATAGTAATTTAAAGTGACTATTATGTAGTCACGCCTTCGTTGCAACTACTTCAGATTTGCTCATTTATAAACATTTGAGTCGTAAGAGTAAGAGGATTCCTTTTTACTCTTATACAAATACTATATCATGTGGTCGTTCGAAGGTATTCATTTATTAATAATAACATCCTCACAGCGTCTGCGCAATTAGCTTAACAGGCTGTCATTCTATTGTAATAATAATCGCACGCAAGACGTTATAAAAATAAATGTTTATTCAAATTATATCTTAGTAAGAAAAAAGTAATTCATGTCAATAAATTGTGTTAAATGAAAACAATCAATAAGTAATAAAATTTCAAAAAATTATTTGAATATTAGTTCATGTTAATTGGCAAGATAAATGTGGTCCAATACTGTCTTCATTTTTTAAGTTATTGCATCATACGGTGCTATAATGTGAAAATAATGTAATTTTGGGTGTACATTTTATGAAATTTATATTTTTTATTATTTTCCCAAATAAATTGCTTTTTGAAATTGTATTTTTTATTGATTTGTATTTGACCTAATATCTGCATTTCATTTCTTATGGATTCATTTAATACTTTTATTGGCATAGATTACTTTTGTTTATTAAAGCATAAATTAATTTAATGGGTTTCATTTAACCTTTTGTTGTAAATTAGTTTCAACATAAAATAATCTATTCATTTTGTATTGTTTTTGTTTGCTAAATAAATATTTATGTTTTTATTTAATATACTTCTTGCTATAAATTCAATGATAAATATGTAAATTTTATTTTTTGATTAGTTTTTATTTATTGGTGAGAATTTTGCTATTTTTTATTACTCTCTTTACTATACTTACTACACTTTTAAATACATATACATATATATATATTATTTATTTATAGTCAAGCTCTTATTAGGAGTAGACTTCTAAGAGAAAATGGAAAATACATTCCTAAGCAGGTAATTTTTCTTTTATTTATTTGTGATTTACTATTATATAAGTATATAATACCTGTTTAAATTTTAACTTCAAAAATTAATTACAATTTCTTATATCTGTGACATTTGATTGCCAGCTTTATTGCATATACAGAAATTCATATATTATTATAATAAATTTATATAATATATATGTAAATATATATAGGTAATCAAAATATTCTAGAATAAATACTAAAAAATTTCATATGCCTATATAAATACAAATAAAATCTTTGCTATAACCATTTTCCGCCATCTTGAGTAGCAATCAATCATTAAAATTTAAATCTCATTATAATCACATTGTAGTAATTTTCCAATGTAAATGGCCAACTTTTCACAAATTATGAATACTTACATAATTACATTGTTTATTCAGCACATTATGTGTAATATTTATAAAATATGACTATTTTCTTCAAATCATTTTCCACATGTAAAACAAAAACACTATCTAAGCAGAAATCTCCATTACAAATCACTGCATGTTCTGCAAAAACAAATATATATCTATCAATGAAATGACACAACTTATTATTCATGCTCCAAAATCCTCTTTTTTAATGCACATTTAGTCTCATAACTATATCCACAATGACATACCACTTTATAAATAATATTACATTTATTGATTTTAAAACACAATATTTTCCATTAATAATAAATCTTCCAGCATTTGGATCAACCCTTAAATGCAACATATTAAAATAAGCAGACACTAATGAAGTGATCCTCCTACACACATGTCATTTATATAAGGCAATGCTATCCATGCTTTCTCTATTATCCTTCCTCCATCTGTTTCTAAACTTAGATAATGTACTTAAAATATTTTTTCTACTATATCCCACCTTCAATAAGTCATTAACATATATTTCAACATTAGACATTTTGTAAATATTAATTCTTATTAAGTGCAATGTCAGCACGTCCCTTGAGTGCTTAATTTATTACAAGAGAGACCTCTACAAATCTAAAGCATGATTTGACTTTATAAAGATAAGAGCGATCTCTTATCTTCAACCTATTTTTATATATATATAGGCAAATGCATTATGATTTAGAAGCGTGAAGCTAATAAATTCTTCACTGATTAAGTCCACTATTTCTGTTAAACATTAACGACCGCGAAATCTTTCGATTTACGAATTAATAGTCAAATCTTAAATTTAGAAATATTTTGAATCAATTATCATTTCTAGACAAAAATGTTCTAAATCCAGCTAATTTATACATAAGTAGAACATAAATGTACAAATCTTCTAATTGATAATGATTTCACAAATATTTTATAACATTCTCTCCATAAAATTAAATCAAGGTATTTTATTTTACGTTTATTATCTTCAGAAGTAAAAGTCCATTTCAATCCATCAATATCATCATTTAATTAAATAACTTCTGCACTATAATATTTGATCCAACAATAAATATACCATCAGCATACCTAAAATAACATTTAACACCTAATGAAAAATATTCTTTTAAAATATTCTCTTCATAATATGACAACATGTAATCACTGAAACAGACAATCCCATAGGCCAGCCTTCATCCATCATATACAATTGATCTTTAAATGTAGCAATCAAATTTTTATCAGTATTAACAAATCTTTAACAAATAAACTTGCACATGCCTTTATCATATAAACTTGATCAATAATATATTGTAACATATTTTAGGAGATCATTGCATCTTTAACAAGTAGTAGCTATTATAATATTTCATCCCTTGGTAATCAATTTAAATTAATCATTGTAACTATAAATAAATAATTGTAATGTCGGAATGATCAAAATCATGGTAACTTAATAGTAACTTAATAAATATGAGACTAATAGAATCCATTGTAAGTAAATATTATTAATGAAGAAATGGCATTGTAGCCAAATAAGATCAAAATGCTTATCTCAAACATATTAAGGAGACTCATAAGTTGTAACTATAATGGTCATTGAAATTTATTAATGATCAAAATATTAATTATCATTCAAAATATTGGTGGCTTCAATTCATCAATTTCTATTTAAGATTTAAAAAATATAATATCAATAATTAGAAACTATCATGCTTGGAGACTAGTCATTTCAGTTATCTGGTATCTGGCCTATTTCAAATCCTAGTTAGGCAGCCATTGTATCATTAATAACACTATAAACAAATTATTAAGAACAAACTATTATAACTCGGGAAATAACATCAAGTGGGTGAGTACACTGGTAACTCAATCAAATATCTTCTCAATAAATCCAACAGTAGATTTTACTCACTCTTATCTCTTGGTTTGATATCAAGTGCATATCTACGTGACTAATATGATCTAGCCGGGCGCCACTAGGCTATCTGAACCTAGACAAAGTTATATCTTATAACCTTTTCACATGTACCGGGTTTGAACCCCATTTGGTACTTTATTTCTAACAAAAATAGAGGATTTAGCTTTTAGACCCATATCACTGTATGCACTAACATTTAGGTAAATACAAAACATCCTTAAACTAAAGTGGTGTGTATAAAATTCATCAGACAGAAATCATCTCCTAGATCTTAACATAATAAATGCATTTCAATATCTTTATAAGTTTTACTAGTTCATATTATACTATTAATTTAGGATGGCAATTCACTCATCCTTGCATGATATAGATGATGGAATGGTGGTTGTTTTAATGATTTACGAATGTCAACTAAATACCATGAAATCACTTATTTATTTATGGCCTTTAAATATTTATCTAGCTCATTAATTAAAATGCGATGATGATGATGATGACGATAATGATAATGGTTTCAACCACAGCTTTAGGACCAAGCCTAACCTAAAATTTAATTCTAAAGAAATTCATAACTATTGGTTAATCTTTGTATATCTAATTAGATCTTAAACAATTAATATTCACCATTGATGATGAATGATCACAACTAATAAAGAATACCCTTAATGAAATATATACACCTCGTTTAATAAAACAAATTAACATTTATTGCTGTATTTCTAACATATACATGAAAATTTCTAGATAGACATGAAAATTTATATGAATAATAATAATAACAACACTTGACTATTTTGAAATCATAATATTAATTTTAAGTTCTTCCGCCTTTCCCATTAATGATATAATGTATATTAAATTGGATACCAAATTTGCTAAGATTTTCAATCCACAAGAAAATGTTTCATATAAAAAAATAAACACTTTTTGCATACATACTTTTATAATCCAACATGTAAAGTAGAATGATTAAGGAGAAAAATGTTAGTGGAATCGAAAGAAGATTTCCAGAAACAAGTTTTTAAATTGCCCGTCCCCCTTCCCTCTAAACTACTCCTAAGATCACTATTCCTTAAATCAAAACAAAATAATCCAATATTTCTAATGCCGTGTCTTATTCTCACATTCATACACCATTATATACATGTAACAAGTTAATATATTACTGTGCATGTGTGTGTTTATTCCCATTATAACTAAACATTATTTAAAACAAAATAATAATACAAAAAAAATCTTTTACATATTAACAAACATTTCATAATTTTAGATTAGTATACAAAAATACCCTTTAGAAAATAAACTTCATTAATAAGCAGGATATAATAGTTTAGCATACACAAAATTATTACTCAAGGTTATAGCTATTATTATTGAAGAAAATTTTGGTTTCATTAGATTTTGGTTGTTTTAAAGTTCTGAGAAAAAAATATAAAACTTTACTGCTCAAATTTTTTCAATAGTCTCTAATATCATAAAAGAAAATATATAATAAAAATTCATATTACCAGTCCCTTTTATTTTGTGAAGGCTTCCAAGAGTTCAAACTTAGCTTGTTAAATGTCTATACTTTTGCAGCAAACAATTTCCGTGGTTCACTGGAACTGTTTTTCCTGAGGTTTATAATTGTTTTATGGTGATGATTTGCTTCAGCAGGACCCATTTGGCACTGGAACTGTTTCTCCCCTCCTGTTATACATAATTCATCTAATAAATGGAGTATATCAGTTCTCCCATTTATAATTTTTCTTGGGTTTAAATTCAGTCACTGGAATAACTGGACTAGCTGATTCAATACTGATTAGTAGATTGATTATTTCCCCTCAGCTTTCAAATGTAGGTGAATGTTTTCTTTTACTTAAAATGTCACATTTCTCTCAATCAGTCATAAGGTATAGAATTTTTTTTTTTTAATTTCAAACAAGACACATTTTTTTTCTTTCTATATGATATGCGGCTGCATGGTGGGTCAGCAAGCCCAAGATGAAACATATATATCTTTAACCTGCCATTCTGTTTTCAATCTTCAAGAAAAACTTTATATTAAAAAAAAAAGATTTTAAATTGATATCTGGCAGAATTAAAAACGCTTGTCTTTCCTAGTTTCAATATTTTAAAAATCTCTCTTAACTGATTTTTCAGACTGGTTTTAATACCTTATTTCTTTCTCTATTTTCAGCAAATCCTTTAATTATATTTCTAGTGTGACTTTCTCTAGGAACATATGAAAAATCACACTATCCTGATTATTCAGATTAATCCTGTTTTGAAGTAACATTGTTTTAATTCTTTTTCTTCACATATGTGTCACAAAATGTCACCTGAAAATTTGAGCTTCTTTCCTTGATCAAGCTGATAGGAAAATTTTAACGCTATACTTCTCGCATTGTCTAAGCTTTAACAGAAAAACAACCAATCTTTATGACACAAAATTGTGGAGTAAAAAAAAATATTTTAACAGATTTTATATAATAAATGTAGATTTCTTTATGCAATGTACACACACACTTTACCATTCAAATCATTTATAAAAACTGGCCGATTAAAATAATCTGAATGCTTTTTAGAAATTATAATTTTAATATCCAAATTTAAAACCTTAGAAAAACAAAATAGAAACAGATAATAATAAAATATTAGAATCTAGCAAACGCAGACTAATTTTGAAGAAAGTTTAATATTTGAAATATAAAATGACAACTAAATAGCTTACACACACTGCCTATATATGTGTTATAACCCTATATAAAAATTTTTTTTCTATTGAATAAGGCGTGTACTACTCTTTTGAGTTTTATCTACACACAAACAACTAAAGAACATAGCTGTTGCCCACTCTCTTTCTGTCTTAGGCTTTATAGAACTTGACCCTGTAGGGTTTAAATTTGGGTGCCCTACAGCTTCCTTTCCTATATAAAAAATGTGATGATGATTTTTGTTCCACATTTTCTTTCATGCACATTACTACAAATTTAGCTACTGACTAAATTGTAATGGCACAATATATAATAGATTCTTTTATTTTTATCGATCCATATAACTCTGCAACATTCAATGTAAATAATCTATCATCATCATCCAAAACAAGCTTATCAATCTTTTTAACCAAATCAAATGAAGACACAATTGTACAACCACCAAAACCAATTCATCTTGCAAAAACTTTCCATCAAAAACTGCCGCATGATAAAACATACAACTTCCAAAATCTAACATAAGCCTAACAGATAAATTTACTTTATATACTTTTTAATTTCCAAAAATCCCTGCAAAATTGCATTTGATGGCTAAACAGATAAATACAACTTCCTATCAAATACTTTATTTAAATATAGCTTAAGTATAGAATTAATAAACTTCATTCTTAATGGGTCAACAGAATAAGTACTTATAAATATAAATTTCAATTTGCTGATGAACTTTTTTTCTATATAAATCTTTATACATCAAACACAATCTTTCACCTTTATCTTCTTTAATACATGCAATATTATTATCAGATAAATGTTTCCTTATTAAATTAATTTGCTTATACCACAAATCATCATACTTTCTATTAGGAGTATTAAATGAAGATATTTTAGATATTGCCTCCTCCTGAGCATGATGCATTTTATAAACACTTTCTATAGCTGCAATAACTTCCATTTTATAGCATTTTTATAGGTCCTCCAGCAAACTTTATTCCTTTATCCAAAACTGAAACATCCAGCAAATCCAAAGGTTTTTCAACTAAATTTAGTATATTAGATTCTTTTTTTACACAATCAATCTTCTGAGGAAACTGTTTATTATATAAAAAATGAAACTTTTTATTATATTTCCACATTAATCATCATTGTAAAATTCTTTATAAAAATCAAAATTATTTTAAAAATCCAACCAGTTTACAAATTCATTGTCATAAATAAATTTTTGAAAACAAGACTTTATTACTTCCATTATAATTAAATGTTTTAATGTATTAATTACTGCATTATGTCCATCAATTAAACTATTAAGTTTTATATATCAATAGTTGGGATAAACATAATTGCTTTGATAAAGTTTTAAAAATTCAATCCTCTGATAAAGTTTAATTAATCATTTATAATTCCTTCGCCATTTAATCATTAACTAATGGAACAACAATATTACTACAAGCCATTATAGACATTCCAGAAATAAATATAGAAATCAAAATATTCTAGAATAAATACTAAAAAATTCCATATGCCTATATAAAGTACAAATAAAATCTTTGCTATAGCTAGCTTACAGCATTTTCCGGTTTCTTGAGTAGCAATCAACCATACAGCTTAATTTAATTTTATGGAGAGAATGTAATATAATTAATTATAAAGCATTTGTGAAACCATTTCAATTAGAGGATTTGTACATCCAAATTGAAATGTTCCACATATGTATTAATTAGCTGGATTTAGAACATTTTTGTTTAGAAATGATATTTTATATAAATTTCAAAATTATAAAATGTCTAATGTTGAAATATATGTTAACTTATTGAAAGTGGGATATAGTAGCAAAAATATTTTAACTATATTATCCAAGTTTAGAAATAGATGGAAGGGTAATAGAAAAAACATGGATAGCATTGCCTTATATAAATGACATTGTGCATGCGTGTGTGTGTGTGTGTAGGAGAATTACTTCATTAGTATCTGCTTTTTTTTAATGTTGCATTTAAGGGTTGGTCCAAATACTGAAAGATTGATTATAAATGGAAAAGATTGTGTTGATAACATCAATAAATGTAATATTATTTATAAAATGGTATGTCATTGTGGAAATTGTTATATTGGAGAGACGAAATGTGCATTAAAAAAAAAGGATTCAAGAGCATGAATTATTATATAATAAATTGTGAATTCTGTGGATAGATATAAATCTGTTTTTGCAGAATCTGCAATGATTTCTAATGGAGATTTCTGCTTTGATAGTGTTTTTGTTTTACATGTGGAAAATGATTTGAAGAAGAGAAAAATTAAAGAGTCATATTTTATAAATATTACAATCAATGTGTTGAATATGTAATTGTGTAAGTATTAATAATTTACTCTAATTGACTTATATAAAAATTTCATAATTCTGCTAAATTTTACTTGTATTAATCAAAATGTTTTAGATAATATAATTTTTTTCTTATATTTATTCATATACAGTATTCCTATATAAGCCAATTTTATAAATATGCAATAATCATATATATTTGTGATATAATTAATTTTATGGAAAATTGGAAAACTACAGCTTTGCAGAAAAACTGTCAACTATTTTTTGAAACATTTTCATAATAACTAATGATTATGCTACTAAAAACATTAAAACTATTTTTTTTATTCATTTCTAATTTTTTTTTTATTTAATATTTTTTTGAATCATTGGATAATTGAAAACATTGGATATGAAATTCACAGATAGGATATGGCTATTCTCATATTTGTCTTTTGACTTGCATATTACTGATTAACATTTTATATTGTTAGATTGGTATTAATAGAACAAAAAATAAAAATATTTTATATAACAACTATATAAAATATAATTATACATAAGGTGCACATGACTGTATACCATTATCACATATTAACCTAATAATAATAATAGGTTGACATTTAAGATAGTTCATCATTTCTTAAGGACATACATTAGTGTGCCAAAAAGGCTTTTTATGTATAATTAATTATTAATGTATATATTTTATAAACTGTTATATATGATTTTTTTTTTATTTTTATAATTTATATATAAAAAAAAAACCAGCATAATAAGACTTTCTTTTTCTAGTATTGTCAATATTATTTTTCCATTCTTATTTGTTAGAATGTTAGAAAATATAAAACAATTGTTTAGATAACACACAGAACAAGACATTATTTTATTTCTTACTTATGGTGTTGAAATTACTATCTTATGTTAATTACATTAAATGAGTTTTTGCTTACATTTGGTCAGGATTTAAATTTGATTTATTAATAATATATATATATACTGTTAGATTGTCCGTTTCTACAAATTCAATTATACATTTTCTGGCATTCTAACAAATAAAGGGCTACCATAATATTGAATAGCGCACTGAAAAGGAAATCATCTTTGTTCTTAAGTATAGTTTGAAAGTGTTGTATTTATTAATATTTATGTATATACATCATCAAAAATGGAAAGAAGTTTAACTCGTTATGCTGCTCTTACATATATTTAAATAAATCAATGATATAATATAAAATATCTTTATATAACAGCAATAATACATATAATAATCATACACAAAAAAGCTTTTTTTGGCAAATATTAATTTTTGCCCTTTTCAATGTGCTTTAACTAATTTACAATTATAATTTACATTGCATAATTAAAGCACATTAAAATGGGCAAAAATTAATATTTTTCGAAAAGAGCTTTTTTGAGTATGATTATTATTATATATATTATTGCTATTATATAAAGATATTGGCTACAGAAAGGAATTTGCTATTAACTGAAAGGAGACCCTTTGATTTCTCTTGGAGGCCTTAAAGGAACCGAGCAGGGCAAATTCCTAATGTCCACTACATACATTTTTGTCGTTGCAGCTGTTATTACTATGTGATTATTCATATAGTATACGAACATGGATAGGCTCTCACCAGCACGCATTACCTCCGAGTTTAAGATCAAGAAACACTATGGTCTTTCTTCTCAGTTGCCTGATAAGGCAGAATGAATATTTGTGTAAATGGTAAATATTTTTCCAATACATATATACAATTATGACACAAAAATAAATCATGGTTGTTATTCCCAGGAGGCTGTAGAGTCACCAACCAAGGCAGTGGTTGGTGGCTGAAGGCGGAGAGTGCTAAGAATCCCCTGATTGCAAACCCAGGCTGTCATTTGATAATGACTTTTTATATAGGTACTTACAACTGCAAGTGAAGGAAGATTGCAAGAATTAGAACTGTCTTATATTAAATGGGACATTATTGGACTTTGTGAAGTTAAAAGAAAAGGTGAAGAGACAATTGATTTAAAAAGTGGACATGTACACTATTATAAAGGCACAAATATTGGAAATATAAGTGGAGTAGGATTCATTATAAATAAAAAGTGGGAGGACAACATTGAAGAGATTGATGGTGTATCAGACAGTGGCAAGATTAGTTACACAACATAATAGCAGATACGAAATGCATATAATTCCGGTTTATGCCCCAACAAGTTCTCATAGTGATGAAGTAGTAGAAGATTTTTATATGGATATACAAAAGACTTTTGATCAGAGTAAACAACATTTTAAAATTGTTATGGGAGACTTTAATGCTAGAATTGGTAAACAAATGAAAGATGAAAGTGCTGTAGGTAATTTTGGTTATGGTAATAGAAATAAGAGAGGACATACCCTTGTGGAGTTTGCAGAAAAAGAAAAACTTTATATTATGAATTCGTTTTTTGAGAAAAATGTTAAAAAGAAATGGACATGGAAGCATCCAAATGAAGGTACAGCAGAATGGTATTATATTTTGACTAACAGAAAATACATATTTCAAGATTGTAATGTTTTTAATAAATTTAACACAGAAAGTGATCATCGATTAATAAGATGTAAGATACTTCTTAATGCAAAACTAGAGAGACAAAAGTTATTAAGAAAAATAATATTTACAGTTAATATTCCTAATCTTCAGAAACATTCTAATGAATTTAAATTAGAATTTACAAATCGGTTTCAAGTATTAGTAGCTTTTGAACATGATTCAGATTTGAATGCAATTAATATGAAAATAACTGATACCTTTTAAAAACTGCAACAAAGATAGCTGGTAGAAAAAAGCAGCAATTGACCAATAAAATTTCTACTGAGACTAGAGAATTTATGAAGAAAAGAAGGAATATGAAGATATACAAAAATGATGCATTAAAAAGGATTGAATATCTCGAATTTTGTAAAATGGTGCAGAAAAGTGTTGAAAACGATATAAGAAAGTATAACTGAGAACTAGCAAGGAAAGCTGTAGAAGGAATAAAAGTTTCAAGAGTGTAAAGCAATATTTTGATATTGGTAAGAAATTTATATCTGCAATAAGAAAAAAAGATGAAATTATTACTAAAAAGAGAGATGACATCATGAAATGGGTAGAAGATTTTTATCAAGAATTATATAGTAATAAAGAACAAGTACTTCATATATCTATTACATCTTTCGAATTACCCGGAATTTTAAATGAAGAAGTGAGACATGCAATTCAATGTATGAAGAAAGGAAAGGCTTCAGGTAATGATAGAAATTATAATTGATATATTAAAAGAAGCAGGTGAAGAAATAGAAATTTTTTTAGCAAAGTTATATACCAAATGTCTAAATGATAAAGATGTACCAGATGATTGGAAGAATGCAGTATTAATATTAATATTTAAAAAGATGATAAAGAAGATATTAGAAATTACAGACCTATCAGCCTTTTATCAGTTTTATACAAAAAATTTTACCAAGATAATTACAACTCGTCTACAGAGAACATTGGATTTCCAACAACCAAGAGAACAAGCTGGAGTTGAAAGTGGTTTTAGTAAGTAGATTATGTCCAGGTATTGAGAGAAGTTATAGAAAGGACAAATGAATGAGTTGCTATTATGTTTTGGATTTGTAGATTATGAAAAGGCATTTGATTCTATAAACATTTCTTCAGTGATTAAAGAATTGGATCATCAAGGTATAGATCTCGGATATTGTCATATTTTAAATAATATTTATAAAAATGCAACAGCAACAATTAGATTACATAATGATACTGGGAAAGTCAACATTGAAAAGGGTGTAAGATAGGGTGACGCCATATCCCCAAAATGTTTTACAGCAATGCTGCAAGAAGTATTTTGTGGATTGAAATGGGAAACTAAAGGAGTGAAATTAAATGGAGATTATTTAAGTCATTTAGATTTTGCAGATGATGTAGTTGTTTTTGCAAATAATGCTTTAGAGCTGCAGGAAATGTTGCAGGAGTTATCAGATGAAAGTAATGTTAAAAAGACTAAGTAATGTTTAATGGATTTTCTCAAAATATGAAAATAAAGATTAATTATGATGAGTTAGAAGAAGTTAATAGTTACAAATACCTTGGTCAGATTATTAATACAGATGGAAACATAATGAATGAAATTAATTAATAGAATTAAACTTGGTTGGAGTGCTTTTGGTAGAAATAACTTGATACTAAAAGGAAATATGCCTATGTGTTTGAAAAGGAAGGTTTTTTAATAAATGTGTTTTACCAGTTCTTACTTATGGATCTGAGACTTGGACACTTAATAGAAGAGCAATACAGAGACTTCAGACCACTCAAAGAAGTATGGAGAGATGCATGTTGGAAAGAACAAGAAGAGATCGAAACACATTATATGAGTAAGAGAACAAACACGTGTTACTGACCTCATTGAAAAAATTAAAAGATTGAAGTGGAGTTGGCCTGGACATATTGCTAGAAGAGATGATAATAGATGGACAATTGAAATCTTAAACTGGATTCCAAGAGATCGTAAAAGACCCAGAAAGAGACCACATGTGAGATGGAGGGATGAAATAAGAAAGTGTGCAGGGGTGATGTGGAGAAGAGAAGCTAATGATTGGAGAAGATGGGTTGAACCTGGGGAGATCTTCATCCTGCAGTGGATTGATAATGGATGATGATAAAGATATATTATATTAATGATTTATTTAAATTATGTATATACAGTATATATGTCAACAATGTGAAAATCTCTTTAAACAATATTTCAATATACATACATAATTCTGACTGTGCTGGGAGAATAAATATTCAAGGCAGTATTTAAGTGTAGGCTTTTGCAAATGCAAACTCAGAAGTGTCAAAGCACAGACGTCTTTTTTTTGTAAAATAGCAAGGAATTGTGTTTGGACATTCAAAGGAGAGGAACTTATATATTTAATTTCATTGAATATAAGAACATAACTGTATAAAAGTGGTATTAATTTTCTTGTGAATGAAGCAGCATCTTCAATCTTATTGATGTGCAATCGGCACAAAAATAATGGTGTTTATGAATAATTTGAAATGCAATGAACTATTGATTATCAGTAATTCTTTAGGGCACAATATTGACAAATATATAAGAGTAAGTCAAAAGAAATGTTACATCATGAGTTAGGAATCATAAATACTACTAAGAAAATAGTTAGAGAAGAAGGAATTCAAAATTGTTTGGGAAAGCAAACAAAGTACTACTACATCAATAATTTTATTTCCCATAATAGGAATAAATAACTTCAAATTAGAATTTAATTTTAATCTTTTCATTTTAAATGCAATATTAGAATTGATATATGGAATATCCAAATTAAGAATAAATCAAAAAAAAAAAAATTTAAGAATTTATTATTAAAGATTTTTAAATAAGAAAGGTTAGATATTACAGATTTTCTTTGGAACAAGATGAACTGGTAGTAAGGTAAAAAATGAATAAGTTGGAGAAATTTATTGTTCTGATGGTAAAAGCAATTAGACTAGATATTTTAGAGTCAATAGCAATATATTGCTACATAAATACAAATCAAACCGTTAAAAGGTTTCTTGCAGCTACAGAATTGTACATGCTAGCTAGAAGTATGATGATGAAAAATAATGCATAAAGAGTCTATAATTTCTATTATCGAAAAATAATTGAAAATGAACACAAAAATAGATATATTATGATAAGGGGATATTTTATTGTTGTGATAGGTCAAAAGATATGATTGTAATAGATTATAGGGTAGTATTGAGAACTACCAATTGAAAGATAGGTAGCAGTTTATGGAGAACTTGCAAGATAATAATGAAAGTTTACATTTCAATAATATAGCTAACATAAAAAGCTATGAAAGCATTAGAATTTGAAATGGGGAAGGGAACATTGAGAGAATTAATGATGTTAATAATCTAAGATAAACTCAGTAGAGTTGGCTGATAAATTCTTTTTAGCAGGTATTATTTTTTTCAGAGAAAGATGTAATGCAATATAAAGTATGAAGATTTTAAACAAATTTCGATAGAATTAAATTATGTAAATCTATTTCAATAGTTTAAATGCATTTAGCTGAAGAGCAATTTAGATTTACAAATAATAAAAGTACCAGAGCAAATTGTGATGCTTGAGATATTTCGTAGATCTAAAATGACTATTATTAATAAATGTACATAAGACAAAAAATATTTGTAGGAATTCAAATTGTTTCCTTCAGAATTTATATAATGAGGATATAAACAGAAATGTGTATTTTCTATTTATTTACTATATATTAAAATGAATGCTAAATGGATATTGTTTTAGTAATAAATTTAGCAGCAATATTTGATGGTGATAAAAGATTAAGAATAACAATTTGATAGAAAATTATAGAACTTATTAATGCTTTTAAATATTTGGAAGTTGATTATCTGAAATTAACAATTACAGTGGTTTAAACAAGCTCTTAATAATTATCTTGTAATTCAGTAAAGTCAATAATGAAGCTTGTTAAATATTTTATTTATAGTTAAAATACATTTGAAGCAAAGACTTTGATGATTAGGAAAAAGAAAGATGAAAGATTGAAGGTTTGTGATATATGGATTTAAAGAGTAAAAAAGGCAAGTTAGAAAAATACTTTTATCAATATTGAAATAATCGAGTAGATGGAATTATTTATTGAAAAAGTTATTAGCAAACTAGGAATTGGGTTGTGTTATATTTGGAGATATAATATAGAATTTATGACATGTGTTGGGTTTCAGAAAATAAGAGTTAAAAGAATAAAGAAGGTATTCTGATCTAAATGGACTATCTGTATGTATGTGAAGTTAAACAAATGTTGGAAAGATTGGAAGTTGATTTCTAGGGTCCGATTATGGCAGATGACTAATGTTGTGTTGCTCATTTGTTGTACTATTAGATTTAGAGAATGCAAAAGCTATCTTTCACACCAACACTAATTAACTTAATTCAAAGCTTACCTTATTTACATGATCCTTGCTCCTCTGTTCTAGTTTCATGTATTGTAAGCTTGAATTATCAGATGAATGACCAGTTTAATCCCCAGACTAGATTTTGACTTTTGCCTTTATTGTGGTGGTGTAATTTTGATTAATCATGATTTATTGAGGAATGTTTATTTTGTAGTAATGACCTTATGTTAATTGTTTGGAATTGTTTTCTTTATTTTATTAAGGATGGACATATGTGATGTGCACATATCTTCTGTGCAACAGGTTAGCTTGGGTTCAAAATCTTAGGGTGTTTTGATTTTCAAATTAAAAGCTTGATAATAAAAAAGAAGTTAAAGATGGCTATTGGATGCATATTTTCATTGATTTCAGATTTGAATCTTTATTGATAAAGACAAAATCCAAAAACTTAAAAAACACATTACTATCTGTAAACCACTGATGACTCAAGTGTGCAATAGATAGTGTTAAAGTAGAAAAAGGAACAAAATTCTTATTATCTTTCATTTTTAAAATGATTTTTAGTTAATAACTAATATTTGGCAAGGCCTCACATAATAATTTGCTGGGGGCTTCTAGAAGTATATTATTCTGGAGATATTGCTGAAGAAATTGCCAAATTTTTATTGAATTTATTGATTTGCCTTATGTATATTACTTGTTTAACAATAGTGAAAATCTAAAAAATTGTTGGCAGTTTAATTTTTTTTCTCTACTATTTTTATTATAGTCTTTTCTTATGCGCAAACATTTTTTTAACAATGAAGAGATGGGCTATTTTAAAACTCAAAAAAGAACTGCACCAATACAGAATCCTATGACAGGTGAGTACCTTTTTTTTTTCCAAAAATATATATATATATATGAAGTTAGTATTTTGTCATAGAACTTTTTGATTTTTTTATGAAAAAAAAAAAAATTCTTAATCTAAAGATGAATCTGTGAAAATTTATACATGACTCATATAATATGTAGATAGGTATAAAACAATAATAGCCTATTATCTTTTTGAATCCTGAGTGGCCATCTTGAATTTTAAAAAAAAATTACAAGATATATAATTTTAAATACAATTTCTCATTTATTACAATAAATATACATTGTTAGAAAGAGCAAATATGAAAGAATGTAATAAATCTAATAAAATAATCATCATCTCAACAAAAATTAAGAAAAAAGAGATTTTTAACACTTTTAAACATTTTTATTTTTACATTGGTTCACAAATTCTGAATTTTGAAAGTTAAAATTGCACTTTCATAAACAGCTTCATCACATTTGTCTCAAATTGCTTGAAAAAATGATATATAATATGTCTTACCTGAGGTAATTTTTCTATGAAAAAATTACAAAAACGGTGCGATTGGTAACTTCCATTTTTACCAGCTAACCCAGATCCTGTTCTTCCATATCAGGGTATATGTTGGAAATGTTTGGTTGTCCTTCTATGCAGGATAACTGTTAGAAATATGTTTGGTTTTTAGTGGGGAAAAAAATTACAGGAATAGTTTACAAGATATTATGGAAAGAGAACTTTAGTCAATTATAATGTATTACATTATTATATCATAATATTATTATATATAAATTATTATATTATATTAGTGAAGAATGGGGTATGACCTAAAATGTATATTCTTTTCAAGTAAATAAAGTGTACTCAAAAAATAAATATCAAACAAAAATTTCTCTAAGATAAAATGGATAAAAATTAAGTAAATCAATAAACATCAAAATAAACAAATTTATTATGAGCACTGATTATATATGTGTGTGGGAGATGATGTATATGAAGTAGATGGCTGAGAGTATATGATCAAATCTGGATATTTACATTTGTATATCATTGAAATATATTATCTAAAATTACATATTTTCTTTTTTTCAATATATATTTATTTATATAGAAAAAGGTAATAAACAAATTTATTATTAGCACTGATTATATATGTGTGTGGGAGATGATGTATGTGAAGTAGATGGCTGAGAGTATATGATCAAGTCTGGTTATTTACGTGTGTATATCATTGAAACATATTATCTAAAATTACATTTTTTTTTTTTCAATATATATTTATTTATATAAAAAAGTAATAAAAAAATAAATAATGAAAGTAATTAATACTCACTGATTCCTGTAATAAAAGGGCTTATACAATCACGTTGTTTTTATTTCTATATCAAGCGGTAAGAGAATGCAATTCAGCCATAAAAAAACATTTTTCAGTAAAAGATCTAAAAAAAATTAGAAAATAAAAAAATTAAAAATTGTATTTTATAAAAAAAAATCATAAAAAATCCAAATTTCTTTGTAGAAAAAAAAAAAAAAAGCTCACCTGAATCAGAAGAAAATGTTGGATCGAATGGTATGAGACCTGTAAGTGTATGATTTACCGATTCCGTGCAAATTCAGTTGAAACTAAATTTTTGAACAGGGGCTCTTCAGGCATGCATTCATTAGAAAATATATGTCTGTCCCAAAATAGACATTTTAAAATCTTTAATGTAGTTCAACAAATAAATAAGTTAAATTTAATTATGTCTGAGGTGGCATTTAGTTCTATTTGGTTATTAGCCTAGAATTTAACATTATCATCTTTTTCTGACCAGCTGTTACTCAACTGCATTTGGCAACTTATCAGAAAATATTTTTTAAATTGATTTGTAGTTAAAGTTTAAATTTTTATTGGCAATCCATTAAATAAATAAAAAAATCATATAATAATATTTAACAATATTTTTTGTCAACAGATCAGTGATTTATTTAATAATAATCATTTTATAATAAATATAATAATACTATAGTAATTAATAAAATCGTCTAAGTTATCAGTTGATATATTTCGCAAATCAATCGTGCTTTTTAAATTAATCCTTTTGATCTTCCAATGATTGTGAAATATGAAAGATGTTGAGTGGAGTTAATTCTTATAGCAAGTATTCTTTTACATTATTGATTTATCATAGTTGTAAAAATATCTGGCAGCTAGATTTGTATTAGAATAGATTCTTGGATTATCACTGTTTTATTTACTGCAGTGATGTCACCTATGTAGTAAACTCCAATTTCTGTTTTTTGAAAAAAATATTGTTCTTGACAAAAGCTGTCAAAGGTTTGGCCTTTTTTTTTTAGAAATTGATGATTGTCAGCATGGCATGGTGTAATGTAATTAGCTACATTTGGCTGTAATACATTTTGATAGAAATTCTCTTTTAAGACAAGTTTTAAGTAAAATATTTATACAAGTTTATAATTAATGTTATGATTCAAACTACTGCTGTCTCTTTAAATGATTAAAGAAGCTGCAAACAATTAGTTTATAATTGTAATGCATTGACAAGCAGTCTCAGTTCATTTAGCTGAATTATTTTACATGATTATTTTAATTTTGGATGTTGTTGCCCCTTGTAAAAATACATTATTGATAGAATTGTTTTCACAGGAACAATTTCTAAAATCAATTTTACCTATGTACGTCAATAAAGACATTTTCACATTGCAATAAACAAAGAACAATAGTGGGTTAGAAGTGTTTATTGTATTTCAATTTTTATAAAATAATGCTGCTTTCAATTATTCATAAGAATTTTAATAAATGATCAATATAGAGTTGGAATATTATTTCACTAATTTAGCCTACTTTTTTATTTTTTGGTCACAATCTATCTATCAGATTTGTTTTGTTTTTTGCCAAGACTATCTGAGGATTTCTTTGGTGTGTGACTTTTATTACTTTTATTGCTTTTGTTGGGTTTTTTTTTTTTTGGGGGGGGGATCCAGATTCATCTTATCAATTATTCAAATTAATAAATGGTTATCAGGTATCTTTATTTGATTACATTAATATTTTTATATCATTTGTCAAGAAACTTCATTTATTATCCTCAATTTGAGTAAAATAAGGTAATCTTTTTAGGATTAAATATTAAAAAAAAAAAAAGTCGATTCATTTTCAACAATTATTAAAATTAATAAGCAATTATCAGGCATCTTGATTTGATTACATTAATACTGTACTTCTTTATCAGTTGTCAAGAAATTTCATTATTACCCTTTCTTAGAGTAAAATAAGGTAGTCTTTTTGGGATTAAATGTATTCAAATCATATATTTATTCAAGAGAAATTTTGATGGCATTCTAATTACAATTAAAATATACATATATTTTTTAATATAGTATCATATCATAACAAAGATAATGAAAGGTGATTGTAATTGAATATTACTTAGCTAACAGCTTATTTTAGTTTCCAAGATCAGTTTTGGGGTATTAATCTCATATTATTTGAGTATGTGTCATGAATTTCACATACAAAGAAAATATACATATTCATACTTTTTTTGCTTTTAATTATGATGCTAAATTTTTATTTTATTAGAAATAGAAATTAAAATTTGATTTGGTTGCCCAAAAGATTACTTAACAAATATTATGCCACATATCTACATCTTTAAGTCTAATATAATTCATTACTACAAAATAATAAATTAATTTAGGGCAAATATTGATTTAGTTCAATTTTAAAAATAATGTAAAATAAAAGTTTTTTTTTGCTTTGAGCATTAATATTATATTAATTTGAAAATCATGCATTATTTTTAATAACTTGGGATAAAAATCTGTTTAAAAAAATTCATGTTTGGTTTTTTTTTTTGGAAGATTTGCCAAGTTATTTGATATTAGCATATATATGTTTTGGGAAAAAAACTTAATAAATTTTTGTGGAATTTATGCATTGAAAAATTTATTGTAGATCCCACAATGATGACAGATGTACTAAAGGGTAATGTCACGAATGTTCTTCCCATGATTTTGATTGGAGGTTGGATTAATTTAACATTTTCCGGGTTTGTTACAAGTAAGTATTTGTGATTATTTGTTTTATTCATTGTATTTACACATTTAGCAAGTATAAGTTAGTTATGTAAGCTGTTAATTATAGGTCTTTTTTATTGTTATTTCATTAGTTTTCACATAACTTTATACAAAAGCTTTTTTTTTTTCAGCAAATAATTTTAGTGCTACTAATAAAAGAGATAATAAATAATATATTGAAATAAACCAGTTATTGAAAATTATTTATTAACTAAAAAAAAAGATTTAGCAGTGCAATAATAATATTAAAGCTATTTTAATATGGCACCCAAGTTAGATTTTTATCTGTACTCTTTAAAAATAACAAATCTTTTTATATGCTCAAGATATAACAGTGAGAAAATCTGAATCAATGAAAAAAATGTCTAATGATTAAAAGCATTACGTAAAAATATCTCTGATGAAAGATAATCAAAATACCCGAATAAAAACTTCAACTTAAATAGAAATTGTCAATTGATCTTACCTATGTCAGGTGATGATAATAAAAAAAATCCCATGAATTTAACTTGTTTTTAAAAAATTTATGAATAAATTTTCAAATTAATTGATGTGTTTAAAATGATGTTAAAATGGTATTTCAATTAATAATAAAAATTAAAAAGGCATAATTTATTTTAACATCTCTGTATCTCAAAACCAAATCTTTTCTTTCAATCAATTAATGTATGAAATGAATTAATTTGGTGCTTTCTTATTTTCTGTCCTGCCACTGCTAGAGACGTCATTTCTGCAAAAATTGCAGAAATATTCAGAGTAGGGGGCCAAAAAGCAGACGACGGAACTTCTGGCCACTAGATGGCGCTGTTCACCATGCGTATGCACAGCAACAGCATGCCATGTGGCCAAAAGCAGACGACGCAAACAAAAAATTTTCTTTTAATTTGTTTAGTCTGAGAGCATTAATATTTATTAATTATTATTGTGTGTGAAAGTATAATTAGTGGTTAAGAGTATTTGAAAGATTGAAAATTGTGTTTTTTATTTGTTTTAAAGTTTTTTCAGTTTGTTATTTATATATATAGAAATTTTTTTAAAAAGTTATTATTTATTTTTTGTTTTGTTTTATTATTTATATATTGTTATTTTATATATAGAATTATTATTATTTTTTTATTTTTAAAAAGTTATTTTGTTGATTAGTTTTTTGTAAATTTGTTATTAAAAGATTTACTTTTAAGAAAAATATAACGTTCGAAAAACGTAAAATAAAAAAAATGGATTATATTTGTATTTCAAAATGTTTATATAATCGGGAAAAGGAAATTAAGCGTGCTGTTGTAGAATGTACTATATGTGATGGGGTATATCACTTGAAATGTTTAAATAAGACTAGGAAGGATGTAAATGGTTTATGGTTATGCAGTCAGTGTATTAATATGATAAAAGAGGTGAGAAAGTGTTTTCAAATTGTAGATAGTCGAAAAATAGTGGGTGGAGAAAGTAATAGTGTAATGGAGATGATTAGTCAAAGAATAAATAAGATAGAGGAAGAATTGAAGGATGTAGAAGTAAAATTAAAATCATTAGAGATAAAATGTGAGGAGATAAAGGAATTATTGAGTAGGAATGATAAGGAAGAAATAGATAAGGAGGACCACAAGGTATTAGAAAATGTTATAGATAGAGCAGAAAAAGTAGATTATGAAACAGTATTGATAGGAGATTCACTAATTAGAGAATGTGGGGATATAATTGCAAGGGAAAATAGAAGTAGGTATGTAAGAGTATGTTTGCCTGGAGCTAGAATTAGGGATGTAGCAGATAAAGTTAAAAAACAAGGTAGTAGAGATGTATATGTTATGGTGGGGACTAATAATTTATTAGAATCATCAGAGAGAATAATGGATGATTATGTAGATTTGATTAGGAATTTGATTATGATTAAAGGAAGAGTAGGAATAGTTGGATTATTACCAAGGTTTGACAAGAGTTATTTGTTAGATAGGGCATGTTCTATAAATGAGAGATTGAAAAAATTGTGTGAGAGAAATAATGTTATGTTTGTGGATGTGTGGGATTGTTTTATTGGAAAGAGAGAGTTATATAGTAAAGATGGGTTGCATTTAGGAAAACAAGGAAGTGAAGTTTTAGGGAGTTTGATTTATAAAGAATTTTTTTCGGGAAACTTATAAAGGGGGGTGGGTTTTTAAATTGTAATATTATTAAAAAGAATGGATGGAATATAAGAAGTAAGCAAAAGGAATTTGATTTTGATATAAATATAGATATGGAGAAGGAATGGGTTTGTAAAATTAATGGTAAGAAAGTAATTTATAAATGTAATGGAGAAGAAAGAATTAAAAGAATTTATAAAAGAGTAGTTAGGAAAGAAGAAATTGTTAAAATTGGGTTTTTGAATATGCAAGGTGGTAGGAAACCAGAAAAGTGGATGGAATTAAATAAAACAATTGAAAATGAAGAGCTTGAGGTATTAGCAGTAGTGGAAACACATTTAAGAGAAGAAGAAGAACCTATTTTGGAACAGTTGGTATGGCAGGGTATAAATAGAAAAGAAAAAGAAAAAAGGGGTGGTGGTATAGGTGTTATATCAAAAAAATATTTAAATATTGTTAAATGTCAAGAACACTTGTGGTTTGAAATAAGGTTGGGTAGACAAGAATGGATGGTGGCTATAGTTTATATAGCTACTGGAGATAGTCAAATTATATTGGAGTGGAATAGTAACATATACGAATGTTTAGTTAAGGATATACAAAGTTTTAAAGAAAAGGGGAAGAGAATAATGGTTATAGGGGATATGAATGGACATATTGAAGAAATTGATGATGTAGATAATAAAAATGGACAGCTTTTGAAGAATTTTTGTCAGAAAGTGAATTTGAGTATTGGAAATTTATTAAATATTTATGAGGGACAATACACATGGTCCAGAAATAATATATTTCACACAATAGATTATGTATTGGTAGAGAAAGAGGGAATAAATAAAATACGGAAAATTAAGGTATTTGATAATGAAGAAAAAGTATGCACTAGTGATCATAATTTCATTGTAATTGAAATGGTTAGTAATGTGATGGAGAATAGAAATAAAAGTAGAAATAATAGTGAAAGATGTGGATGGAGAGTAAATGATAAGAATAAGTTGGAAGAGTATAAAATACAAGTTGAAGAAATAATGGAAGAGTGGGTTGGGGATGAGTATAAGGATTGGTGTAAGGACGTAGAAAAAGTTGCAAATAGGGTTTTAGGTGAGAATATTGAAAAGAATAAAAGTAATAAAAAAATTAAAATTAGTAAAAGTGTAAAAGAAAGGAAAGAAGCATGTAGAGAATATAAGTGTGCTATTAAGAATAAGGAAAGTGAAAAAGATATTAATGCTAAATGGGAAAAGTACTTAGAAAAGAAGAAGTTGGCTAAAATAGATATTTATAGAGAGAGAATGAAATTGAATAGTAAATTGTTGGAGGATATTAATAAAAGTGGAAGAGATGGAAGTAAAAAATTTTGGAATTATATTAAAAGGAGAAATGTAGGGGAGAGAGAGTTAGTATTACTAGATGATGAGGGAACTGAGTGTAGTTCTAGAGAAGATTTAGAGAGAATCTTAAATAGTTATGTAATGAATATAGAAAAGATGTTAAATGTGAATGATAGAATATTAGAAAATATGAAAGAATATAGTAATGGGAATATTAGTTTTTCAGAAAATGAACTAAATGAGGTAGAGAAGAAATTGAAAAGTGGGAAGGCAAGAGATTTAGATGGATGGGCAGCAGAGATGGTAATGAATTTAGAATATAGGGTAAAAGTAAAGTTATTATCCTGTTTTAATAAAATGGCACAGAATAGAGTTTTCCCAAGTAGTTGGAGTAATACAAGAGTAAGGTTATTATTTAAAGGAAAGGGTAAGGATCATAGAAAGTTGAATAATTATAGACCGATAGCGGTAACATCAGTTTTATATAAAGTTTTCTCGTATATGGTGGCTAGTAAAGTTGTAAAATGGATGGAAGGGAATAATGTAGTGGGTGAAATGCAAGGAGGTTTTAGATTAGATAGGCGTATAGGAGATAGTTTATTTGTAGTTACACAACTTATGGATATGAGTAGGAATGCAGATAAACAGTTATATATGAGTTTTATAGATATAGAGAAGGCATATGACAGAGTAAATAGAAATAGATTATGGATAAGTTTAGCAAATTTGGGAATGGATGAAGCTTTAATAGATATTATTAAGAAATTATATGAAAATAATTATTATATATATCAATTAGAGAATATAGAATCAATTAAAGTTAAAAATGGTGTGGGACTAAGGCAAGGATGCCCTATGTCACCTATTTTGTTTGTGTTGTATTTGAGTGAAATGGAAAGAGCAATAGAAAGATTAGGAAGAGGGATAGAGATACCGTTAATAGGTAGTAAGGGAGTATATATTTTGTCAGGTCTTTTTTTTGCAGATGATATATTTTTGTGTGCAGAAAAAAGAGAAGATATGGAAGTTATGTTGAGGACATGTGCAAGGGTGGGTAAAGAGATGGGGATTAAATTTAGTGAAGAAAAATCAAATATAATGATGGTTAATACTGAGGAAAGAGAAGATGTAGAATTTTTATTGGGAGATATTAAGTTAAGTGTGGTGAATAGATATAGTTATTTGGGAATTATTTTAAGTAATCAGAAAAATTATTTGGATGAATGGGAGAAAAAATTGATAAATGAAGCAAAGAAAAGAAAGGGATTGATAAAGAAATTAACAGTATTTTCATATAATAAATATGATGTAGCTAGAATTATATGGAAAGGAGTTGCAGTAGCAGGGTTAACATATGGTAATGATGCATTATATGTTAGTAAAAAGATATTAGATTATTTAGAAAAAACTCAAAGGGAAGTAGGAAGACATGCATTGGATGCAGAAGTATGGACAGCAAGGGAGGCAATTCAAGGAGAAATGGGATGGTCAAGTTTTCATATGAGAGATGCAAAAAGTAAAATGAAAATGTTTGGTAGATTGCAGTTTATGGATAATAAAAGAATAGCTAAAATAGTATTTAATTGGGTTATGAGTAAAGGGCAGGTAACAAGATGGGTGAGAAAGGTAATGCGCTATGCAAAAGATTTGGATAAAGAATTTATATCAGTATATTTGTACAAAAGATGGGATGATTGTGTTAAGAGGATTATTGAGTGTTATAGTAGTAAGGAATGGGATAAAAGAATAAATTTATTAATAAAGACTAGGGAGTTAGAGAGATGGAGAAATAGTATGGAGAGTAAAAAGAGTTTAAATATATATAGAAATAAACAGAATATTAGGTGTGAGTTAATATATGATAATAGTAAGGAAAGTAGTTTATTGTTTAAGGCTCGAACGGGATCTTTAGCTACAAAAGAATATACATGTAAATGGAAAAATATGGGTGATTTATTTTGTAAATTATGTAAGGAAGGAATTGAAAATATTAGGCATTTGTTAATTGAATGTAAATGTTTGAAAACAGAAAGGGTACATATAATGAAGTTGTGGAAAAATAAATATGAAAAGAGTGATTATACAGAAAGTGAATTATTGGTTTTTATGCTAGGTTTGGGAAAAGATAAGGGGGATTTAGATATAAAGGTTATAGAGTTGACAAAAATTATGTTGTGGAAATGGGATAGAGCAGATTATGGGTAAATTTAGAGTGGGGAATGTAAAAGAAAGTGGCTAACAGGTTTATCTGGGCATAATTGCTGAGATATTCTTGACTTCGTTTAAGGAGAAGCCATAATACATCACATCACATCACAGGAACATTATGCCAAGTAGCAGCCAGCACTACTGCCCGCTAGGTGGCGCTGTTAGCCATAGGTAAACCGATCCAGTTCACATCGTCTGCTAAACAGCAACTACCCAGCAATCTAGCCCACTAGGTGGCGCTGTTTCTCCATGCTATGCACGGAAAAACGGCACCGTTTAGAAGCGATATTTTCACTCACTTGCTAGTTCGGGTTTATATGCACGTACTTAAAAAAATACATAGCGTGTAATGTGAAGGTGTGAATAATATAGAAAACCATAACTATTTAAATCTGCTTTCAGACTTAATACGCTTACATTGAGTTTCACTCTGTGATAAATCTATGTATTTTTAAATTATTTTCTTTTAAAAATCGATGTCTTTTTTTTTCTTCTAAAAATGTTTTTTCATTTTTTAAAAAGGTAGGTTTTACGACTTCCTTTTTACTGCAATCTTTCAAAACATTCGGTCTGGCAGTTCTGAACTTTTATTTTGAAAAGTGATTGTTCTTTTATACTTTCAAATAATATTTGCAACAATTTTTAAAGTAATACAAATTACATTTCGGTTTATAGATCTTTTATTTAGCAAACGTGTTATTTTAAAAAGATAAATTTGCGTTTTGTTTACGTGCAAACAATAATTCGAAGATCTCTTCCAATAAATATAACACAATAAATATTTTTAAATTACTGGAGCCAAAACAAATCAAACTATCCTTTAAATATATTAAAAGACCTATTCAGTTCAAAAATAAATTTATTAAAATTAATATGTGTGCAAGAAATTACCAAAACATCAAACAGATTGTAGTGTGTGGTGATTTATTCAGTGTAAAAATCAAGTAAAAATATTCAAGACGTAAATATTAATTGAACTTGTATTTTAAAACTTTAAAAGCATTTTAATAACTAAAAATGTCATATACTCACAAGGAAATTTCAAAATAATAGGTTTAATAAGTATGGAAAAGTAAGATATTTAGCTTCTCTTCTCCACATCACCCCTGCACACTTTCTTATTTCATCTATCCATCTCACATGTGGTCTCTTCCTGGGTCTTCTACAATCTCTTAAAATCCAGTTTAAGATTTCAATTGTCCATCTATTATCATATCTTCTAGCAATATGTCCAGCCCAACTCCGCTTTAATCTTTTCAATGAAATCAGTTGCACCTTATTGTTCTCTTACCGATATATTGGGTTCTCGATCTCTTTCTTGTTACTCCCAATATACATCTCTCCATACTTCTTTGAGTGGTCTGAAGACTGTATTGCTCTTCTATTAAGTATCCAAGTCTCAGATTCATAAGTAAGAACAGGTAAAACACATTTATTAAAAATCTTTCTTTACAAACACATAGGCATATTTCCTTTTAGTATCAAGTTATTTCTACTAAAAGCACTCCAACCAAGTTTAATTCTATGATTAATTTCATCCATTATGTTTCCATCTGTATTAATAATCTGACCAAGGCGTTTGTAACTGTTAACTTCTTCTAACTCATCATAAACAATCTTTATTTTCATATTTTGAGAAAATCCATTAAACATTACTTTAGTCATTTTAACATTTATCTTTAGTCCTACTTTCATCTGATAACTACTGCAACATTTCCTGTAGATCTAAAGCATTATTAGCAAAAACAACCACATCATCTGAAAAATCTAAATGACTGAAATAATCATTTACTTTCACTCCTTTAGCTTTTCATTTTAATCCACAAAATACTTCTTGCAGCACTGCTGTAAAAAGTTTTGGGGATATGGAGTCACCCTGTCTTACACTTTTCTCAATGTTGACTTTTCCAGTATCATTATCTAATCTAATTGTTGCTGTTGCATTTTTATAAATATTCTTTAAAATATGACAATATCTTGGATCTATACCTTGATGATCCAATGCTTTAATCACTGAAGAAAAGTTTAGATTCAAATGCCTTTTCATAATCTAGAAATCGAAAACATAATGGCAACTCATATTCATTTGTCCTCTCTATAACTTCTCTCAATCCCTGGATATGATATCCTGTACTAAAACCACTTTTAAATCCAGATTGTTCTCTTGGTTTGTGGAAGTCCAGTGTTCTCTGTAGACGAGTTGTAATTATCTTAGTAAATTTTTTTTATAAAACTGATAAAAGACTGATAGGTCTGTAATTTCTAATATCTTCTTTATCACCTTTTTTAAATATTAATATTAATACTACATTCTTCCAATCATCTGATACATCTTTATCATTTAGACATTTGGTATATAACGTTGTTAAAAAAATTTCTATTTTTTCAACTGCTTCTTTTAATATATCAATTATAATTCTACCATTACCTGGAGCCTTTCCTTTCTTCATATATTTAATTGTATGTCTCACTTCTTCATTTAAAATTCTGGGCAATTCAGAAGATGTA